>JAGFNQ010002027.1:251684-289211 GCA_024364735.1 Boesenbergia rotunda | reverse complement strand
TTTTCAAAATCGAAAATTCTCACATTTGATACGTAGGGTTTGGTTGCTTGAGGCAATCATTTTGATGGTGTCAAAGGGGGAGAATGAGTGGTTTAAGTTAGAATTTTGACTTAAAATGGATGATTTTAGGTATTTTGTCTAATTTAGACCTTGAAAGGTTAAAATTTGGAGAGAAGACATGGATTAAGGGAAGGTACCTCTTAGGTTTTGATATGTCTTACATTCTTACATATATTGATGTTGTTAAGTGGAAACTTAACTTGGAATGTGATTAGAATTGAAAATTGGGAGAAGACATAAGTTAAGGGGGAGGTTACCTCTTAGAGTTATTATGTCTCATAATGTTTCAATTGCTGTCTTTTGCTATTGCTATTGCTGTTATTTATCTCTAACTTAAACATATTTCCACACATCAAAAAGGGGGAGATTGTTGAGGCAATCAGCCCTTAAATGATTGGAAGATCATGGTTTTGATGTGTGGGCGAATAGGTTTAAAGTTAGAGTGTTATGTTGTATTTGATTTGTATGATTGAGTTTGCAGGACTTGGAGAATCATACTTGGTGGACCTATCCGAGGGACGAGAGCCGAGGGAGGAGAGCTCCAAGGGCAAGCCGGGAAGTGGACTTTAAAGAGCACACGTGAAGGGTGGCATGGAGGCAAGCCAAGGGAAGACTTGCATGTGCATCCGAGGGGCGATAGCCAGAGGAAGAGGACTTCAAGGGGCGAGCTAAGGGAGCAGACCTGAAGGCACACGCGAAGGAGAAGGTTCAGAGTGGTTGGAGCTGAGCTGGGAGGCAGGGCAGTCGACTGGCCCAGAGGTAGTCGACTGCCAAAACCCACAGAAAGTTCGCAGCTTTGGACCAGTCGACTGGCCTTGGGGCAGTCGACTGATATACCCCAAAACTAGCCGTTGGCTAGCCGTTGGTTAGCCGTTGGTTGGCATTTAATGCCGGGCCAGTCGACTGCCATCGGGGCAGTCGACTGGTGCGGATTTGGACAGACTGCGAATCTGTCCTTTTCACCTATAAAAGGAGCTCCTCGTTACACGTGCACGTACGGTTCCGTACAGTAACGAAGTGCTGCCAAATTGTAGAGTGACTTTTGCTTCCTCCATCATATTTCTGCATCTGTAAAGAGGAAGATTCTGCTGTAAAGGTTTCTCTACCTCAAGGAGACTTTTCGATAGTGAAAAGTGGTGCTCGCGGTGGGGATCCTTGGACTAGTCACCCATCTGGGTGGATACCAAGTAAAAGATTTCTTGTTAGCATTGTTTATTCCTTTTACATATTATTTCCGCTGCGCTAACAACTTTGTAGAGATCAAAACGATCCGCGAAAGTGCATTCACCCCCCCTCTGCACGTCTAAATCGATCCTTCACCCCATTGCTCACAAGCGGGCGGCTTCTCTCTATAAAAGCGGGTGCAATGACACCCTTCCGCCTTCCTGCCCTATCCGCTTTCAACTTCCTCGTTCACCTTCTACTAGTCCGACCACTGCATTTGCTCCCATGATAAGTCTTCCTCTCTTTTCTCCTTTCCTTCACTCCCATGGGTCCAGTAGAGAAGAAGAAGAAGACCTGAGGTGAGGGCGAAGATTCCTCGAAGGAACCAACCTATCATCCGGAGTGGTATGATACCATCTCCTCTAGGGTTAAGTTAGAGTCCCTCCAGGCCGCTTGCGAGAGGTATGGTATCCCGGAGGACTGGGAGGTGAGAGTTCCGACCTTAGGTGAATCACCGTAGAACCTCCTGTAGGTTTCTTCACCTTCTTCCTGGGGCAGGTAGAATTAGGCTTTGTTTCCCTATTCCCCCCTTTTTCATGAGTGTCGCCACCTATTTTGGCATTCCTTTTCACCAACTAGCTCCAAACGCCATTGCCCAGATGGGCGGGGCGTTTATCCTCTTTAAACTTTTTGACATCCCTTTGACTCTCCGATTTTTCCATTTTTTCTTCGTTCCGGTTGGCTCGCGAGGGGCGTTTAGCTTTACAGCCCACACCGGTCATAAGTTCTTAGGGGTTCTTCCTTCCTCCCACAAGGGATGGAAGGAACATTTTTTCTTTAGCCCTATCCCCTCAGCGTCTCTTCAGCCCTATCCCTTGGACGGAGAGCCTTCCATCCCGGACCTCGGGAACTTCCAGCAGGACACAGGATACCAGAGGGCTAGGGGTATCTTGGCTGGGATGGAGTTCCATAGCCTTTAACTGGTACACTACGAGGAGCTTCTCTACCAGGCTGAACTCAACCCGAAAATCACCGGACTCAGCCCCAACCTCCGTAAGTTCTCCCTTCTGGTAGATATCCTTGTTAATTCTAACTGGTGTCCTTCCGTCCTTGTTTTGCAGACGACATAATGCTTTCGCGAGCCATTAACCGACTCCTGAAGTGGGAACAAGCCAACGAGAAGGCTCTGGTTCCCGCCCCAGTTCCTTCTGCCCTGATTGGCGCCCTAGCCGAGGGATTCAAAGAGGTGGCCCCACGGTCTGAAGACCAGGACCCACCTGAGGCCCTAGGGGCAGCCGAGCGGCCTGCTCCAGCTGAGGAAGATTCTCCGCCTTCCCCCATCCCTGTGGGAGATGGGGAGGGCTCCCCTGCACTCCCTGACGAGCAACAACTACCCCCCGCCCTTGAGAAGAAGCAGCGAAAATGGTTCGCCCACAAGCAAGCTCCCTTGAAGAGATTGAGAAAACTCTCGACCTCGGAGCTTCCACCAACCGCGGATGAGGATGACAGGGTGCCCTTGTCCAAGAGCATTCTGACGACGCCCTCCTGTGCTTTTGAGACCTCCACGGACTTGGCGGCTCCTAACGCAGCCATCCCGACTGAAACTCCTGCTACCCAGCGGGGCAAGGAGGTGATGCCTGTCGTGCCTTGCCCACACCGGAAGACCCCAGCGGCGAAGATGACGACGGCCAAAAGTTCTCAGTCACTTCAAATAAAGGGAACCCCCTCCGATAGTCATGGTCCGCAGATAGCGTCCGACTCAGAGGAGGACGCCCCGACTCCAGAAATGTTCCTGGCCCATCAATTTGGCCTGCTGAGGAACTTCTTCCGCCTCCTGCTCAACTGAGGAGGTCGGCTGGGTCAACCCGATATCTGGGCATATTACACCAGTCTCTGCTGACGGTAATTGCACTTGAACTTCTCCCCTTTTTGTTTTGTTGTTAACTCTCCTTCTTCCGTATTGCAGGTCACCTCCAACTGTACTAATACGAGCCGCATGTTGTGCTCCCGAGGGGTTACTGAGGACCTCCTCCAGCGGGTGGTGGAATCAAGGGCGGAGATTGGTTGTGCCCGCAAGGCAGGCCGCCTACAGCTGGAGGTCAGCAGGGCCCTAAGGGTGAAGGTCGTGCACTGTCATGACACCCTGTTTGCCTCTAAGGAGACTCTGCATGGTTACCGTCTTCGGGAGCGTGTTTTGTCTGAGAAGAACCAGGCCTCTCCGAGGACATGCAGAAGCTATCCCAGGAGTGGAAGCAACTCCAGATCCAGACGAAGGAGTTGTCTGCTAGTGTCCAACTCCTGGAGTCCTCAAAGAAGGCTCTGGAGGATCAGAATAAAGAACAGGAGCGCCAGCTATCTATCAAAGAATATGACATAGAGCTAGCAGCTACTTACACCTTTAACCTCCAGGAGGACGTCACTCGAGCCCAGGCCAAGGCTTCGGCCACCTCTTAGAAACTCTAGGAGACACTGGGGGTTCATGATCGCCTGTCTTGGGAGGTGGTAGAGTTGAAAGCTGCCAAGAAGGAGGTTGAGGCTGAGCTACAGAAAAAAAGATTGACCAAGCAACCCAACTATCCAAGGCCGAGTCAGAGTTCAAGGCCAAATTTCTGTAGTCTGACGAGTTCGGCGACTTTTTGGCCGGGCAGGTATTGAAGCGCCTAAAATAGGGCTTCAGTGGTGCCATCAACCAATTGAAGAATGCCCAACTGCTGAAACCAGACGTAGATCTGAGTGCCTTGAACGTTGGCCAGGTTTGGGATGAGCTCTCACCTGAAGAGCAGGAAATATAAGGCTCTTCCCAGACCTGGGCCTCGCTATTCCTTTGTCTTTTATTCTTAGTAACTTTTTCATTCTTCCTTATGCGCCAGACATGTAATTATCCTGAATATAATGAAAAACCTTTTTTGGCTCATTGTCTTGAGTTCCTTTTCTTCTTTTCTCCTTATGTATTATGTGTCTTTGACACGAGTAGCAAGGAAATTGAAGAGCTGGTATTTTTCCTTGACTTAAGGAGCAAGGGCGCTATCAGACAACAATTCAGTTCAAGGAGCAAGGGACCCTGAAGGAGGCCCCGGGCAAAGATTCAGAGGTCACAATCACACTGAAGATGACTCTTAGCTCACCCGCCACAAGGAGATAGCCAGACGGACGTGATAAGGCAATATAGGAGAGCTCGGGCAAAGGAGTGGTCTCCTATACCGGGTCCACTGATTGTATCCCCTATGTATACCTATCCTTTGTACTTTCTTGAGATGTTATTATCAATATGTTCCCCTTAGAAATAAAGGAAACTTGTTACCTTTGACATGTAAGTGCTTCGAGAAATGATTAAATATCATATTTGCTTCCTATGTCTGATGACATTGTTTCATATCTGGTCGACTATGAGTTAACTTTTTTCCACTACATTTCCCCAAGCCTCTTCCAGTTCACGGTTAGAGGTTGTAGGGCTTGTACGACTCCTGGTCGGGCATTCGCAGCCCCCGAACCAGACCTACTCACCTCGATCATCCACAACACAATGGGGTAGTAGGGTTTTTAGAGCTCTTGGCCAGGCAGCCGCAACACCCGGACCAAGCCTATTCACCCCGGGCATTCACAACACCATGAGGTAGTAGGGTTTTTACAGCTCATGGTCAGACATTAGAAGCACCCAGACCAAGCCTACTCACCTCGGGCATCCGCAGCACTACGAGGTAGAAGGGTTTTACAGCTCTTGGTCGGGCATCCGCAACACCTAGACCAAGCCCACTCACCTGGGGCATTCGCAGTACCACGAGATAGCAGGGTTTTAGCAGCTCTTGGCTGGGCATCCGCAGCACCCGGACCAAGGCTACACACCTCGGGCATCCACAGCACCCGGACCAAGCCTACTCACCTCGGGTATCCGCAGCACCGCGAGGTAGTAGGGTTTTAACAGCTCTTGGTCGGGCATCTGCAGCACTCAGAGCAAGCCTACTCACCTCGGGCATCCGTAGCACTGCGAGGTAGTACGGTTTTAACAGCTCTTGGTCGGGCATCCACAACACCTAGACCAAGCCTACTCACCTCGGGCATTCGCAGCACCGCGAGGTAGCAGGGTTTAAGTAGCTCTTGGTTGGACATCCATAGCACCCAGACCAAGCCCACTTACCTCGAGCATCCGCAGCACCACGAGATAGTAGGGTTTTACAGCTCTTAGTCGGGCATCCGCAGCACCCAGACCAAGTCTGCTCACCTCGGGCATCCGCAGCATCACAAGGTAGTAGGGTTTTAGCAACTCTTGGTTGGGCATCCGCAACACTCGGACCAAGCCTAATCACCTCGGGCATCTGTAGCACCGCGAGGTAGTAGGGTTTTACAACTCCTGGTCCGGCATCTGTAGCACCTAGACCAAGCCTACTCACTTCGGGCATTCGTAGCACCACGAGGTAGCAGGATTTTAGCAGCTCCTGGTCGGGCATCCGTAGCACCGAGACCAAGCCCACTCACCTCGGACATCCGCAGCATCACAAGGTAGTGGGGTTTTACAGCTCTTGGTCGAGCATCCGCAGCACCCAGACCAAGCCTACTCACCTCAGGCGTCCGCAGCACCATGAGGTAGTAGAGTTTTAGCAACTATTGGCTGAGCATCCGCAGCACCTGGACCAAGCCTACTCACCCCGGGCATCCGCAACACCACGAGGTAGTAGGGTTTTATAGCTCCTGGTTGGGCATCCGTAGTACCCAGACCAAGCTTACTCACCTCATTTTTTTTTCCATAAAGCGGTGTTACGTTAACATCCTTAGGGCATGTAGACATCATAAGGCAGCGGAATAACTTTAACTTATACATGCCCAACTAACATTCTTAACATAATGACATGGGAACCTTGACATATTGGCTTCAAACTTAAGCATCACATCATATCGTACTTAACATCACATCATAGAGTTCCATAAGTCATTATTCAAGCATATAAGTAACCAAAGTAAGGTTCTAACATAAACGGTCAACATATGGTTTCCTGGGCCAAGTCACTACCACACACATGCGTTCTTGCCCTCCTGCTGCTTCCATCATTGCCCCCTTGAATGATCTGCGGTATAAGGAAATAAGACTATAAGCACACAGGCTTAGTAAGACTCTTTCCTACTCACAAAAACCATTCATCATCTCATAATGAGCACATGAATCATTAACATACTTGGTGCCCTACTTAGAACATAACATCTTGGATCACTTATCATATACATAGCATGGCATGAACATAAACCTAAGTGAACATTCTTAAGCATGACATGATACATGACATAAACATAAACATAGTAAACATTCTTAAGCATGGCGTGATACATGGCATAAACATCAACATAGTAAACATTCTAAGCATGACATAATACATGGCATAAACATAAACATAGTAAACATTCTAAGCATGACATGATACATGGCATAAACATAAACATAGTAAACATTTTAAGCATGGCATGATACATGACATAAACATCAACATAGTAAACATTCTAAAGCATGGCATGATACATGGCATAAACATAAACATAGTAAACATTCTAAGCATGACATGATACATGGCATAAACATAAACATAGTAAACATTCTAAGCATTCTTGACATGGCATACTACATAGTATAAACATGTCTATAAAGTGTAAACCAACCTGTATGGCCTAAACATAGTCATACTTCCTATCATAGCATGTGAACATCTTCTTAACATAATCATGGCATAGATCATTTAATCTCATGCATCTTTCTTAACATGAAGCGTAAGCATAAAATCTTATTAGCATAGCATAATGCATAACATGAATGAATGCATGAGTGGAATGCATATACATAAGGATGCTTAACTTTTAAAAACATACTTTTAAATGCTTAAACATAATCATCATATCATCATTGGGGGTCCCCGGCTTGTACCACATACATAGATCATAAGCGCGCATCCCTAGCAAGTCCGAGGTAGCGAGCCCCGACCTACTAGGGTAAGGACAGCATAGTCGGTAGTCCCCGAACCGAGGCGTTCTTAAGGAGCCCATCCCTGTTGCACAACTCCGGTAGTGCCAGAACCGTGGATAGCATAGTCGGTAGTCCAGAACCGGGGCGTTCTTAAGGTGCCCATACCTTGGACCCATACTTCGGTCCGGTACAAGCCCATTCATAAAGTAAAATACTTTACATGCTTCATCATTCATAAGTCATTCATGACATCTTTAACATAGCATAACTTGTTACGGCTCGGCCCGTTTACCGGCCCATTTACCGGTCCTCACGACCGTCGTACCGTCGACCATCGACCGTGCCGTTTAGCATATTTATGCCTTAAAGACATAAGCATCATCTTTCATTCATAACATGACATGCATCATCATTCATAAAACATGGCATACATCATCATTCATAAAACATGGCATACATCATCATTCATAAAACATGGCATTCATCTTCCTACATAAACATGACATTCATCTTCCTACATAAACATGACATGCATACCTACACATCATTGCTATTCCTAGTACTTGCATGATCATAACATAGAAGGTACGCATTGCATTGAACATGACATGTTTTCATAGATATTTATCCTACTACATAGAGCTTGTATAATCATGATACATGAGGTAAACAATGCATTTCTTGCCTAAGCATGATATCTATCTTAAGCATACATAGGTAGGATTTCCATAACATTCTACCTACCATTCAAATACATGGCATAAAAACCTAAGACATTCATAATAAACCCTATTAAGCATGACATCCAATCATAAACATAAAACATAAAACATGGTGCTTAAACATTAGGGTTATGGTTAACATGATTTTTTCCACATGCTTGATCCTATACATATAAATACTTTATGGTAAGCATGAACCATCATTCTTTGAACACTAACTCCACCCCAAACCCTAGATACATGGCTTGGCCGAAACCTATAGGTGGAGTTCCATCCATTCCATAAACGTATACAATAGCATAAGGTAAAGGAACAACCATACATCATCTATGAGACCATAGGAAGCCATTGGGGCTCATGATTAGGGTTAACCCTAACTTTTAGTCCACCTTCCTAGGGCTGGCCGAAACTTATAAGGCCATGGGGGCATGGAAAAATTCCATTAAAATCCCCAACCAATCATTAAACATCAATTATATCTTACCATAGGGCACTTGGGGCCCTTACTTGAAATAAATCCTAACTTTTACCCTATTATCCCATCTTGGCCGAAACTCATAGGGTCTCTAGGCCATGTGAAAATTCACATAAATCACCCTCCATCTCTCTTATATCATGATAATACATAAAATATATACTTGAAGTTTAAGACCCAACCCTACCCATGGGTTCTTGAAGTTGGCCGAAACCCTAGGGGATCCTAGGGTACCCCAAAAATTCTCAAAAATTATATTTAATCTCTAAACATCATAAGAGCATATTAGACAACATGATTTAGATTTTTATCATCCTTATAGACCAATAACCCATAACCCATGGTGGCCGAAACCTATAAGGTTAGGTTCATGGGTTTCCTTTGGTTTTCCAACATAAACATCACATACAAAACTTTCATATCATGTTAATCTTCAAGAAAAGCCATTATACCACAGGTGAGGGAGTCTTACCTTGGTTGATCTTGATTATAAACCTTAGATTTGAGAGAAGGATGGAAATCTTGTTGCCTCTTGACCACCCTTAGCCCTTGTACTCTTGTGAAAATCTTAGATCTTGGAGATGAAGCCTTGGTAGAAATTTTTCCAAGGGAGAACCTCTCCTTGAGGTTTCGGCTAGAATGAGAAGGGATGAGGGGAGCAAATACAATTGATGGAAGGAAGAAAGAAACTCCCAAACCCCCCTCTTTATCACCCATTAAGGAGGTAAATGAAGAGTCTCTTCATGACCCTTCATCTTCTTCTAAGCCTTAACCAATATCCATTTCATTTCCTTATAACATTCCCTTGCTAGATGAGTTGGTTAGAGCATACATGGTTGTACAAGAGGTCTAAGGTTCAATCCTTGGCCCATGCACCTTATTTTTATTTTATTTTTTCCCTTTTATTTTCTATTATTTTCTCCAAAATTCCGAAAATTCTCTAAAAAATTCCCCCATAATTATGTTAATATTTCTCATTAAAACCCCTTTATATTTTTATAAATTTCCACCTAAAATTCTTCAATAATTATGGTACCAAAAAGCCCATATAAGGCCCATTAGTACTTAACTTCTCAATTTAAATGAGAAAATATGGATTTCTAGGCCAAATTTTATATTAATATTTCTAGGTCCCTGACAAGCCCAAAATATACTAAATTAAATTGTCACGAAAGTGGGCTCATTAGAATTTAAATATGAATGAATAACTGGAAACCCTTTTACAATCAAAAGTATGAAAATGTAATATAGGGGCCATAGGTCGTATTTTTCTCGGGGCTAGTTGTCGTGTTTGATTCACGCTTGTATTTGTGTGTCGTTAATGTTTTTGGGTTTCGAGTGAATAATTCGGGTTTTGGGGTTGTTCGTAATTCAGAAATGGAAGTGAAGATTCAATAAAGGAATAGAAAACTCAATCATGGAACTTAACAAATGAACTCAAACAATTTGGAGCTTAATTGCAACTTAACCTAATGAAGAGAGCAATTCTGATTCAAGGCAAAACAAAGCTGAGCAATGAAGCACAATTCAAGCCATCGAAGAACAGTCCAATACAAATCAATTCCGAAACTCATTTGATACTAAATGCCTTGAATTGGAAATGATATGCAAAGTTTAAACTTGAAATTCAGATTCAAGTTGGATTTAAAGCAATCTGTTTTCAAGTCTATTAGCACACTTACAAGTATGTTTAGACTTGATACATTGCAATGCTGACACTAAACTTGATATAGCATGCAGAAATTAATGTGCCAAACCTGCAGAAATGTACCAACATGGAATACAGAAATAAGAATAGAACTTGGGAAACAATTTTGATGTAAACCTAGATTCAGATCTAAGTGCAAATGCAGAAGTGGAGACAACCAATTAGGATCAACAACCGAATGAAATTTTCAGAAATAAAGGACTGCAGAAATAGAATTCGAAACCCAGCAGCATGTGCAGAAACAATTTATGCAGAGATGAAACTTTCAGATTTCGTTTGTAAAAATTCAGATCATGAAGCTGAGATGGGGCTACAATTCAGAAACAAACCATCTGTAAATTAAACTAGATTCAAGCTCCACAATTCATTAAGTAGAAACTCGAATCTGATAAGTAGGACAAACTAAATTCAGCTCAAATGGTGTGCAGAAATTTGATGCGCAAAGACAATAATCAGTTCCACACAAATTGAA
Organism: Boesenbergia rotunda; assembly: GCA_024364735.1. Classification (NCBI taxonomy): domain Eukaryota; kingdom Viridiplantae; phylum Streptophyta; class Magnoliopsida; order Zingiberales; family Zingiberaceae; genus Boesenbergia; species Boesenbergia rotunda. The sequence goes on along the minus strand of JAGFNQ010002027.1, from coordinate 278,666 downwards.
TTCAAATTTCAGATCAGCTCTAAACAAGAAGAATTCAGAAATTCAGAAATAAAGTTGAAATGCAAGCCAAAAACTGAAACGCAGCTCAAGTCTGATACGCAACATCAGAAATGGCACGCAACAATGGGGATTCTGATACGCAAGCATAAAACATAGAAATAAACTGAAATTAAATGCAATCTATCACTACACAAGTTCCTTAACTACTCAACTTGAAAATTGAAGCTAAATTACAGCTAAACAATTAAGAAAATGAGATTAACCAAATCTGAAACCAATTCAGAAACGAAACATGTGCAGAACTGAAAATTAACAGCTAAAACAATGAAATTAAACTATCTAAGCTACTCCTCAACTATTCCTCAACTCAAGAACTCCTTGGTCGTCAATCAAGGGAGAACCTCGGACCCGCAAGCTCCGCAAATCAGTGAGAAACTGTCTCTGATACCGAATTAGATCAAATTCTGCCCAAGCTGAAATATGCCTCCGAATCCCTTAAACTTGCTGTGGTGGATTGCGATTTGGATTTGGGAATGACCAAGACCTTCCAGGGAACCCCTCTGGTCAGCTCGGATGTAGTGAAAATGGATCACAGCTGAGCTCGCTGAATTCGGGTAGTGAAACGGCTGAAACCTCACGCAGCTTCACTTTTGAGCAAAAATCCAATCTGAGACTTCACTGAAACTATCTTCACTGACCTAGCCCTTGCTTGATGATGGATTGAGGGATCGCGCTTCCTTAGATGAAGAAAATTGCTAAAAAACGAAGAAAACTAGCTGAAGACGAAGAACTGCGGCGGAGACGCGACAAGGCTTGGCTGCGCAGGAAATTTGATTAAGTAATAACCAATGGACGACCCAGATTGATCGAAGGAAATCCAACGGCTGATCTTGATCGGATTTGAGCCAAACTTTAATGATGATGATCTGTGGTCAGGATCTACCTTGTGGTAGCTTGGATCCTCCAAATTTGCAACGGATGGTCCAGATCAAGCTAATCTTTGAATGGATAATCTAGAACCCTCCTTGCTTGATCCAACGGTTGATTTAGCTCTGATTGGGATGAAACCTTCAGATCTTGATCATAGAGCTTGATCAACCCTAACCCTAGCTCGGATTACTTCAGATCGTCCCGGATGGCTCAGATCTAGCCGCTCTTGAATCGGACGGCCTGGATTAATCGTAGGCTTGATAATTCGATCCGGTTCACATCCGACTCAAGTTTGACCCATTATGCCCTAGGTCTAGGATCCTTTCATGCCTACAAAAATATATCAGAGAATTAGTGGCCAAATAATCCAAAAATGTGTAATTTTGCAATTAAGTCCAAAATAAGAGGAAATCCTAAAACCTAGGGTAAAATCACATTAAACAATAAAAACATAGGTCAAACATGGATTTTAACAATTAAAATAATCAACAAAATGACACTTATCAACTCCCCCACACTTAACCTTGAGCGTCTCGCGAAACAACTAAATATGTATCCCTTAGGTTTTCTTAAGCATAATTAGAAACAAATGAAAAGAAATTACCTAAGGTTGTCAATTCTCATAAATCTAAGCTCTAGGGATTAGTATCTTATCCTTAAATCAACAACTTAGCCTTTTCATCTATCATGAGTCATTGAGATGAATTTAAATCACTAGCCTTTCAAGGGAAGTTTTGGTGGCTCTCTCTTAAGTTCTAATTTGGTGATGGAAGTGGAGCTCACTCTTACACACATGTTTCTTGCACTACCATAGGCTTGCTTATTATCTACTCTCCACCATTAATCATGAATAGGATCAACAACTATAAAAACAAATGAAAACATGAAAAATGGTGAGAAATGGAATAAAAATTAAGGAAATGGAAAAATTGATGGAGTGGGAGACTTGGTTGCTCAAAAATGTTTCCAATGTGCTTTTGCCCCTCTTGACAGTCCTCTAGTGATATCAAAAGTGTGGTGGAGTAAATCTTGAGTAATTCCTTTGATTTGGATGAAAAACCCTTCATTTGATCTCAATGTGCCAAGTTTCAATTTTTGTGCCAACCTTGCTTCTTTCACTCTCTTCTCAGATTTTTTTCTTTCTTTCTTTCTCTCTAGTGAATTCAGAATGTAATGGAGCAAAGAATTTGATTTGGATGTGAGAAACTTCACTTGATTTCATGGTGCCAAAGTTCACTTGTGTCCACTTTGTTTCTCTCTTTTTCTTTCTTTTCTCAAACTGTTTTTTTTTCTTCTTCTCTTCAGATTCCAGCTCCACTTCAGATTAATGGCATCTTTGATTCTTCACATCAGTTAGCATATAGGAGTAGTTGAGCAAATGGTGGTGGAAACCTAAATGCTTCACTTGGAATTTGGCACTACAACTTTTTTCTTCTTTCTCTATTCTGATTTGAAACATCCCAGCAGCCACATTCTTTTGTTCTGATCAGCAGTGGATAACCTTGATACAAATTTGATACACTTATATACCAAGTTCCTTGATTCACAGCCCTTGAAACCAATTTCAGCTTCATCTTGATACTAACTCTGCACAAAAACTGCTTTTATGGAACATACCTTCTGAATTTTCTTTTCTTTTTCAGTTGCAGATTTTTAGCTTGCATTCTCATCCTTGCTATTCTCTGATTTCTTCACAGCAATTAGTACCAATGATCAGCGGAGAATCTCAGTTGTTCCATTCGAAAATTCCTGATCAGCATGTTGAATTCAGCCAACTTCATTCCATTCTCTGCTATGTAATTGTTTTGAATTTTTTTCTTGCATCAGATTTCATCATTTAATTCAGCTTCCATTCACACTTGGCTTGTATCACTCAGTAGCTCCCAGATGCACCACTCGGCAGCAACAAATACAATCAGATTTCTTCAATTGTTAGCACACCTTGCAGCAGCCACATTGGTTTCAAATTAATTTCTGCACTTCAATTTTCTGCACTTCACAGACTTGTATTCTCAATTTTGATTGCAATCAGCTGGATTCTAGCCTCACCACTGCCAGATCTTTACTGCTTCAAATCAGATTTTACAGCCGGTCCCTTGCATCCCAGCTATTATGTGCCATTTAAGACCTTTCACAGCTTTTCTCACCTTGGCAGATTTTTTCTTTCTTCTCTTCTTTCATTTCAGCCCTTTTGCTCCTCAACTTAGCACAAACTTGCATAGATCTTCAAAGTATAATAACCAAATGCAGATTTCCACTTGCTTCCATCCTCTTGCTCATTTTTGGTATCAAACTCAACTCCTTTGGCAAAATTTTTTTTTTTCGAAATGAAGTGCATCCTTGATAAAAATTTCTTTCAAATCACTAGTCACTCCCCCACACTTAAATCTTTGTCCGTCTCGGGCAAAATAGCATTAAGAAACATCTCAAGCAACAAGTCCAAAGAAAAAAAAATGGGTAAGCGTAGGAGATAAGCAAAGAAAAAGAGAATAAACATGATTATTGCTAAAAATTGATATGGAAAAGGGAAACAAATGGATTAGTCTCTATAGATGTGATCCAATCATTGAAATATGGTTTTGAAAGAACCTAAGCAAGTTCTAGAGTACAATAACATGTATGTGTCACAAATATAAGGCTAAACCTCACTAGGTGCAAATGATTCATCTCAACTCCTCAATCAAGCATTTAAAGCAAAGTAGTACTCAAGCATCCAAGATTTCATCCATTAGCTCAAATCCTAAGTTTTAACAACCAAATTTAATTTATTTTCAAAAGACTCTAAAATGCTATGGAGATAACCTAGAGGGATACATTTATTTCCACTCATGTAAGAAACAAACTTCTAAGAGAACTAACATGCTTTTATTGACAAGGACTCAATTTAAAAAGGAAATTCTACTTCTAGAAAGCATGAAAATGAAAAAATGCAATAAAAGAAAATATAAGAAAGAACAATCTCCCCTTTTATTCTGGTGGACGGAGTCTATCCAGAAGTAGCCTCCATCTGGTAGTGGAGGAACATGGGTGGCTGAGAGATTTGGACTCCCCCACACTTGAACTTCACAAAAAAAAATTCTCTGGTGGCCTCAGGCGATTCAGGTTCAAGAGCCATGTCAGAGGTGGAGTGCTTTGGATTAAAGTAAGATCTTCTCCTCCTTCTTTATGCCCTTCAGAAATCCTTCCAGGAGGCTGAAGTCTGTTCAGTTGGAGCACCCACTCCTGAAGTCTTCTGGACCCTGCAAAACAATGTAATACCTCTCTCAAGTGTTCAGGGTCAGAAAGAAATGATATAAATTCAGTTTCTGCATTAAATGAATCCAAAACTGCATCATGTCCAATTAAATCAAATTCTGGTATCTCAATGAAATTTTCAAAATTATTTCCTAAAACATTTGCATCCAGATACTCATCACAAATAAAGAAATCAATTTCTGGCTCATCAATAGAAATTTCACAATTATATTCCATCAAGGGTGCATCAAGCAATGTGTCACAGCCAATCAAATCAATATCAGATATCTCCATAAGTTTTTCACATTCATTTTCAGCATAAGACATAGCAAGAGATTTATCAAAATAAATAACATCCATTTCAGGCATTTCTAAAAATTTTTCACTATCCATATCCACAAAAGATGTATTAAGTGATTCATCATAAAAAATAACATCAATTATAGGTGCCTCTAAAATTATTTCATAACCCATATCAACAAGAGATGTATCAAGTAATGCATGATGACTGAGGAAATCAATATTTGGTACCTCTATTGGATTTTCACAAACAATCTCTACACAAGGTATATCAATAAATTCATCAAAATCAATAAAGTCATCCCTAGGTACCTCACTGAATTTTTCTGAAGAAAGGGGAGAAATACTTACCTGAGCGTGCTGGAGAATACCTGGAGGTTCTACAAGGGTAGATGTGTCCATGGCTTCCTCCTGGTCAAGTACATGCTCCTCTTCAGCCTCAGACTCTGGTGGACAATCAACTGGTGATCCTTGGGTGCTTGCTTCCACCATGCAAGTCCCTACACATTCTGGTTCATCTTCTGAATCTTCTAATGTACCAGTCAACTGTGGTGGTCCCTGGGGCTTAGTGCAATCCCCTACACCTATGGAATCATCTCCTATGCAAGTTTCTCCTGTAATATCTGCAACAACAACATTAGAAAAATTAGGACCATCAATAATGCTATCATCAGAAAATAAAAGTCTAGAATGGTCCTGTGGAGCTTCAGTATCTTCTTCTGGAGCTGCAAAATTTGAAAATGAATTTTGAGTAGGAATCTCCGGAGGGATGCATGCTGTAGGTGCCCAATATTTGATGATTACATCATCTTCTTCTTCTTCCAAATTTTAAGATCACTTGAAGAAGGACTTGGCCAGCACTAGGGTCACCTTGAACTTGCATTGATTCATTGACTAGCAATTTGTCCAACGCCTCTTTCTATGTCTTGAAGCCTTTGCTGCTGTTGATGATATTGTACAACTAGTTGATAAATCTCCTCCATTCTTTGTTGTTGTGCCTCATTCTCATTAAGATTCTCAAAGCCTCCTTGGTTAGCATAGCTCCTTGACTGATTTTGAAAGGATGAAGTAGGCTGAAAAATTTGAGCTTGCTGATTTGGTTGAAAACATGGCTGTTGAGGCTGATTAAAGGACTGATTAGAGGGCTGATATGCTGAAAAATTTTGCTGGGAAATGCAGCCTTGAAAGTTCTGATTTTGAGCTGAAAAATTAGGTGGCGAGGGCTGAAAATTCTGCCCTTGAAACCCCTGACTGTAGGGCTGGAAATTTTGATTCAAGGGCTGTGTTGGCTGAAAATTTTGTTGGTTTTGAGCTGGAAAAACTGGAAATGATTGCAAGCCTTGCTGCCCTTGATTATATTGCTGGAATTGAGGTTCGAAATGCTGAAATGGTTGCTGAAAAAGTTGAGAATTAGGCTGAAACGGGGGCTGAAAACTTTGACTTGATGGCTGAAAATTTGGTTGATTGGACTAAAAATTTTGGAAAGGCTGCCCATTCTGAAAATTCTGGAAATTTGGTTGAATTTGCTGAAAATCCGGCTGAAATTGTTGTAATGGTGGCTGGTAAGTAGATGAAGGCCTGTTGGTTATTTGTTGATTCAAATGATTCAACCAAAATTTTAACTCTGACAGTGCACTTGTGATCTCTTTACAGTCCTCTGGTGAAAACATTTTGATCTTGCAGCCCTGTCACAAATCAAACAAGAAAAAATAGCAGCACTCGTATATGAAAGATAAAGCAAAATAAAACAGAACCCAATGACATGTCTAAAAGTACACAAGCAAAAAATCAAACAAATCAACTAGTTGCTTCCCCGGCAACGGCGCCAAAAATTTGACGGGCCCAAACTATTTGTCACGAATGTGGGCCTCATCAGAATTTAAATATGAATGAATAACTGGAAACCCTTTTACAATCAAAAGTATGAAAATGTAATATAGGGGCCACAGGTCGTATTTTTCTCGGGGCTAGTTGTCGTGTTTGATTCGCGCTTGTATTTGTGTGTCGTTAATATTTTTGGGTTTCGAGTGAATAATTCGGGTTTTGGGGTTGTTCGTAATTCAGAAATGGAAGTGAAGATTCAATAAAGGAATAGAAAACTCAATCATGGAACTTAACAAATGAACTCAAACAATTTGGAGCTTAATTGCAACTTAACCTAATGAAGAGAGCAATTCTGATTCAAGGCAAAACAAAGCTGAGCAATGAAGCACAATTCAAGCCATCTAAGAACAATCCAATACAAATCAATTCCGAAACTCATTTGATACTAAATGCCTTGAATTGGAAATGATATGCAAAGTTTAAACTTGAAATTCAGATTCAAGTTGGATTTAAAGCAATCTGTTTTCAAGTCTATTAGCACACTTACAAGTATGTTTAGACTTGATACATTGCAATGCTGACACTAAACTTGATATAGCATGCAGAAATTAATGTGCCAAACCTACAGAAATGTACCAACATGGAATACAGAAATAAGAATAGAACTTGGGAAACAATTTTGATGTAAACCTAGATTCAGATCTAAGTGCAAATGAAGAAGTGGAGACAACCAATTAGGATCAACAACCGAATGAAATTTTCAGAAATAAAGGACTGCAGAAATAGAATTCGAAACCCAGCAGCATGTGCAGAAACAATTTATGCAGAGATGAAACTTTCAGATTTCGTTTGTAAAAATTCAGATCATGAAGCTGAGATGGGGCTACAATTCAGAAACAAACCATCTGCAAATTAAACTAGATTCAAGCTCCACAATTCATTAAGTAGAAACTCGAATCTGATAAGCAGGACAAACTGAATTCAGCTCAAATGGTGTGCAGAAATTTGATGCGCAAAGACAATAATCAGTTCCACACAAATTGAATTTAAATTTCAGATCAGCTCTAAACAAGAAGAATTCAGAAATTCAGAAATAAAGTTGAAATGCAAGCCAAAAACTGAAACGCAGCTCAAGTCTGATACGCAACATCAGAAATGGCACGCAACAATGGGGATTCTGATACGCAAGCATAAAACATAGAAATAAACTGAAATTAAATGCAATCTATCACTACACAAGTTCCTTAACTACTCAACTTGAAAATTGAAGCTAAATTACAGGTAAACAATTAAGAAAATGAGATTAACCAAATCTGAAACCAATTCAGAAACGAAACATGTGCATAACTGAAAATTAATAGCTAAAACAATGAAATTAAACTATCTAAGCTACTCCTCAACCATTCCTCAACTCAAGAACTCCTTGGTCGTCAATCAAGGGAGAACCTCGGACCCGCAAGCTCCGCAAATCAGTGAGGAACGGTCTCTGATACCGAATTAGATCAAATTCTGCCCAAGCTGAAATATGCCTCCGAATCCCTCAAACTTGCTGTGGTGGATTGCGATTTGGATTTGGGAATGACCGAGACCTTCCAGGGAACCCCTCTGGTCAGCTCGGATGTAGTGAAAATGGATCACAGCTGAGCTCGCTGAATTCGGGTAGTGAAACGGCTGAAACCTCACGCAGCTTCACTTTTGAGCAAAAATCCAATCTGAGACTTCACTGAAACTATCTTCACTGACCTAGCCCTTGCTTGATGATGGATTGAGGGATCGCGCCTCCTTAGATGAAGAAAATTGCTGAAAAATGAAGAAAACTAGCTGAAGACGAAGAACTGCGGCGGAGACGCGACAAGGCTTGGCTGCGCAGGAAATTTGATTAAGTAATAACCAATGGACGGCCCAGATTGATCGAAGGAAATCCAACGGCTGATCTTGATCGGATTTGAGCCAAACTTTAATGATGATGATCTGTGGTCAGGATCTACCTTGTGGTAGCTTGGATCCTCCAAATTTGCAACGGATGGTCCAGATCAAGCTAATCTTTGAATGGATGATCTAGAACCCTCCTTGCTTGATCCAACGGTTGATTTAGCTCTGATTGGGATGAAACCTTCAGATCTTGATCATAGAGCTTGATCAACCCTAACCCTAGCTCGGATTGCTTCAGATCGTCCCGGATGGCTCAGATCTAGCCGCTCTTGAATCGGACGGCCCGGATTAATCGTAGGCTTGATAATTCGATCCGGTTCACATCCGACTCAAGTTTGACCAATTATGCCCTAGGTCTAGGATCCTTTCATGCCTACAAAAATATATCAGAAAATTAGTGGTCAAATAATCCAAAAATGTGTAATTTTGCAATTAAGTCCAAAATAAGAGGAAATCCTAAAACCTAGGGTAAAATCACAATTAAACAATAAAAACATAGGTCAAACATGGATTTTAACAATTAAAATAATCAATAAAATGACACTTATCAGTCCCTCGGAGAATTATCTAGACATGCTCAATATTTTAAGAAAATATTAAGAGAATTTTCCGGGTCGTTACAATCCCCCATACCTCGTGAAAGTTCGTCCTCGAACTTAGAATAACTCCGGGTACCTGCACCTCATCTCGTCCTCGCGTTCCCAGGTAGCTTCTTCGAACCGTCGACTTTGCCATAGGACCTTGACTAAGGGTACTTCCTTACTCCTTAGCTTCTTGACTTCCCTATCCAAAATCTGGATGGGTCTGCTCTCATAGCTTAGGTCCTCCTACACTTGCACTGTCTGTGGCTCGATCACTTGGTCCATATTTGGGATACACTTTTTAAGCAGGGACACATGAAATACGTTATGGATAGCTGACATCTCTGGAGGCAGCTCTAGCTCATATGCCACTTTACCGACTCTTTTTAGAATCAGGTACGACCCCACATAGCGCGGACTTAGTTTTCCTTTCTTCCCGAATCTGGTCACCCCCTTCATAGGAGCCACTTTGAGAAATACCCAATCTCCAACATTAAATTCCAGTGGTCTACGCCGGACATCGGCATAACTCTTCTGCCAGCTCTGAGCAGTTTCTATCCGTTGTCGAATATTCTGTATAGCTCGGGTGGCGGTGTCGATAACATCCGTTGTGAGCCCCATTTCCTTCTTTTCACCACCCTCGTACCAACAAATCGGAGACCTACATCTCCTCCCATACAAGGCTTCATAAGGTGCCATTCCGATAGTAGCTTGGTAGCTATTATTGTAAGCGAATTCCGCCAAGCATAGATATCAACACCAACTTCCCTTGAAATCCAGGGCACAAGCTCTCAACATATCTTCTAATATTTGATTCACCCGTTCAGTTTGCCCGTCAGTCTGAGGGTGAAAGGCGGTGCTAAATCGCAATTTAGTGCCGAGGGACTTCTGAACGCATTCCCAAAAATGCGAAGTAAAGCGACCATCCCTATCTGAGATGATGGTCTTGGGAACTCCATGAAGCCTAATTACTTCCTTAACATATAATTGAGCCAGTTGCTCAATCGAATAAGTCATCTTGATCGCCACGAAGTGAGCAGACTTTGTCAGTCTGTCCACAATTACCCATATGGCATCATATCCATTCGTAGTCCTGGGAAGCCCTGAAATGAAATCTATAGAGATGTCTTCCCATTTCCACTCCGGAATCGTGAGTGGCTGCAGAACTCCCCCGGGTCGCTGATGTTCTGCTTTCACCTGCTCGCAAGTCATGCAAGTACTAACATACTGAGCCACATCCCTCTTCATACCGGACCACCAGAACCTCTCCTTCAGATCTTGATACATCTTGGTGGATTCTGGATGCATCGAATAAGGGGTTTCGTGAGCTTCCGTCAGTATTTTTCTTCGAAGCTCCGGGTCATTAGGGATACATAGACGATCCCTAAGGTATAATACTCCCCCTTTGGCGATATGAAAACCCTCACCCTTTCCTTCTCGGATCTCCTCTTTTATTTTCTGGAGACTGATATCACCATTTTGTTTTTCCAACATGTCCTCACATAGCGCGGGTGATATTGTCATAGTGGAAAGTCGCCCAGAGATGACTTCGACCCCAAAATTCATAATTTCTCTTCCAAGTGGTCGGGATAATTTAGATATGGACATCAAGGTGGCACTTGATTTCCGGCTAAGTGCATCAGCCACCTTGTTCGCCTTCCCTGGGTGATAGAAGATCTCACAGTCATAGTCTTTTACCAACTCAAGCCATCGACGTTGTCTTATATTCAGGTCCTTCTGGGTGAAGAAATATCGCAGACTCTGGTGGTCTGTATAAATCCGACACTGTGCTCCGTACAGATAATGCCTCCATATCTTAAGAGCGAAGACCACCGCGGCCAGTTCCAGATCATGAGTGGGGTAATTCTGTTCATATTCTTTGAGTTGTCTAGAGGCATAGGCAATAACTTTTCCACTCTGCATAAGTACTGCTCCAAGTCCTAGTTTAGAGGCATCGCTATACATGTCGAAGCTCTGATTACATTCTGGAAGGGTAAGGATTGCTGCACTGGTGAGTCTCCTTTTTAGTTCCAAGAAACTCCTTTCACAGTCTTCCGTCCGTTCGTACTTCTTATCCTTCCGGGTGAGAGCCGTTAAAGGGGCTGCGATCCTCGAGAAATCCTCCACAAATTTCCTGTAATAGCCTGCCAACCCCAGAAAACTTCTGATTTTGCTGGCGTTCTTCGGCCGGCTCCAGTTATTCACAGCTTCAACCTTCAGTGGATCGACCATAACCCCGTCTTTAGAGATGATATGGCCCAAAAAGCCCACTTGGTCGAGTCAGAAATCACATTTGGAAAATTTCGCGTATAGTTGCTTTTCCCGAAGAACCCCTAATACTATCTTCAGGTGCTCAGTGTTCTCTTCTTGGGTTCTCGAATAAATAAGAATATCGTCGATGAAGACGATCACAAATTTGTTGAGGAACAGCGAGAACACCCGATTCATAAGGTCCATAAACATAGCAGGAGCATTCGTCACGCCGAAAGGCATAACAACAAACTCAAAGTGCCCGTACCTTGTTCGGAAAGCCGTCTTCGGAATATCCTCTTGTTTTACTCTAACTTGATGATACCCCGACCTCAAATCAATCTTTGAGAAAACAGTGGCTCCCTTTAATTGGTCAAACAGGTCATCTATCCTCGGAAGGGGATACCTGTTCTTGATAGTTACGTTGTTCAGCGCTCGATAATCTATGCACATGCGCATAGATCCGTCTTTCTTCTTCACAAACAGTACTGGAGCTCCCCACGGGGAATGACTAGGGCGAATAAATCCCTTATCTAGCAACTCCTGTAGCTGTTCCTGAAGCTCCTTTAATTCAACCAGCGCCATACGGTAAGGTGCCTTGGAGATCGGGTTAGTACCAGGAATTAATTCGATCACGAATTCCACTTCTCTATCAGGAGCTAATCCTGGTAACTCCTCTGGGAAAACCTCTGGGTAATCACATACCACCCGGACATCTTCCAGCTTCCGATTCTTCACTTGACTGGCATCAACCACATATGCTAGAAATCCAGAACATCCTTTGTCTAACATCTTCTGAGCTTGGAGAGTTGATAAATATTTCCCAGTTCTTTTCCTTGGCTCTCCGATGAATTCGAACATAGGGCTTGCCTCAGGTCGAAAAACCACCTTTCGTTTACGGCACTCAATAGAAGCACCGTATTTACCCAAGAAATCCATTCCCATTATAACATCATAATCTCTCATGTCGAGTACTATCAGATCGCAGTAAAGTTCCCTTTCTGCAATTCCGACCGGCACCGCACACAGCACATGAGTGGATGTCATTATTTCTCCCGAGGGTAGGGTCGTTAAGAACCTGCAGTCTAACACTCGCGGAAGCCTATCTATCTTCTTAGTAAAGGGCACCGAAATGAACGAGTGCGTTGCCCCAGTATCAAATAATGCAGTAGCATACTGACCGGAAATAAGTATCTGACCTGTGACAACCGTAGAAGCTTCCGCAGCGTCTTCCTTGGTAATCGAGAAAACCCTGGCATTTGTCACTGTTGGGGAGGCTTCCAACATCGGGGTCCCTTCCAGCTCGGCTGGCATATAGTGAAACTTCGCTGGTGCACCCGGGTACTGCGCCAGTGGTTGGGGAGAGGCCTGGTTCTTTGTAGGAGAATAAGCTGCCATATGTCCCTCCACACCACAGGTGAAACACCAGTTCGTACCCTTGCGGCATTCCCCGGAGTGATTCTTCCCGCATGTCGAGCAGGGGGTAGACTTGGTCTGTTTATTTGCTGGGCCTCCTTGAGAGTTGTTCCATGACTTCCGTTTGCCACCTTGGTCTCCTTTTCCGCCAACGTGATTGCCCTGGGACCTTTGTCCTCTTTCATTCATCACCTTCCGTTGCTGATTGATGTTGTGCAGATAGTGCTCGGTGAGTAGGGCACTACTAAATAGTTCCTCGGCGGTCTGGGGTCTGCTAACTCCGCCAGCCACATTCAGCGCTATCTCAGGCAGCAACATTCTTAGCATAAGTCGGACCCTCTCTTTCTCAGTACGGACCAACTCAGGGCACGGTCGCGCCAGTCGATTGAATTTCTTCACAGCTTCATTGACCGAGAGATCGCCCTGATGTGTGTGTGGTGAGATGGTTACGGCTCTGATACCAACCTGTAACGCCTGCTTTTTTTTTCATAAAGCGGTGTTACGTTAACATCCTTAGGGCATGTAGACATCATAAGGCAGCGGAATAACTTTAACTTATACATGCCCTACTAACATTCTTAACATAATGACATGGGAACCTTGACATATTGGCTTCAAACTTAAGCATCACATCATATCGTACTTAACATCACATCATAGAGTTCCATAAGTCATTATTCAAGCATATAAGTAACCAAAGTAAGGTTCTAACATAAACGGTTAACATATGGTTTCCTGGGCCAAGTCACTACCACACACATGCGTTCTTGCCCTCCTGCTGCTTCCATCATTGCCCCCTTGATTGATCTGCAGTATAAGGAAATAAGACTATAAGCACACAGGCTTAGTAAGACTCTTTCCTACTCACAAAAACCATTCATCATCTCATAATGAGCACATGAATCATTAACATACTTGGTGCTCTACTTAGAACATAACATCTTGGATCACTTATCATATACATAGCATGGCATGAACATAAACCTAAGTGAACATTCTTAAGCATGGCATGATACATGACATAAACATAAACATAGTAAACATTCTTAAGCATGGCGTGATACATGGCATAAATATCAACATAGTAAACATTCTAAGCATGGCATGATACATGACATAAACATAAACATAGTAAACATTCTAAGCATGACATGATACATGGCATAAACATAAACATAGTAAACATTCTAAGCATGGCATGATACATGGCATAAACATAAACATAGTAAACATTCTAAGCATTCTTGACATGGCATACTACATGGTATAAACATGTCTATAAGGTGTAAACCAACCTGTATGGCCTAAACATAGTCATACTTCCTATCATAGCATGTGAACATCTTCTTAACATAATCATGGCATAGATCATTTAATCTCATGCATCTTTCTTAACATGAAGCGTAAGCATAAAATCTTATTAGCATAGCATAATGCATAACATGAATGAATGCATGAGTGGAATGCATATACATAAGGATGCTTAACTTTTAAAAACATACTTTTAAATGCTTAAACATAATCATCATATCATCATTGGGGGTCCCCGGCTTGTACCACATACATAGATCATAAGCGCGCATCCCTAGCAAGTCCGAGGTAGCGAGCCCCGACCTACTAGGGTAAGGACAGCATAGTCGGTAGTCCCCGAACCGAGGCGTTCTTAAGGAGCCTATCCCTGTTGCACAACTCCGGTAGTGCCAGAACCGTGGATAGCATAGTCGGTAGTCCAGAACCGGGGCGTTCTTAAGGTGCTCATACCTTGGACCCATACTTCGGTCCGGTACAAGCCCATTTATAAAGTAAAATACTTTACATGCTTCATCAATCATAAGACATTCATGGCATCTTTAACATAGCATAACTTGTTACGGCTCGGCCCGTTTACCGGCCCATTTACCGGTCCTCACGACCGTCGTACCGTCGACCATCGACCGTGCCGTTTAGCATATTTATGCCTTAAAGACATAAGCATCATCTTTCATTCATAAAACATGGCATACATCATCATTCATAAAACATGGCATACATCATCATTCATAAAACATGGCATTCATCTTCCTACATAAACATGACATTCATCTTCCTACATAAACATGGCATGCATACCTACACATCATTGCTATTCCTAGTACTTGCATGATCATAACATAGAAGGTACGCATTGCATTGAACATGACATGTTTTCATAGATATTTATCCTACTACATAGAGCTTGTATAATCATGATACATGAGATAAACAATGCATTTCTTGCCTAAGCATGATATCTATCTTAAGCATACATAGGTAGGATTTCCATAACATTCTACCTACCATTCAAATACATGGCATAAAAACCTAAGACATTCATAATAAACCCTATTAAGCATGGCATCCAATCATAAACATAAAACATAAAACATGGTGCTTAAACATTAGGGTTATGGTTAACATGATTTCTACCACATGCTTGATCCTATACATATAAATACTTTATGGTAAGCATGAACCATCATTCTTTGAACCCTAACTCCACCCCAAACCCTAGATACATGGCTTGGCCGAAACCTATAGGTGGAGTTCCATCCATTCCATAAACGTATACAATAACATAAGGTAAAGGAACAACCATACATCATCTATGAGACCATAGGAAGCCATTGGGGCTCATGATTAGGGTTAACCCTAACCTTTAGTCCACCTTCCTAGGGCTGGCCAAAACTTATAAGGCCATGGGGGCATGGAAAAATTCTATTAAAATCCCCAACCAATCATTAAACATCAATTATATCTTACCATAGGGCACTTGGGGCCCTTACTTGAAATAAATCCTAACTTTTACCCTATTAACCCATCTTGGCCGAAACTCATAGGGTCTCTAGGCCATGTGAAAATTCACATAAATCACCCTCCATCTCCCTTATATCATGATAATACATAAAACATATACTTGAAGTTTAAGACCCAACCCTACCCATGGGTTCTTGAAGTTGGCTGAAACCCTAGGGGATCCTAGGGTCCCCCAAAAATTCTCAAAAATTATATTTAATCTCTAAACATCATAAGAGCATATTAGACAACATGATTTAGATTTTTATCATCCTTATAGACCAATAACCCATGGTGGCCGAAACCTATAAGGTTAGGTTCATGGGTTTCCTTTGGTTTTCCAACATAAACATCACATACAAAACTTTCATATCATGTTAATCTTCAAGAAAAGCCATTATACCACAGGTGAGGGAGTCTTACCTTGGTTGATCTTGATTATAAACCTTAGATTTGAGAGAAGGATGAAAATCTTGTTGCCTCTTGACCACCCTTAGCCCTTGTACTCTTGTGAAAATCTTAGATCTTGGAGATGAAGCCTTGGTAGAAATTTTTCCAAGGGAGAACCTCTCCTTGAGGTTTCGGCTAGAATGAGGAGGGAGGAGGGGAGCAAATGCAATTGATGAAATGAAGAAAGAAACTCCCAAACCCCCCTCTTTATCACCCATTAAGGAGGTAAATGAAGAGTCTCTTCATGACCCTTCATCTTCTTCTAAGCCTTAACCAATATCCATTTCATTTCCTTATAACATTCCCTTGCTAGATGAGTTGGTTAGAGCATACATGGTTGTACAAGAGGTCCAAGGTTCAATCCTTGGCCCATGCACCTTATTTTTATTTTATTTTTTTCCTTTTATTTTCTATTATTTTTCCCAAAATTCCGAAAATTCTCTAAAAATTCCCCCATAATTATGTTAATATTTCTCATTATAACCCCTTTATCTTTATATAAATTTCCACCTAAAATTCTCTAATAATTATGGTACCAAAAAGCCCATATAAGACCCATTAGTACTTAACTTCTCAATTTAAATGAGAAAATATGGATTTTTAGGCCAAATTTTATATTAATATTTCTAGGTCCCTCGGAGAATTATCTAGACATGCTCAATATTTTAAGAAAATATTAATAGAATTTTCCGGGTCGTTACATTAATTCAACAAAATCTACAAACTAAATTCTAATTAATTACCTTCAAATATGAAATTGAATAAAATTCTAGTCAACTGGAATAATCAATTTAATAACAATAAATATGTCAAAGTGGGTTGACATATTCGTGGGTTCACACGGTCTATATGAAATCAAGAATTTGATACTTCATTAGAAACTTAATTAAAATGTTTGACTTGATTGATACGTACATACTGTCATGCTCATGCATTTGCTTATTTTTCTCAATATTTGTCATGTCATTTATGTTTACTTTTCTGCATAATTTATAATGGATAGATGGAAAAAGATTGGTTGATAGTTTCCTAACCTAGTACTAGGGTGGGGCGAGATGATAATACGTTAGGGAACTAACCGAAGCTACCTTGCCACATCCTAGACTAGTTAGACCAGTATTTTTCAAAGAGTAAAATAAAAGTATCATTTCTTTAAAAGGCTTTGTCTAAGGAAAGTGTTGATGATCCAATAAGGCTACGACCAAAGAAGGCCTCTGTGCCTCACCAAGACCTGGAAGCTGATTATTGAAAATTACTTTTAAATTACAAATTGTTAAACTTGAATCTAACTCAAGGTCAAGCAATCTATAAATTAAAATTGAGAAAAATTATTCAAGCATCTCACAAACACCTATAAGGCAACCGTACTTGCTTGTACTACGACACATAGAATGTGTGAGATGTTAAGGACTAATTAATTGATAAATATTTTCAAAATCTTTAGAATATGTTCTTAAAAATCTATTTTCAAAATAATGTTTAAACATAATAATGTTTTAATGAATTTCATGCTTGATTGGGTGCTCATTTATAAATACATTTTCAAAAATTATATCTTTTCGAAAGTTGTTTGACCTACACATAGACACAAACCTTTTAGGTCAACACTAAAGTCCATTAAGACACTTAGGTAGAGATCCTTGTAGTTAACAAGGGAAGCCAGAAGGTGTCAGGCTCAGGGGGAGTCTGTATTTTTGCGGATTCTTATCTTTAGAAAACTATTTCTCAAAATTTATTCTTTTCAAAAAATTTATATCTTTTCAAAATAGTTTGTGCTTTAAAAAATTATTATCATTTCAAAATACGTTTCAACAATATTTTTCAAAAACTTATTATGTCATTTCAAAATATTTTTCGAAAACTATTCCTTTGAAAATTATCATACTTTGTCCAAAAATATTTTTCAACAATTGTCTTAATTGGTCTGATGATCTGGATAAACTCTAAAGACACATAGGAAGATTTCTTAATGATCTACAAAAATTTCTAAAATTGTGTCAGATTTAGGGGGAGTCCAAGTCAAAGGAAATTAATATATTATTCCTAATTATTGCAAAATACTCCTTAATGTTTTTTTAAACTCTTTTTTTTAATCAAACCCTAAGATTCAGAGGAAGATCAACTTGTGGTCAACAAGCTTCTTAGGACTATGTCAGGTTTAGGGGGAGGTTCAATTTAAAAGATTTATCAAAAATTTCAAAAATATTATATTTAAAAAAATTATCTTTTTTAAATACTTTTGAAAATAGTATACTATCATTTTCCAAGACTTATTTCGAAAATCCTTTTATTTTTTGGAATATCATTGAAAATAATCTTTACTTGAATTTGGAATATTTTCTAAGACACTTTGGTAAATTTTCTTCTAGTTAACAAGATTTCCTAGGATTGTGCCAGACTGGAAAAAAACCAAATCAAGAGAGTTATTATTTTTCTAAAACTAAAATATTCATTTATGGAAAATCCCTAAGACACACAGGAATTCTCTTGTGGTCAATAAGATTCCTAGGATTGTATCAGTCATAGGGAAGTTCATTTTTTTAAAAATAATTATATAGTCATATATTGTTGGTGCAATTTTTTTAAAACTACTTTGTATCATTTAGAATATTTTTTTAACAAGTACTTAGTTTTTCAAAAAAAAAAGGTGGGGGAGAGTTTTGAAAATCATTTTTCAAAATATATAATATTTTCAGAAGGAGGAGAGAGATTATCTTAAAAAGGGGGGAGGCTTAAGTTAGTTTTTCTTATTGTTGGTGCAAATCTTTCTCTTTTGTTTATTTCCTTTTGATGTGTGACAAAGGGGGAGAGAGCTTAAGTTAGAGTAAAAAAAAAGGGAGAAAAAAGGGGAGAGAGCTTAAGTTAAGATTTTTTTTCGATTTCTCCCAAGTGTTAAACCTAGAACCCTTAGACCTAACCTAACTTAAAATTATTATCAAACTTCAAAAGGGGGGAGATTGTTGGTGCAAAATGCATCAGTGATGAACAATCATCCTCTAGGGTTTCAATGTTTGACAATATACTAAAGTTAGTAACAATATATGTTAGATCATATATTAAGGGTGGTCAAAGTGACCAAGGGTTAAACCAAACAAAGACCTTATGTTTGGTAGGATAAACCTAGGTTTTCATCAGGTTGACAAAGGGTTAAGCCAAACAGGATCTGATGTTTGGTAAAATAAATACAACCAAGGGTTGGTCAGTTTGACCAAGGGATTAAACCAAACCGGACTTGAGGTTTGGATTATATTTACCTAAAGATTGGAGGAAGTCTAATCAGGATCATGATGACTGGAAAAGGAGTGATTATGGTGGACTAAACCCTGGTGAGTGAAGCCGGGTCCTAGCAAGGGAAGCTAGGTGGAAGAAATCCTAGTGAGTAAAGCTAGGTGAACTAAATCCTGGTGAGTGAAGCTGGGTCCTAGTGAGTGAAGCTAGGTGGACTAAGTCCTGGTGAGTGAACCTGGGCACGAAGTCTTGGTCTGGGGGACTAAGCACTAATTCCTAGTCGAGGATCGGGCAACGGAGTCTTTGCCGAGCGAGGATGGCGGACAGAAGTAGAGATGGGTCGAGGTCAGATGTCTCGAGATCTGAGTTCTCGAAGGCCGAGTAAAAGTCCAACTGGAGGTCCCAGTTTGCAAAATTTTAGTCGAGCGAGAATCGTGAACAAAAGTAGAGACGAGTCAAGGTCGAACGTCTCAAGATTCGGGTTCTCAAAGACTGAGCGAAAGTCCAATCGGAGGTTCCGATTGGCAAAAGTAACTTCTCCATGTGTGGAGTAGGTGAGGACGTGCTCCCCGGGAAAGGGAACATTAGGCATCGGTTCAACCTAGGGTTTTGGGTGAAATCCAAAGTCAGAACCAACTAAGCTATGGCTAAGATTATCTGTATGTTTGTCTTGTGTTAGTTGTCATGCAGGTACCTGGTGTTAGTAGGAGCCTCAGAGCCAATTATGTGATGATTGACTAGGGACATTTTGTATCATATTCTATAATTAATAAAGGCATGATTGGTTATTATACTTACTATGTATTTGTGTCAAATAACTAAGTATAATAATATCCTTGGGTAGTAGGTTCTTATCTACATCATATCGATTGGTTGAATCGATAGTGAGATGATGTAGAGAATACTACTCTAAACTATTCCTAGTCAAGTATTAATATTTGAGAACAATATTAATGCATGGAGACTAGCATGTAGGTCAACTGATGACTTGAGCTCACAAGTCATAGATATGTGATATCAAGTTGACACATGGGTATACATTGGAGAATGTGTACTGAATTGGCCCGCCATGAGAAAGTTTCATAGATTGTCATACGAGTGTCATAAACTTTCTCACGTGACTATTAGTATGAATAGTCCTTAGACCCGAAGTCACTACGGTTCCCTACATAAGGAGTTATGTACTTTGGTATCGTCAAACGTCACCCGTAACAGGGTAGACTATAAAGTCGATCACTGGGTATGTAATGAATTATGCGGAGGGATGTGAGTGATGTAAATGGGATCTATCCCTCCCATATGACGGGAGTGATATCTATGGGCCCTTCGATCGAGTAGGACTACTAAAACGCATGGTCATGCTCAAATGAGTCAATATGAGATATTGAGCTCATTTATTTGAGTGAGTCTACTCGGGGATCAAGAAACATAAGATTGACTGAGGATGACACGGTCTATGCCTCATTGATCAATCTAGATATTGAGGATAGAAGGACAAGGTCATACATTATCGTAGTCACGGAGGTTTAGTCGGATCTCGACTTTTCTTGTTACTTGGGTAGCAATGATGCATTGCTAGATGCCGCTCATTGCTTATGTGTCTAAAGTGGTTTAGACACATTGCCAACGTTACGAGAACCTATTGGGTCACACACTAAGGACACGATGCTTCGGAGATTAATTGATCTTGGTTTGACTAAGATTTGATTCGAATTGGATTAATTGAGTTAGACTCAAGTGAATCCAATTAGATTATGGGATTGAGTCTAATTTGAGTTAGACTCATCTAGATTAGACTCAACCACTTAATTATGGATAATATTCATTAAAGGGTTTAATAAAATATTATTTAAGAGGAAGGCTAAGAGACATTCTATTCATTAGATGAATAGAATATTAAGAGTCTCAAGGAATACCAAGAGGCTTGGTATTCATTGGGTTTTATTAGCATTAAGATGAAAGGAGCTCAAGGGACATAGACCCTTGGTATTCAATATATGAGTATAAATACCCCCCTTGTCAAAGGCTAGAGGGTGCATCTCTCTTCCTCTTCTTTCTTCCTCCTTGTCCATAACTCCCTAGTGGAGGTTCTTGTGCTTTGTGAACCATCCCAAGTTGCTAGAGCAACTAAGGTGGTTCCTCTCCGAGGCGTAGATCGTGTTTGTGTGGATACGCATAGAGGCACGGACACTTGAACGTGCAAGAGATTCGACAAACCAAAGGACTTGTGGGATAAGTGAAGGGCATGTGACCAAGGTATTTCTATGAGATAGGAATTGTAGATCATTTTGTATGAGTTTTTCTTTCGCATGGATCGCTCGAGGGATCTTATTTCCGCTGCGATTTTAAATATTTTTACTTATAGATCCCTACAGTGGTATCAGAGCCACTTGCGAAAGATCATACAAAGTTTAGAAAACTTTTATATGTGATATAGAAGTAGGATGTAATTTTATTATAGATTGTATAATGTATGAGCATTTGTCGAGATACAAAAGTTTGTGTTGATCAAACTAAAAGTCTATAGCATCATCATATGAAATATGAAAGTGTGCTATGATGCGAATGTACTCGACAAATTTTATAACCTATGGTTTCGGCTCATGAGCATTTTTACAATCATAATAAAAATTGATGTCCTAAATCTATTGTATGTGATTAATGACATGGTGCATGGTTATGACCTTAACCCCAATATGATTGGATGAATATGTGTTTGTGTGCATGTTGTAATTCATAATACGGTCTGTGTGTCGTGCCTTATTGATAGGCCCAAACTATGTGTCACAAAAGTAGGCCTCAAATTTAGAATTTATAAATGAAAGCTGGAAACCCTTTTTACAAGCAAAAATATAAGAATGTAGCAAAGGGGCCACAGGTCGTATTTTTCTCGGGGCTAGTTGTCGTGCTTGATTCAAACTTGAAGTTATGTGTCGTTTTTGGGTTTCAAACAAATAACTGGATTTTGGTTTGTAATTGAAACCGAAATTGCAATGGAAAAATAGAACCCTTGATTTTACAAACTAAACAAGAAAATTGGGACTAAAAAGCTCAACTAAGGAAAAATCTAATCGAACACTTACAGAGTTTTTGGATAACTGTTTTCTGATTTCAAACACAAAGGGGAATGCTAAACACTGAAGTAAAAACAGTTATATAGTTTTCGGAAATCAATAAGCTAAGACAAAAATGTATCATGCAAAATGGGAACTCAACCAAGCAATGGCAATTCAACTAGCTAAAGATATCGGAACTCACCACTGCCATCGAGATTCAAATACGAGTAAGTGCAAGTTTGTTGAATTCAAACACAATCTTATTTCACAAAACCAAGTTAACTTCAGATTGCAAAAAAACTTCAAATCTGTTGGCAGCAAGGAGAAATTCCTTGTGCCAAAAACTTTCTTCAAGTTAAGATATGAGTAGGATTTTGGCTCAACTGTTTCAGCCGAGTGTTTTAATGGGAAAACAATTGAATTAAGAAAGAACTAAGCAATGTTTAGGCAAGGACTCGAAACTGAAAACAATTCTATAGAAGCACGAATTTGGAAATGAAATAAGCAGAAAACAGATTTGATCTTTTTCAGATTTGAGATGGCAAACACAATGGAATTGATGCACAAAACTTAAAGCCAATGCTACTTTAACCCAACCACAATATCTATCTAATACTAAATCAAAGATTGATAACTGAGAGCTCGGAAACAACTCAGAAAAGCAGGAATCTGAGACAAACTCAGAAACTGAATGAAGATTTCAGAATTCCCTTGGCACGCAAGCTGTATGGTTGGCACGCAAGAATTTAAGCTGAAACAAACTAAAATTGAACTAAGTTAATCACTAAACAAGCTCCTATATTACTCTACTTGCAGAATTGAAGCTAAACTACAGCTAAGAACTCAAGAATAAAAAATCACAGCAGCTGAACAAGGATTCAGAACAGAACAGTGCAAGAATCGAAAATTACAGCTAAAGAACTAAAATTAACTAGCTAAACTAATCCTCAACTCCTTCCTCAGCTCAAGGACTTCTTGGTTGTCAATCAAGAGCCGGCTTCGAACCCCTAGGCTCGGCAAATCAATAGAAATCCATTTCTGAAGTTGATTCTGCCACAAATCTGCACTTGCTGGAATTTTTGATCCGATTCACTCTTTCCCAGATGGATGAGCTGCGATGTTGATTTGGAGAGCTTCAGAGGCCACTTGAGAACCCCTACAAGTGGCTCTGAAACTTGGAAATGGATTGTGGAAGAGAAACCAATGATCGGACTGAGGAACTGTCGAAACCCTCAAGCACTTCCTGTTCCGGCGCAAATGGACAGAATTCTTCAAGGAATTGATCTCCAGAGACTCAGAACTCGATCTGGAATGGTAGATGAGGTGGTCACGCCTTCTTGGAAGCAAGAATTTTGAAAAACGATGAAGAAACGGGGAAGAACAGTGAAGAACAGTGGAGGCTGGGCTGAAGACGCGACAAGGTTTCGACTGTGGAAAATTTCCTTAAGTATTAACCAATGGACGGCTCAGATCGATTTGCTTCAATCCAACGGCTGATCTTGATCTGATTTAAGCCAAACTTTGATGATGATGATTTGGGGTCAGGATCTGCCTCGTGGTAGCTCGGATCCTCCAGATTTGCAACGGATGGTCCAGATCAAGCTAGCCTTTGAATGGATGATCTAGAGCCCTCCAAGCATGATCCAACGGTCGATCGAGCTCAGATTGTGATGAAACCTTCAGATCTTGATCAAGGTGCTTGATCAACCCTAGCCCTAGCTCGGATTGCTTCAGATCATCCCGGATGGCTCAGATCTAGCCGCTTTTGAATCAACGGCCCGGATTTAATCGTAATCTTGATAATCTGATCCGGGTCACTTCCGACTCGAGTTTGACCCAATATGCCCTAGGTACTTGAACCTTTTATGCCTACAAAAATAAATCAAGAATTTAGTGGCCAATTAACTCAAACATATGTAATTTTGCAATTAAGTCCAAAATAAAGGTAAGTTCTAAAACCTAGGGCAATTTCACAATTTTGACAATAAAAACATAGATCAAACATGGATTTAAGCAACTCAAACGATCAATAAAATGGAATCTATCAACTCCCCCACACTTAGCCTTGAGCGTCTCGCGAAAACAGTAGATATGTATCCCCTAGGTTTACTTAAGCATAATTAGAAGCAATTGAAAAGAAATTACCTAGGGTTGCCAATTCTCATAAATCTAAGCTCTATGGATTACTATCTTGTCCTTAAATCAACAACTTGGCCTTTTCATCTATCATGAATCATTGAGATGAATCTAAATCACTAGCCCTTTCAAGGAAAATATTGGTGGCTCTCTCCTGAAGTTCTAACTTGATGATGAGAGTGGAGCTCACTCAAACACACATGCTTCATGCACTACCATAGGCTTGCTTATTATCTAATCTCCACCATTTATCATGATAGGATCAACATCTATAAAAACAAATGAAAACATGGAAAATGGCAAGAAATGGAGTAAAAATTAAAGAAATGGAAAAATTGATGGAGTGGGAGACTTGGTTGCTTAAAAATGTTTCCAATGTGCTTTGCCCCATCTTGACAGTCCTCTAATGATATCAAAAGTGTGGTGAAGTCAAATTCGAATAATTTCTTTGATTTGGATGAAAATCCCTTTCTTGGTTTCAATGTGCCAAGTTTTCCTTTTGTGTGCCACTTGCTCTTTTCTCTTCTTCTCTTTTAATTTTTCTCTTTTTCTTTCTTTTCTCTACTGAAATCAGAATGATGGTGGAACTAATCTTCAATTTGGATGAGAGAAACTTCAATGATTTCAATGGTGGTAAGTCTTCAATTTCATGCCACCCTTGTTTTTGTTTCTCTCTTTTCTCAATTTCTCAAACTATTTTCTCTTGTTTTTCTCTTCCTTTAGGTTCGGCTACAAACTTTCTCTTTTGTTCTCATTCAGTTCAGTCATGTTGTGCCCACTCCATATCAGAATCAACTCCAATTCAGCCCCTTGCCGTGAGCTTCCAAGGACTTGCCACTTCTTGTTTTTGAATCTGCCTTCAAGTATGTTTCTGAAATTTTTTACAGCAGTGTCAATTCTGCTCCCAAGGGTTTTGTTCAATTTAAAACCATTCTGCAAGTTTGGTTTGAAGGCAGCAAGGCATTGCTGATTTAAAAAGGCATGGATTCAAATGGAAGTTGATACAAAACTGCTTTACTAGCTTCCCTCACTGATTTTTCGAATGTAGAAATTTTTAGCAGCTTTTCATGGATTTTTCAGACTTTGCAGCTTCAATTCAGATTGTAGCAACATGTTACTTGATCTTCCTAGCAAAGTACAGCTGCAATCCAGATTTTTCAGCCAAGTAGAGCTGCAATTTCGAAAGCATCACAGAATTTTTTTCTCTTTTTTTTTTGATTTCTCTTCAAACTGTGTTCTGTTTTTCTTTTCTTTTTTTTTCTTCTGCAATTGGTCTTAGCTGGAGCATATCAGATCTTGCAACACCTTTTAATACAATTCCGAACTTGTTCCCTAATTCACAGCCCACTAAAATTAATTTCAGCTTCAAGTTGACCAATTTCTGCACACTTGAGCTTGGCACAAATTTCTGCCCTTGTTTTTCAGCTTCTATGGCAGTTCAGTTTCATCTTCTATTTCTCTGCTTCACCCAGCTTCAATTCAGATTATCTTCAGCTTGTTTCTGCTGCAACCATTCCATTCATTTCAGATCAGTAAATTGAATTCCAACCTCTTCCTTCACTGCAATTTCGAAAATGCCTTCACTGCATTTCAATCACTGCTTCCTCTGCACATTTATCAGCCATTTCTTTCAGTTCCTTTCCTTTCACTACATTCATGTGCTTCTTTCTTCTTGATTCACATCCTTGAAAAATCGAAATCAGCCCATTACACAATCTGTTTTTCCTTGTTTGGCACATACATTTATGCATTTGTTGCTTCAATCTCAGTCAATTTGTTTCTGACCTTTCAAATCCAATCAGTTGCACAGATTTCTTCATTGATCTCAGCTTGTTTAACTTCAATTCTGACATTCTGATACTAGGTAGCTGCATTTCAGACTTTACTTGCAGCTGGTGAAGCTCTACTTCTCAATTTCAGCAACCATCCTTGCAGTTTAGTTCAGAAAAATTTTTAGCCTCAAATCTCACAGCTCTAATGGAGGTTTAGCAGGATTTACTTGGCACATTCTTCTTTTCTGCCCATAGATGCATTTTCGGATTGTTTCTGCTGAAAGTCAGATTGTATCCAAATGATACAACTTCAGCACTCGGCAGCTCAGATTCAACACTTCAAATCAGCACTCAGCAACTCAATCTCAGCACTCCTTTCAACTTCTTTATAGCCTTGTTCAGACCTTGCTCCAAGTCACTGCCGTGAGCTTCATTTGCTTCATTTTCCTTTCTTTTTCTTGCATCAGATTTCCCTGCTCCAATCCAGAATTTAGTTTATCATTCCATTCAAACTGTCTTCAGCTTGTTTTTAGTCTCATTCTTTATCTCTCAGCCTTCACCTCAGCTTGTTTTCCTTTTCTGCTCTCAGATTCCAGCTCAATTCAGATTTTTCAGATAAGTTTCAGCTTCTTTCCAGCTTTATGCAGCTTTGATCAGCTTGCCGTGCCAACCAAATTCCCACTCCAAGATGGCTTAAAGTTTCTCTTTTCTTTACTTGCGTGCCAATAGAGTGTTTGGTACAGAATTTTTCTTTGCTTGCTTCAGCCGAATCCTTGGCACAAACATGGCTTGGATCTCCAAATTATAATCAAGAATCTAGATGCCTCCATTGGCTCCATCTTCAACCATTTCTTGAAATTCGGATTCAACTCACTTGGCACCTTTTGGTTTCAACTTGGCAAAAATTTTCTTCTTGACATGTAATATACATCCAAAACTTTAGTCACTCCCCCACACTTAAATTGTTGACCGTCTCGGGCAAAATAGCATCAAAAGGAAATATCCTAAGCAAACAAATCCATAGAAAAATTGGGGTTAGAATTAGGAATAAGGAAGACAAAT
>JAGFNQ010002027.1:36957-251555 GCA_024364735.1 Boesenbergia rotunda | reverse complement strand
GGCCGATCTTTCTGTGAGTTTCTCTCGACGTTGTCAGTCAACTGATTCCCTTGCCAGTCGACTGCCCAGCTTACAAACTCACTCTTAACCTCACCGGAGTCCATCCTTTGTGTATGCCTTAAAGTACACTTGACTCGTGGCCTCCTCTTGAATCTCTATCACTCCATAGGGAAAAATATTAGTCACAAAAAATGGACCCTCCCATCTTGACCTCAACTTCCCTTTGATCAATTTGAGTCTTGACTTGTATAATAGCACTTTGTCACCAATTTGAAATTCTTTGTCCACAATGTGCTTGTCATGAAATTTCTTAGTCTTCTCCTTGTAAATCCTTGAATTCTCAAATGCTTCCAACCGGATTTCTTCAAGTTCTTGAAGATGCAACTTCCTTTCTTCTCCCACCTTAGTAGCATCAAAATTGCAAGCTTTAACTGCCCAGTATGCCTTATGCTCAATCTCTACAGGTAAGTGGCATGATTTCCCATACACAAGTCTATAAGGTGACATTCCAATGGGTGTCTTGTAAGCGGTGCGATATGCCCATAGTGCCTCTTCAAGCCTTTTGCTCCAATCCTTCCTATTAGGTCCCACGGTCTTTTCCAAAATGGATTTGACTTCTCTATTCGACACCTCAGCTTGGCCATTTGTTTGGGGGTGATAAGCAGTAGAAACCTTATGTACAACCCCGTACTTATTAAGTAGAGCCTTCATGTGCTTATTGCAAAAATGAGATCCTTGGTCACTTATGATTACTCTTGGAATTCCAAACCTGCAAAAAATATGTGACCTGACAAAACTAACAACAACAGATGAATCATCAGTCCTGGTGGGTATGGCCTTCACCCATTTTGAAACATAATCAACAGCTAAAAGAATATACAAAAATCCAAAAGAAGCAGGAAATGGTCCCATAAAATCTATACCCCACACATCAAATATCTCACAATATAAAATAATTTGTTGAGGCATTTCATTTCTAGCACTTATGTTTCCTGTTCTTTGACATCTATCACAACATTTACAAAACCTATATGAATCTCTAAAAAGGGTGGGCCAGTACAATCCACATTCTAAAATTTTCCTAGCGGTTCTTTGTAGTCCAAAATGCCCACCACATGCTGAAGAATGACAAAAAGTGAGTACAGAATGAAACTCATAATTTGGTACACATCTCCTAATGATTTGATCACTACAGAACTTTCACAAGTAAGGATCATCCCACACATAATATTTTGCATCGCTTTTAAACTTATCCTTTTGAGCTTTCGAAAAGTGTGTAGGAAAAATATGAGCTACAAGAAAATTTACTAAGTCTGCATACCAAGGTGACTCACCATGCAGCTGTAAAAGCTGCTCATCTCTGAAATCATCATCTATGGCCGTGGGATCTCCATCTCCCTCCAGTCTGCTCAAGTGGTCTGCTACTAAATTTTCCTTGCCACTCCTGTCCCGTATCTCCAAGTCAAACTCCTGTAGTAGTAGCATCCATCTAATAAGCCTTGGCTTCGCATCTGGTTTCTTCAGGAGGTACTTCAATGCTGCATGATCAGAAAACACAACAACATGAGAACACAATAAATATGATCTGAATCTATCTAAAGCAAAAACAATGGAAAGAAGCTCCTTTTCAGTCGTGGTGTAATTGGCTTGGGCGGCATCTAGGGTTTTGGAGGCATAGGAAATGACATGTGGTGCTCCATCCACCCTCTGTACTAGAACAGCTCCCACTGCAAAATTAGAAGCATCACACATTAATTCAAAAGGTAAAGACCAGTCAGGTGATGTAATAATAGGGACTGAGGTAAGAGCCTCCCTGAGTCTATGAAAAGCTTCCTTGCATTTTTCATCAAAATGGAACTCAACATCTTTCTGCAGAAGTCGTGTCAAGGGCCGAGCAATCAAGCTGAAATCTCTAATAAATCTGCGGTAAAATCCTGCATGTCCAAGAAAAGCTCGAATATCCCGTACGCATACGGGGTAAGATAAAGAAGAAATAACACTGATTTTTGCAGGATCTACCTCAATACCTTTCCGAGAGACTATGTGTCCAAGTACTATCCCGTGCTCTACCATAAAGTGGCATTTTTCAAAATTCAAAACAAGGTTAGTTTCAATGCAACGATGTAAAACCCTAGACAAGTTATTCAAACATGAATCAAAAGACGTGCCATAAACTGAAAAATCGTCCATGAATACCTCCATGCAGTCCTCTAGCAACTCACCAAATATACTCACCATGCATCTCTGAAAGGTACCGGGTGCGTTGCAGAGTCCGAAGGGCATACGTCTATAGGCAAATGTGCCAAAGGGACAAGTGAAGGTGGTCTTCTCCTGGTCCTTTGGATCTATGCAAATCTGAAAATAGCCTGAAAATCCGTCCAAGAAACAGTAGTGTGACTTCCCTGCCAGTCTCTCAAGCATCTGATCAATGAATGGTAGAGGGAAGTGATCTTTCCTTGTGACCTTGTTGAGTTTCCTGTAATCAATGCAGACTCTCCAGGAATTCTTAACTCTGGTGGGCACTAGCTCATTGCTTTCATCTGCCACCACGGTCACTCCAGATTTCTTAGGCACCACATGAATAGGGCTAACCCACTGACTGTCAGAAATAGGATAAATGATACCTGCTTGTAGAAGTCTAGTCACCTCTTTCTTTACAACATCCAATATAAGTGGGTTGAGCCTCCTTTGTGGTTGCCTCACAGGTTTGACATTTTCCTCTAAAAAGATCCTGTGCATGCAGATAGCTGGGCTGATACCTGGTATATCTGATAGTGTCCACCCAATTGCCTTCTTGTAGTGCCTCAGGACTTGCAATAATTTCTCTTCTTGTTCTGACTCCAAATGCTGTGCAATAATAACAGGAAAAGTCTGCTCCTCTCCTAGGTATGCATATTTCAAGTGGCCTGGTAATGGCTTCAATTCACTCTGGTCCTCTTCAGTAGAAATAAGTGGTCCCTGGGGCTTAGTGCAATCCCCTACACTTTGAATATCAGTAAAAATAGGTGATCCTTGGGGCTCTGTGCAATCCCCTACACCTAGAAAAATGTCACCAGCTGGAAGTGTGTCTGAAATGTCTTCTAAAAAATCCTCAGTATCAGTAGTCAGTACTCTCTCAGCCTCCTCTGAATCTATAGCTTCTTCAAAAAAATCATCTAGAAATCCCTCAGCCCCCAACTCAGTCTGCGCCAGCTCCTCTAGAATATCCATACTCATGATAGAGTGGTCCTCTCTTGGATGCTTCATGGTATCAAAAAGGCTAAATTGTACAACCGTGTCTCCAATCTCCATAGAAAGTGTCCCGGCATATACATCAATCTTCGTTCTGGCCGTCTTCAGAAAAGGCCTGCCTAAAATAAGTGGAGAACGGTGTACCAAGTAATCTCCCTCCATATCTAAAATATAGAAATCAGCAGGAAATATCAGTTCCTTTACCTTCACCAAGACATCTTCAATCATACCTGCTAGGTGGGTCTGACTCCTATCGGCTAGCTGTATCACCACCCCAGTGGGCTGTAAAGGGCCTATGCCAAGCATCTGAAAAATTGACCTGGGCATCACATTTATAGAAGCTCCTAGATCTAACATAGCGTCCTGGAATATGGTGCTCCCTATCTCACAAGAAACAGTGAATACCCCTGGGTCTTCACACTTCTGAGGAATAGTGTGGATAAGTGCTGAGATGTTCTTCCCAAAGCTGACCAATTCATTTTCCTTGAGTTTCTTTTTATGAATACAAAGATCCTTCAAAAACTTAGCATACTTGGGAATCTGCTTGATCATGGTCAACAAGGGTACATTGATCTCCACCTTGCTAAATAGCTCCACTAACTCATTGAATTCCTTGGCTTTCTCTTCCTCCATTTGCTTTTTGGCATGTGTTCTCTGCTGTGGAAAGGGTAAAGGAACCCTAAACTCATCAGTTTTGGCCGGAAATGGAGCTGCTGAATTCTGCCCTGCTGTCCCCTGCGTAGCAGCTGCTGTCCCATGTGTCTCGGCACTGTTTTCTTCTCTGATTTCCACCAAATTTGGAGGGTCGCTTGAGGATTGAGTTGGGAACGGGCTAGGGTCGGAATCAGCTGAATTTGAACTCATTTCAGTGTGGTTTTGGGCTGGAATTGGAGAAGCTGTCCGGTTTCCTGAAAATTCTGCTCTTGGACTCTTAGGAGATGTTGTAACCTTCCCACTTCTCAAAGTTATAGCGCTCACATTCCCTTTTGGATTAGGAACAGTTTGGGAAGGAAGTTGGCTTGATCCTTGAGCTTGATTTTGGTTAATTCCACTAGCCAATTGCCCTAATTGCCTCTCAACGTTTTGTTGCCAAGCTTGTTGTTGTTGTTGCGTTTGTACAACTTGTTGTAACATCTCCATCATTTGTTGATTCTGTGCGTTCCCTCCACTTGAGCTCCCATAACCTCCTTGGTTAGAATAGCTTCTTGAATGACCTTGAAAGGATGAAGAAGAATGCTGAAATTTTAATGGCTGATTTTGTTGAAAACTTAAATTGTGGGGCTGATAAGAGGGCTGATCAAATTGCTGATATGCTTGGAAACATTGCTGGGAGTTGTGACCTTGAAAATTCTGATTCTGAGGTGGAAAATTAGGTGGTGAAGGCTGAAAATTCTGCCCTTGAAACCCTTGATTGTAGGGCTGTGAAAACTGATTCATGGGCTGTGATGGCTGAAAATTTTGTTGATTTGGAGCTTGGAAAGCTGGGAATGGTTGAAAGCCTTGCTGTCCTTGATAAGGTTGCTGGAATTGAGGTTCAAATGCCTGGAATTGTTGCTGAAATTGTTGGGAATTAGGCTGAAATTGGGGCTGAAAACTCGGATTTGATGGCTGAAATTGTTGCTGATTGTTCTGAGGTTGCTGTGACTGCTGTAGGTTCGGTTGATGATGCTGTGAAGATTGATTTTGAGGCTTTTGTTGGCAGAAAGCATTCCCATATCTCAAGTTAGGATGATTCCTCCAACTGGGGTTATAAGTGGAGGAATATGGATTGTTTCTGGCTGGCAATTGTCCTCTCACTAATGCAGCTACTGTCTCGTCCTGTTGGAGATTGGGGCATGAGTCTGAAGTGTGCTCTAGGCTAGAGCAAATGCCACACACACTTATCACTTGACTAGAAGGTGGAGGTACTGAAGGAGTAGCACTAAGTCTGTCCATTTTTAATTCCATTTGCTTAAAAGCTGAGGTAAGCTCCATCAATGCATTCTTAACCTCCTTGTTATCAGTGGGAATTACCTGAACTTCACCCACTCCTCTGGTGCTCAAGGCTCTGCCTCCAAATTGTTGGGAATTCTCAGCCATGTTAGAAATTAACTCCCTAGCTTGCATTGGTGACTTGTTCACTAAGGCTCCTCCAGCTGCAGCATCTATCAGGACTCTATCCGTCTGCAGCAGTCCTTCATAAAAATATTGAATCAATAATTGCTCACTGATTTGATGCTGGGGGCAACTTGAACACAATTTGTTAAATCTTTCCCAGTAATCATATAGTGTTTCACCCACCACTTGCTGGATCCCACAGATACTTTTTCTGATTATAGCTGTGCGGGAAGCTGGGAAATACTTCTCCAGAAATGCCTTCTTCATTGCAATCCAACTAGACACATGTCCTGTAGGCAGATAATAGAACCAGTCCTTGGCTGCTCCTGTCAATGTGAAGGGGAAAGCTCTCAGCTTGATGTCTTCTTCAGAAATGCCCTGAGGCTTCATAGTAGAGCACACCACATGGAATTCGTGCAAGTGTCTGTTTGGATCCTCCCCAGATAAACCCTGAAACTTTGGCAACAAATTAATAAGTCCGGATCTTAATTCAAAACTTTCCCCCAGCTCTGGATAAGCTATGCTGGAGTACTGAAATGCAGCGTCAGGTGCTGCAAGCTCCTTCATGGTTCTCTGGTGGTCTGCCATGTCAATGCCTGAGTGAGTGCTGATAATCTGAATGGGAGGGATATCTGTAGTCTCTGTAAGAATGGCCTGGCTCCTCCTGACTCTGAAAGTCCTCTCAATCTCAGGATCGAAATCTTCTAATTCAGCACCTAGAGACCTGGTCATAAAAACAAAACAAATCGCAGTAAAAGTGGATAAAAAGATAAATCAAATAAAATCAAATCCAAAGATATAGCAATAAGCACAAAAGTAAGTCAAGAATGATATGAGATAAGTGTACAAGTAAAAATCAAACAAGTCAACTAACAGCTCCCCGGCAACGGCGTCAAAAATTTGACGAGCCCAAACTATGTGTCACAAAAGTAGGCCTCAAATTTAGAATTTATAAATTAAATGCTGAAACCCTTTTTACAATCAAAATGTATAAGAATATAGCAAAGGGGCCACAGGTCGTATTTTCCTCAGGGATAGTTATCGTGCTTGATTCAAACTTGTAATTATGTGTCGTTTTTGGGGTTTCAACTAAGCAATTGGATCTTGGTTTCGGGATACAGTCGAAATTGAAATTGCAATTGAGAATGAAAATGAAGTGAAAATAAAGAAAAGTGAACAAAGGAGCTAGAAAAAGAAATGACACTTAGCACTTAACCTAATGGAATCCTAATCAAGCAATTACCAATTTTTAATGGGAAATCATTTTCTGTTTGCAACAAACCAAAATAAATTGCCAAGCAATGAGGTAAAAACAGTTGTGGAGTTTTCGAAAACTAACTAGATTAACACAAAGAGACACATGCAAAGGAGACTTAGCAATCAAACAAGCAACAAACTTCAACTTAGGTAAAATGTTTTTGGAACCTCCACCACTGCAACCAAGATTCGGATATGATTAAATTCAAGTTTATCGAATTCGGACACAAACATATGCCACAAAACTAAATTGAATTCAGATTGCAGAAATTGCAATTCAGTTGGCACGCAAATGAAGTTTCCTTGTACCAACTAACTCCAACTCTACAAAATCAGCATGTTTCGGCTCCACTTTTCAAGCTGAGTGATTCGATTGGAAAACACTGGAATTAAGAAAGAACTACGCAATATTAAAGCAAGGACTCGAAACTGAAAGCAAATCTACAAAAGCACAAATTCGGAAATTGAGTAAGCAGAAAACAGATTGGATCTTTTTCAGATTTTAGATGGCAAACACAATGGAATTGATGCACAAAACTTAAAGCCAATGCTACTTTAACCCAACCACACTATCTATCTACTACTAAATCAGGAATTAACTACTAAGAAACTCAGAATTCAGAGGCAAATTTAGAAACCGAAAGAAAGAAAAGAAAACTAAACTAAACTTGGCACGCAACCATGGGATTGACACGCAGCAATTTGAACAAGTAATAAGCTGAAATTTGATCTAATAATTCACTAAAGACGTTTCTATATTACTCTACTTGCAGAATTGAAGCTAATTACAGCTAAGAACTTGAATTCGTGAATGACAGTAACTGACAAGGAAATCAAAAACAGAGCAGATTCGGCAGAATTAAAAACTGCAACTAAACAATGAAAGTTTATGATCTAAACTACTCCTCGATTCTTCCCGAGCTCAGGATCTTCTTGGTTGTCAATCAAGAACCGGCTTCGAACCCCTAGGCTCAGCAAATCAGTGGAAAAACAGCTTCAAACATCGATTCTGCTCAAACTGCTTCAGCTGGGAGAATTCCAATCCAAATGCTTCGATCTTCGTTTGTGGAGCTGCGATGGTGATTTGGAAGCAATCTGAGGTCACTTGAGAACCCCTACAAGTGCCTCAGATCATTGGAAATGGATTGTGGCGAAGATCGCAGTGCTCGGACCACAGAGATTGCGAAACCCTCAACAAGCCCTGTCCGGATGAAATTTGAGCAGAAATCTTGGTTGATGCTGCCTTCTAAAGATTCAGATGATGAATTTCGGTTGAAATCGAGGTGGCCGCGCCTTAGAATTGAAGAAGAGATGAAAAACAGTGAAGAACTCGAAGAACTTGCGAAGACGGCGTAGACGCGACGAAGGCTGAAGCTGGGCAGATTTTTGATTAAATACATAAGCATTGGACGGTTATGATTGATCGGATGAAATCCAATGGCTGATCTTTCTCTGATTTGAACCAAACTTTTATGATGATGATCTGGGGTCAGGATCTACCTTGTGGTAGCTCGGATCCTCCAGATTTGCAACGGATGGTCCAGATCAAGCTAATCTTTGAATGGATGATCTAGAGCCCTCCAAGCTTGATCCAACGGTTGATTGAGCTCTGATTGTGATGAAACCTTCAGATCTTGATCAGGGTGCTTGATCAACCCTAGCCCTAGCTCGGATGGCTTCAGATCATCCCGGATGGCTCAGATCTAGCCGCTTTCGAATCGGACGGCCCGGATTTAATCGTAATCTTGATAATCTGATCCGGGTCACTTCCGACTCGAGTTTGACCCAATATGCTCTAGATCCTTGAACCTTGATGCCTACGAAAAATAAATCAATAATTTAGTGGCCAAAATAATCCAAAAATTTGCATATTTGAATTTAAGTCCGAAATAAAGGTAAGTTCTAAAACCTAGGGCAATTTCGCAATTTTGGCAATAGAAACATGAGTCAAACATGGATTTTAGCAGCTCAAATGATCAATAAAATAGTATTTATCAGGGGGGGCGCCCCCGACGTCCAGGGCGCCCCGAGGTGCTATAAATAGCACCCAACGCCCAGGCTTCTGAACAATCCAAGTTCTCGAATGTATTCACGCTCTTCTGCTTCTGTGCTCTGCTCCGGCAACCTCCCAACTTGAGATACAAGCGCCGACGACGTCCTACTGCTCCGGAAAAAATAATCTACACCGGACGTTGGTAAAAAGAAGAGTTTAATTTCAGTACTGCACTTTAACTGTAATTCTAATTCTGTAACTGATTTTGTGCGATTATAGTATTGCCCGCAGTAAACGGTCAACGACCATGGGCCTTGGAGTAGGAGTCGACCTAGGCTCCGAACCAAGTAAAAACCTTGTTGTTTGCGTGTTTTTGTTTTTAATCTTCCGCTACGCATTCTCTTTTCAATCCGAACGTTTAATGATATTCACCCCCCCCTCTATCGTTTCTCTCGATCCAACAAAAAGAACACTTGGAAATTATTTACGAAGGATTAAATTAGCCATCCTTGTAGACTTACCTTGTCCATAATCCACAAAAGAAAACATTTATTTACTGTCCAAAAATATAATCACAAAATCATTGGAGGAAACTCATGCAAACTTATCAAATAATACAGTGAACACTGGACAATAGGTGATTGATTCTTCTAAATGCTTCAGACAATTTAACTATTTACGTCACTCTAAGCAATAGACAAGTCGTGCCATATATAAAAGAATAATGCATATTCAATATATGAGCAAAAATTGTAACAGACATATTAAAAAAATGGCATTAAGCGTACAAAAAAAGAATCAACAATAGCATATAATAGAAAACACAGATTGAATCTTAAAATACCTCATTTTTTATCGTGTACGCCTTCCTTCTTTCAACCCTACAAAGAGAAATCCACACAGAAGCAATTTTCAACAACAACAACAAAAAAAAAGGAATAGAAACTAGGACAAGGATATGCTGTTAAAAAAACCAAAGACAACGAACGATGAAAGTGCAAGGGGGAAGTTGGAATAACAGAGCATCAACTACTTGGAGAATGGACCGTGAGGCGACCAAACCTATGGAGCGCTACAAGAGCAGGAACAGTGCCAGTGGGAGGAGAGGGGTGGCGAGCGAGTGCCTTAAACCCCTGCTAGGGTTTGTGAATCACCTCTGCTAGGGTTTGTAATTAAATTGATTGGTAAGGGTATTTGTGTCATAAATAGAAAATAATAAAGGTTAATTTTGGAAAGAAAATTAGCTTAACCCCGGAATTGAGAATAACCAGGCTTTCCCTTGGTTTTCTGATTACGGGCTATATGACCATTTTTGTTGATGTGGCGGGTATAAATGATTACCAGAGAATTCTTCATTACTTAAACCAAACAAGGTTTTTATTGATAACATTGGATGAATAACTAAGGTTATCACGGAACACGCTCAACCAAATGCACCCTAAGTGTCATGGATTTTAGTTTCTCATTAAGCATGCAAATATTATTTTTCAAACATTTAATTTTCTTTTAAGTCTTAAATAAATCATCATTAGTGCTAGAAATAATTTTAACTAGAGTGGTAGTGGGTAGATTATAAACCTCACTTACCGAGACGTTCGAGTCCGCAGATTGACCTCCCCCTTCACTCCCATCTTCATCTTCACTTGAGCTCTTTTCATCTTCGGATGATGTGGAGGTCTTGTCTTCAATTCTCATTAAGGAAAAATGGGACACATTGTGTTCTTCCTCTTCTGATAACGAAGGATCATCTCATGTTGCCTTTAAATTTTGAACCTTCTTACCCTATTTTTTGTTTTCTTCTTCTCTTCCTTCTTTTTCTCTTGCTTCTTCTTCAAGAGTGGACAATCATCCCTTATGTGCCCTTCCTCATGGTAATTATAGCATATGATCTTTCTTGTCCTACTCTTGATCTTGAATTTTTCCTACCATGAGATTTGTTAGAAGAAAAACTTTTAAATGTTTTCCTCATCTTCCTTACCATATACACCTCTTGATCACTATCTATTAAGGCGCTTGATTCTTCCGAATTGGAGGATGATGAATATGAAGCCTTCTTCTTGTTCTTTTTTTTTCTTCCTCTCTTTCTCTACAATAAAAGCTATACTCTTTTCTATTAAAGACACATTAGCTTGTTCATGTAATTCAAATTTGAAAAATAATTCATCAAGCTTAACTAAAGAAAGATCACTAGAAACCTTATAAGCATCAACCATTGAAGCCCATAAAGTGGTTATAGGGAAAGACTGAAGCACATACCTTACAAGGTCTCTATTGTCAATTTTCTCACCTATTACATAAAGCTAATTGACAGTTCCTTGAATCTACCGTGCAATTGATTCAGAGTCTCATTTGTCTTCATGATGAAGGATTGGAGTTGAGCCACCAAGAGGTCCTTCTTGGTTCTTCTTGATTAGTTTGATCCTTCATTTAACTCAATGAGCTTTTCCCCAAAGCTCTTTGGTGGAGTTGAATGGTTGACTTTATTTGATTGCTCCTTGGAAAGGTCATATTGTAGAGTTGTTGTGGCCTTTGCAATTGCTTGAGTCTTCTTCATGATCTCTTTTGTCTAATTTTTAGTTGGGAGAGGTGCTCCCCTCTCATCCTTTAGCATCTCAAAACCATCTATAACACTAAATTAATTTTTAATATCATTCATTAAATAATATTCTATTCTACCTTTCCAATAAGTAAAATCGTTACCGTCGAAGAACGGTGGTCGTGCGGTGCTATATCCCTTTTGAAACGTCATCTTGATGTTTCGGTTGACAGTGAGTTCTCCCGAAACGAACCGTGCTTTGATACCACTTATTGGGACCTTTGCGTCTAGCTAGAAGGGGATGAATAGATTCTCTTGGATTTTGTCTACAAAATATTAGCCAAAGTATAAGAAAATATAAACAAAAATAATAACAATTAAGACAATGGTAACTCCCTTAATTTACTTGGTATCCGCCTCCTTGAGGTGACTAATCCAAAGATCCACACCCACACAATCAAACTCCACTATGCTCTTTTCCTTTTCAATCAAGCTTGAAGGTGAAGAAACCCTTACAAGATGATCTCTTTCTCTTTACAAGATGGGACTTAGTGTTTCAGGAAGAGAGTAGGTTTTGGAAGCTTTGGGCACACAACATTAAAGTTCGTAACCTCTTCATGCCCTAAAGTTCATCTTAAATAGAGAAGAAAGCTGTTAATAAAACAGCTCAGCCCCGACACCAGTTGACTGGTCCTGGTGCCTAGCCAACGGCTAGCCAAACAGTTAGATTTCAAATGGACCAGTCGACTAGTTCCAACACGGTCGACTGATCTTTCTGTGAGTTTCTCTCGACGTTGCCAATCGACTAATTCCCTTGCTAGTGGATTGACCAGCTTATATTAAAAAACGTCTTGCAAGGAAATGCCCCAGAGATTAATTTTACGATCAACAACACTCAATATAAGAATGAGTATTATCTAACAAATGGAATATATCCGGAATAGGCTATTTTCGTGAAGGTTTTTCCTTGTTTGGAAGATCCCAAGAGGAGATTTAAGGAAAGACAAGTGGCTGCAAGAAAAGATGATGAACAAGCATTTGGAGTGCTCCAAGCTTGATGGACAATTGTCAGAGGTTCAACTCGTTATTGATATAGAAAAAAGTTAAAACATATTATGTTAGCTTGCATTATTTTACACAACATAATTGTGAAAGATGAGAGGGATCACGTGACAAATTAGTACAACGATAAAGGTGACGAACTCGCACACCCCGTCTAAGGTTCAAACCGAGGATTTCATGATTATCTCCAGATAAATTCCCAAATACATGATAATTATGCGTATCACCAATTTCGTGCCGACTTAGTTGAACATATTTGGTCACAATACAACAATAACCCCTAAATTAGTATTTTATAGTTTCGCTTTATGTTTAATTTATATGTTGTTTTTTAATTATATGTAAGTGTATTTTTTTATGTTGTACTTTCTCATTTTGAATTTATAATAATATTTTAATTTTTGATAATAATAAATATATTTAAAAATATTATTATTATTATTTATTTTAAATAACAAACATTTAAATTAGTAAATAAAATTAAAAATAAAGAATGTGTACGTGAGAGAATGTATATGTGAGAGAATGTACATGTGAAATAATGTGTGTGTGACATATGGACTTCACAAATAATAGATGTTAAATGTTAAATGAGTATGTGAGAATAAAGATGCTAATACTAATACATATGTGGCATGTGAATCTCATATTTTTTTATGACATAATAGATATTATAATAATCATTATTATTATTTATTTAAATGAATAATATATTTAAAAATATTATTATTTATTTATTTTAAATAATAATCATTTATTTTTAATAAATAAAATTTTAAAAAAAATAAAGAATGGGTACGTGAGAGAATGTATATGTGAGAGAATATGTGTATGACA
Organism: Boesenbergia rotunda; assembly: GCA_024364735.1. Lineage (NCBI taxonomy): Eukaryota > Viridiplantae > Streptophyta > Magnoliopsida > Zingiberales > Zingiberaceae > Boesenbergia > Boesenbergia rotunda. The sequence goes on along the minus strand of JAGFNQ010002027.1, from coordinate 238,542 downwards.
TATGGATCCCACAAATAATAGATGTTAAATATTAAATGAATATGAGGGAATGAAGATGTTAATGCTAATGTATATTGAGCTATGATAAAGAACATGAAATTATAACGTGAAACTCAACGTGAATGACGTGATATTTTTCGTATACATATCCGATTGTCGCTTGGACACCGACGGCGGTCTCCGACTGCCGCCCCGAACAAAACTATAACCTGGGGGTATAGTAAACTCGTCGAGGATCGTTACAATTGAAGTATCACGTCATTTATTTTGAATTTCACGTTAAAAATTCACGTTGTCTATTATTTTTGATGAATATTTGTCATGTAAATCTCATATTTTTATGAGTATAAATATTATAAGGTCAAAAATATTAAATAATTATGGATGTCCTAAATCATAATGAGTCATGGGATTTCAGATCTTTCAATCTGCACGCTTACTTTCCTATTTATCCAGATCCGCGGATGGGACCTCTGGTATTAGTTTCAATTATGGATTCGTCACCTTAGCGATTTTCTAATTTCTGTCCGATGAAGTTTCTAGAGGAAAATAAATCATGAATTTATTGAGAATGGAGAAGGCATCTAGGGGCTGAGAGAATTTTAAGTTAGTAGACCAGGATTTTAATCCCGTGCGTAACTGACGACTCTCGATCCCATGACCTCTGGTATTAGTAAAATGATGACTAATGGATTGCATCAAGATAACAATTGAATGATTTAACGGATAGTTAGGTGATTTAATATTCAAATATTGAAGATTTTTCTTAAATAAAAAAGTAAACATAAGAATGTTGATGGTTTGAAAAAGTCTTTCAATACACAACACGATGTAAATTAAAAAAACTCCATTAATAGCAACGAATAACCAACCCCACACTCATCTTATTATTCCCAAAGATGAGAGGAATCAAACATAATAAGCGGTTACATTCCCAGAGAAATATTAATCGAAGACATATTAAAGTAGCTAGCTAGCTACCTAGCCCATGATCGCTAGTCCTACAACAACCAAGCCACCAAGCCACACAGCGTTCCATCTGCATCCGTCAACCGCGATTCCGCCGCTGCTTCCGCCGGGAATCGTCGACGGAGGAGCGTCGTCGGACGATGAGCTTGGAGTCGTCGGCGTAGTCGGAGTCGGCGTCGGCGTCGTCCCTGAGGAAGACGACGGTGAGCTCGGTGCCGTCGAGCCGCCGGGAGCCGAACCGGAAGCTGCGACGGTGACGGCCAGCTTCATGCCCCCGGAGCAGTGGCCCGACGTGCCGCAGATGAAGTACCTGCTGCCTGGCGCAGTGAGGCTGATCCTGGTGCTCCGGTCGGTGTGGGTCTGGACGGAGTTGCTGGTGGAGCAAGCGTTGAAGTCAGATTCGCCGACCTCCGCCACGCTGTGCATCGGACTGTACTGGAAAACTGCCCGCCGGCCGCCGGACCGTTAGGAAATAAGGAAGTGTGTGCGATTAATTCGGAAATTAATTAAGAAGCTTACGGAGCGTGTCGCCGACGTTGAAGGTTGTCCCGGAAGCCCATGAACTGTAATCCACGCCGCTGGTCCACCCTTGCGAACCGCCGACAGTGTAGTCGGTTGCGACCGCCGCCGGCACGGCGGCTGCAAGAAAGATAAGAAGTGCTGCTTCCAAAGCCATCAGCTCCTGAATTGCAAGAAAGCAATGAGCATGATGGAGCAATGAAAACCCTAAATATAGGCACTGAAACTGATCACCTACCACTACTAATAATCAAAATAATAATAATAATTATTATTATTATTTGACTGGTTGGATCATTTATTGATACGAGTAGATATGAGTTCTTCACTAGCTTCCACGGCTTTGGTGCACCTAATGCAATTGAATCATTGAAATTAGATTTGCTAGCTCCTCCCAATTGTGTTACTTAATTTGCCTACCAAATTCTAATTCTTAAGAGCAGGGTGGTAAAAAAGCTAAGCAGAACTAAATTTTATATTGTTTAAGATTATTTAATAAGCTAATCGAAATAAATAATTAAGTTGACGCTTAAATGAACAAAATTGTTGAAACGAAACTATTCAACCTTAGCTTGATTTATTTTTTTCCGAGCTTGAGTTTGGTTTAACTAGATGTTATTAAGCTCTTAATTGGAGTTTGTTTGAAACTTTTATATTTTTAAAGATGGTTTGATTATTTATTGAGTTTGATATTACAAAGTTATTTGTTCATTTTGAAAACTTTTTATGTTTATTTACAAGTTTGATAAGAGTTTTTTTTAATGAGCATGATTTACAAACTTTGCTCTTGGACATTACTCATGAACAATTCATACGCGTTCAAACTTATTTATTTACCTTAACAAGTTAAATACACGTTAAAACTTATTTATTTACCTTAACAAGTTGCTCAAACTTAGTTATTTAATTTAATAAGTTGCTCAAAATTATTTATTTAATAGATCTTGTAATAAGCTCTTACTAAATAGAATACTAAGTTTACTCATAAATATTTAATTCATTTACAACCCTACTTGAAAGGGAAAACTCAACTTTTATATCTATTTGATGAATACATTATAGCTAGGAATTATCAAATTAAGATATAAAAATAAATATTATTAATTAATTCTAGGTTTTATAATCTTTCATCGTCAATTTATAAATTATTAGTTAAAAGTTAAATATTGGCAATAAAAACTAATGTTTTGTTATCAGACTTATTGTTTTATTTCTTAGCTTAAATTAAAATCATTAAATTGTTTACTTGCTTGTATCTTATATAAACATTCTAACCTAAACTTTTTCATAATTAAATTGTTCAATTTTTAACAGTGTTTAACAGTCATTAATTTCACGATTTCATCTTACAACAAACTCACTTAAATCTTTTTAACATTTTGTAGATATTTATTTTCTTAATCTTTGAATTTTAAACTTTCCATCTATGTCTTTACTTCTTTAAATATAATTTACAAAAATAATTCAGTGTGTGATTTTGGGCCTGTTGGGCTAGATTAAAGTCAGCAGCCCAACTTGTGCCTAAATGATGGTTTTTATCTAGGGTTTAGGCAATGAGTTGTGAATGCCAGCAACTAAAGTTACCAAAGTACCCTAACAAAACATACAATTATTCTAAAATTTTCCTATTTATTTCTTTATTTTAATAAATAAATAAATAATTTTTATCTAATTAGGCTTACTATCGTTTTCAGCTGAGATGATAACACTCACGTATTAACTATCAATCCATCCCATGAGTCGTTGAGTTGAGTATAGGAGATGCCTGACTGGTGCACATTAGAATGAGCTTAAGAGGGCAACAGAGTTATCGGACAAAGCTCCTTTGATAGGGGTGTCAAAAATCAACACGACTCGACGACCCAACCCGAATCAACCTGAAAAAAATCGGGTTTAGGTTGAAAATTTTCGGGTTCGGGCCGGGTTCGGGTTGGAGGATTTCGAGTTTAAAATTTCCGGGTTGGGTTCGGATCGGGTTCGGGTTGACCCAAATTTAATATTTAGTGATTTTTTGGGGTAAATTCAATTTTATTTTGAAAATTAAGATATTTTTATGTATATTAATATCAATATTAGTATGATCATGATGGAGTATTGAGATAAAAGTGAAGAATTATAAGAAAAATAGTGAAAAAAAACGTTTTAAATCGATTTTTTCGGGTTATTCGGGTTGGGTTCGGGTTGATTGGGTTGGTCAGGTTCAGGTTCGGGTTTGGGCGTTTCGGGTTGAGTTCGGGTTCAGGTCGGGTTCGGGTTGGAAGTCTAAAAAAAATTTCCAATCCCACTCGAACCCGACCTAATCCACCCGAATTGACACCCCTATCCTTTGATTCCTAGCTAAGTCTAGGGAAAGAGATTTTGAACCTCTGGATGATGCTCATACCTTAGTCAATAGGGTGCAAAATAAGGGCAAGAGGAGCAAAGAGTCTATGAAGATCATATGACAACAATCTCTTAGAAAAATCAAGAATGTTTTAACTATGTCAGTCGTTTCTCAGTTTATTATCATTAATTGCAGCATTATCATCTTAGCAGTGCCTTTAGGGCACACATTTGGAAAGAGAGTAAATTATAAGGATATTTTTATTTAGCATAGCAGTTTTTTATATGAGTAAGATTGGAAATCTAATAAGATATTTTTGTACATATAAGAAATTGACAACTCCAAGTTCTTTTACATGATATTTATGTAGATATCAACTGCGTTAATTTGTGAACACAATTTAATTATTATTAACGATGACATTGTTGATTGTTTATCTGTAGTTGGTCATATATGATGGTCAAGGAGGGGTTGTTACTAGTGTCGTGGGATACATGAACTTGGAACCATTACTAATAGAGTGAGGTCGAGTTAAATAGAGGACTTGATGAGCATGGTTAGTGATGGATTAATCAAAATTCGTCGTTAAAATCAATAATTGTTAGTAACAAATTTTAGAAATTCACCGGTAACCATATTTGTTTAAAAAAAATAATTTTATTTATTTATATTCAAATCTTGTATTACAAATATAGATTCAAAACTCTACTTCACAACATTCACAAAATTTATCCACAAACATCATCAAGTTCACAACTTTAAGAACAAGTAACACAACAAACTTCACAACATCAAGTTCATATCATCAAATTCACAACTTTAACAAGTAAGTTCGCAACATCAAATTTTAAGGTCGCGAGGTGGAGCTGAAGAGGAATCATGGATTAAGAATCGTAAATCTCCAGGTCCCAACCAGTTTAGAATTTGTTCAAACATATTTTGTCTTGATCTCATTAATTCCAACCGATCTTAGGTGCTTGCTAACTAAACTTAGGTGTTTGCTAACTCTTCTTACATGCCTTCTAGTGATTACTCGGTGGATTCAAACTTTTCATGTAATGCTGCATTAGTTAATTTGGATGAAGAGGTGCATATGAAGAAGTGGACGTAATTGGGTTTGGCCTATTTCCAAATACTCTAACGTATCCAAAATGAGTACCAAGGACTTGATCATAAACTGTATCCTCAATTTAGATAACATCGATGTCATTTCATATATTTTCTAATTGTGTTTGAACATACTCATTATGTAGTCTCACCATATCATTCTAGAAATAACAAACATATTATAAATATCATAAAAAATAATTATGTATAGTTAAGAACAAATTTACTAAATCATGTCATAGCATATGTATATAGCTTTGGCTCTCTCCCAGATTCATCCTTTTGGCGAGTTATAATAAGTTTCATTAAAGACAGCAATTCGCTCTTTTATCTGTGACTGATTGATTTTAAAAAAAATAAAATAATGTGTTAATATTTTAATCAACAAACAATATACGATAATTATAAAATTAGTACTTACACCATTATAACTATATTAAATGAATGTTTTAGAACCTCCGCGATGGTTATATGGGGTTTCGCTCAATTTTCTGCATATACTGTATTTCGTTTCTAGAACATTAGTTATAGAGCACATAATTAAATTTTTATATAAAAAAGACATTTGTTATAGAATGAGTTGTTTGAAATGTCTCTAATTCAAACATAGCATGCATATAGTCACAGTCATCTTTCATCTCACAAAACTAAATTAATCGGCATAAGTTATCGACACTCAGGGGGCGCTTGGTAAGCGGATTTAGAAGGTGGGAATGAGAATGAAATCTATTTTATTCCCATTGATGATGCTTGGTATACGAGAATCGGAATCAAAATAAGAATATGATACCCTTGATTTCATAACCCACCCCCCGCTAGGTTATCACCAAACCCATAAACCCCTCAATCAAACTCATTACCATTCCCATTGCCAAATTTATACCAAGCGCCCCCTCAATAGTGTAATTACTCTAGGTTAGTTTTAATGTGGTTAACTAAGTTAAGTTAGGCTCTGTGTATTTGATGTCTTGTATCTAAGTGTGCAGAGACTTAGAAACACAAAATGTCGAGCGGAAGACGCAGTAAGCAAGAATACGACACAGGAAGAGAGTCGGCGGGCTTGGTGCATTGGAGGACAAGGGGTTGTGGAAAAGTACACCGGTGGAGTGAAAAAGACGCGCGCAGTACATCTGAAGGACAAGAGGCCTGGAAGAAAACCTGCTCGAGGAGAAGGCCGGAGTTGGGTTCGTGTGAACTTAACTTTGAATGTCAGAGCATCACCCAAGCAAGCAGATCGAAAAATGGTTAACAAGTGAAGTTAATCATTACGGATGAACAGTGCTCGAGGCATCTCAGATGAGACTGGAGGCGTCGCGGAACAATACTATTCGAGGCAAGGGGTGCAAACGAAGTGAATCAAACTGAATAATATGAAAATACTAATATTTGAGTTCAAGCTCGAAAAATATATATGATATTCAAAGCTCGAAGCTCAAAAATACGCATAGTTTTGGCTCAAGCTCGATTCGAAATAAAATTCGAGCTTGAGTTTGATTCAAATTGTTTGAATTTTGATTCGACCATATTCGAACTATAGTTTGAAATGACTTAAATTTGAATTATTCGAACCATAATTTGAATATATTTAAATAAAAAGTATGTAAAAATAATTAGAATTTGATTCGAGTTCGACTGCGAATAATCGAACAAAATAGTATAGGTTCGAATTTGGCTCAAAAAAATATTCAAACATATTCGAGTTTAACTCAAATTCGATAATTTTGAATACAAATTGAATAATTTTCAAACCGACTTGACAAGCTGCGAGCCGACTCGATTTGTTTGCACCCATAGCCAAGGTGCTGCTTGGTGTTACTAGAGGCACTTTCAATAAACAGTAGTCGTTGAAGAGTTGCTGCGCAGAAGTTTGATCCAACTAAGATGCCTTAGGTCTCATTGAAGGCACCTCTAATGTCATGTGAACAAACGGTCACTTTGACCAAGGACTATAAATATCACCCTAGGTCTAGGAGTTAATCACAACACTTAATAATCAACTTTTGTACTTTCATTTTGAGCATTGAATTACTGTAAGGGACTTCTCCGCCTCTTGTTGAAGAAGGAGATCTATTAGTACACTACCATTTCCTTGGATTAACAACTGCTTAGGTTATAAGCAAGTAAAATTTATGAGTCCCCTACTTTATTTTATGCATTTCTTTTATTACAATTAAAGTGAGTTTGCCCTTGTTAAGTAAGTAGTCAGAGAATTGTTAACTTTTGTACTACAAGAAAATTGTCATATACCCATGGTAAATTTTAGCTACACATATACAAACTGTAAGTATAGGTAACATATAACCAAAAATATATAGCATCGTCACTATAAGTTATAGTGACAGATATCAGTGTTGTGGGTGTTAGATATCTATACCTACACTTATATTTTATTGTCACTATATTTTTTTTATTGTGGGTATAAGTAGCATATACCTATACTTATAATATATTGTCACTATAACTTTTTTTTTCTATGGGTATAAATTGTTAGGACCGGTGGACGAGCTAGAGGGGGTGATTAACTCCGATTTGCTTGTTGATGATTTGTTGCTGCGGAATACTCCAAAAAATGCTAACACTCAAGGATTTACTTGGTATCCACCTCCTTGAGGTGACTAATCCAAGGATTCATTGTCACGCCCTGAGAAGTCACTCGTCCGATATTGACTGGACTGCCACTCCCTCGACCCAACGAACAACATAGAAAACTTAACCCCTACGACTACCTCAGTTGATTGTACCACAGCCTATACGGCTGGAACAACCGTCTGAAACAAACGAAAATAAAAATGACGACAAAAGCAGCATACCGGTACGACTTATGACAAAACAAAATGAATCAAAGGCCTCCATGGCACACAAAAGTACAACTATACTGACATGCAAGACAGCCCAACGGAACACGAATACAACAATGAAAACGAAAAGACAAAATGAACAGAAAGAGAGTACCAACATGTACCACCATCAAAATACAAGGACAGCCCCGAGAATCGTCTCGAAAATACGCGAGCTAGGGCAGGCTTCCGGGCACTCTAGTCGATCATCCTGAAACAAAAACAAGGAGCTAACGAGGTGAGTCCACAGTACTCAGCGAATATCTCATTAGATATGCAAAATAGTCTAAGCTAGCAATAGTAGTAACAGACTATCGAAATAACACATGTATAGGCAGTGATAAGTACAACTGAAAGGAGGGGGTAGAAAAACACCATACCAATGTGGCAGGGTTGCCAATACCAGGGCATAAAGGTCTCCTGTATGTGCATGTCAATCATATGCAGCATCCATGTATAGCAAGCACGGCCAAATGCAAATTATGCGTATGCACATGGTGCAATGACATAGCCACCTCTGTCGTCGGTCAGACATCGTCACCTATGTACGGGAGGAAGCTGAGCAGAGGCCACCCTCCGACGTAGAGCTGTGACTGCCGTCCGTACTCTGCCATCACTACTCTTGAGCGATCAAATAGACGGTATGCTGTCGGCGTAACACTCCTACCCATGACCTATCCGGGAGATATCTCTACCTGGATGTTACCTCGCTGTCAAAGTAACACCCCTACCCCAGGTCATCTATGGGGGATATCTCTACCTGAGTGTTACACCTACCCCATGTGTATATATGGGAGAGAGACATCTTTCTCTCATCTCCTGGTATAAGGACAACTCAAAGAGGGACCTCTGTCTGCTACCACGCTCCGATTCACTAACCCATGAGTGCATGAGCGAAGCAGCACAGAGCACACTACCCATACTCCGTCAACCACCAACCCATGAGTGGCCGCATGGGTAGATCAGGTATGACTGTCGACCTGACTCACCCACAAGGGGGGCCCTGATCGACAGTGATGCACAGTGCACAATGATGCATGACACTGGTCAAACAACATCCACTATCTAGTTCACATATATCAATATGATATGCAAGGATCATAGATAATGTACCATAGCCTAAGTCCTAAAGGTATAGGTATCACATGCCAAATCTAACATAAACAATATCAGCAAAGCAAACAGAAGAGGTATATAACAATCTATTACTTTATCGTTAAACAAAGCATATCAAGCATATAAACTATGACTAATCCAAAAGATAAGTCAGAGGTACCCGCCTCCAATGTAGAAATCCGAAAGTGAAGAGAACCCCCCGTCTGAAATAATATCTGCCGCAAGTGGAATCCAAATAGCCGAGTCAATGACCTGTATATAAAGAAATATAATCATCTAGCTATGTTTATATACGATACTTAGCTAAATGAATTCTATGATTTAATTAGAATCAATCATAACTATCATAATTAATCCTAGTTATCATAATCATTATAATTGGCCCGAAGTTAGTAACCCATACAAACTGATCCAAGACAACAACTACTTTCACCTACTAACTCACAATACAGGATAAGCAGAACACATCCCAAACAAAGGAAAACATCTTCTCCCCTAGATCATGGCAAACTTCCCATAGCATCAACATGCCAATCAAAAACCCCAACACACACTCAGTTTCAATTTTTCACATCACAAAGCCACTGTTCAAGCCGGAAACCCAATTCAACTACCCCATCTTAAGCTAATTCCACATGATATCATATCACCAAGCCTGCCTCACAAGATCAATGTCAAAATCCCAACAAAACCATTTCAGAGATCAAAAACCCAAAGAACAGAATCGCTGAATGCTAACATATCACGCATGAACCAAACAAGAATCGTAGACAACTGTAACATTCTAAAACCCAACACAAAACCCAAATGAACAGAACCGTTTCTCCCGATCCAACTGAGCAACACAGCAAAACAAAATAGATCAACAACTCACAGGAATGAATTCAATCCAAGAACACATACTTCGATCTAAGCCAACCGATTACACGATTTAAATCTCAACAATTCCGTATTAGATTGTAATACACGACAGAAGAAGAAAATCCAAGCATCTATGAACTCGTCTAAAATCCACACAAAAGAATTAGATGATTACCTGAAACGTGATCCCCCAAGAGCGCCTCTCCTCTATTCTGATCCTCGAGTTCGGATGCCTATAACATTGAACACTATCAGATTCTTCTTGGCTCCGATGAACAAACCTTGACCCCTAATTTTGCCCTTCTATCGAGCAAGGCCAGATCGTCTTGTGGAGGGAGGTTACCCCTAGATCAAATCGTGATATCACTATCGTAAAGAAAATCATAGAGAAATTGGACAATCGAGAAGAACAACGCAAGATAGAGTCAATGTGTACCCAAGGGTGGGTCGTCGACGGAAGACCTGCGCCCGTGTGCGGTGTTGTTGCGAGATCTGTCGTGCACCACCTACAGCCCAACACCGGCTCGTGAAACCTTCGAAGGCAGGAGAGAAGAGTTACCGACATCTGCCTTGGCATCAACGGAGTTGGGTGACAACCACCACCGGAGATGGTGAGGAGAAGGACAGAGATCGGGAGAGAAGTGAGGAAGAATGGGAGTTGAGTTAGGCGAGATCGTGTCTGGGGAGAGGGAAAAGAATAGGTTTTTATGTAAAGGCTGGTCTTTTGCAAATACCCCCCCTGCACTTGGGTTATTTGCTTGTCACCCTTAAGTCAGCCCTTCTTGCCTTTAAGCCCTCCAAATTTTCCTATTCTTTTAACATTCTCCCCCACTAACAAAAATTTGGTCCCCAAATTTTGCTATATCTAGATATGCCAAGTACGATCATACAGTATAAAATACTGAACCAAAAGACATGTAGTATAAATACTGAATGAAAGAATTTGCACATACCTCAGTCGAACAAATGAGGGTATCGAGCTCGAATAGTGTCCTCGAGCTCCCAAGTAGCCTCTGCATCCAAGTATTGCTGCCATCCGACCTTGACTAGCCGGATCGTCTTGTTCATCCAAGTCTTACAATTTACAATCCGGAGATGGTCACAGTTAAGAGATTTAAGACCATCTTTCTGAAGGATCGTCTAGGCGTGCTAGAGGGGGGTAAATAGCACTTTTTCGTCGTTGATCTCTACAAATTTGTTAGCGCAGCGGAAATAATATGCAAATGAAATCAATCACAATGCTAACACTTATTGTTTACTTGGTATCCACCCAGATGGGTGACTAGTCCAAGGATCCACGTCACGAGCACCACTTTTCACGATCGAAAACTCTCCTTGAGGCGGAGAAACATTTACAGTCGATCTTCCTCTTTTCAGAATACAGTAGAAAACAAGAGAGGAAGTGGAAAATGCTCTTCAGATGAGCAGCAGTTCGACACTGTACGGAACCGTACTGTGCTCGTGCAAAATGGTGCTCCTTTTATAGGTGAACAGGACAAACTCGCAGTCTGTCCAGCCCCGCACCAGTCGACTGCCCCAAGGGCAGTCGACTGTTCTAGCATTAATTGCTAGCCAACGGCTAGTTTTCGGGGTATACCAGTCGACTGCCCCATGGGCAGTCGACTGGTCCGAGGTCAAAAACTTTCTGTGGGTTTTGGCAGTCGACTGCCCCATGGGCAATCGACTGCCCTGCCTCACATATGTCTTCAGGTCTGCTCCCTTGGCTTGCCTCTTGAAGTCCTCTTCCTCTGGCTATCGCCCCTCGAATGTGCACGCAAGTCTTCCCTTGGCTTGCCTCCATGCCACCCTTCATGTGTGCCCTTGAAGTCCACTTCCCGGCTTGCCCTTGGAGCTCTCCTCCCTCGGCTCTCGTCCCTCAGATATGTTCAACATGTGTGATTCTCCAAGTCCTGCAAACTCAATCACACACATCAAATACAACATAACACTCTAACCTTAAACATATTCAACCACACACACCAAAACCATGATCTTCTAATCATTTAAGGGTCGATTGCCTCAATAATCTCCCCCTTTTTAATGCGTAGCAATATGTTTAAGTTAGAGATAAATAACAACCATAATAACAATAGCAAAAGATAGCAATTGAAAAAGCATGAGACATAGTAACCCTAAGAGGTAACCTCCCCCTTAACCTATGTCTTCTCCCCATTTTCAATTCCAATCATAATCCAAGTTAAGTTTCCACTTAACACTCAACAATCTTAAAAATGTAAGACATATCAGAACCTAAGAGGTAACCTCCCCCTTAATCCATGTCTTCTCCTCATTTTTAATCATTCAAGGTTTAAGTGAGAAGGAAAAACTTAAACCATGAACCATCCATTTCAAGTTAAAATTCTAACTTAAACCACTCATTCTCCTCCTTTGACACCATCAAAATGATTGCCTCAAGCAACCCAAACCTAGGGCATCAAAAGTGAGAATAATGGATTTCTGAAATTTCTTACAGTAGCTGAACTGTTGGGACCGGGTGCATGTTGACATGGATACGAGTTCGTAATTTTAAAGTTTAATTACGTGCAGCGGAAGGTTTAGCATAAATAATTTCTTAAATTATTTTAACCACGTATCTAGCATGCAACCTTAAGTTGTGGAGACATGATCATAAATTAAAATTTTGTAGAAAGTAAACTAATTTACTTAATACCTCGTGTAACTCGTAGAAAGGGACGAGATCCAACCGTAGCGTCCCTTGGAAGCTCCACCTCTATTCACGGCCCTAGAGGAGGGAGAGGGCGCCGGCCCTAGAGGAGGTAGAGGGAGAGAAGGAGAGAGAGAGGGCTTGCTTCTTAATCACTTAATTGGATTCAAGCCTTGCCTTGGTTCCTTTATATAGTAGCCTCTCCATTGCCAAGTCTCCCCTTTAACAGAATAAATTTTTATAAAAAATTTATCTTATAAAATTTCCTATGAATTATTCTGTTATGCCCTGTTTTATTATAACTAAATTTATAATAAAACAAACACATCTCCCCTTTTATTATGGAATAAATTTTCACAAGAAATTTATTATATAAATTTTTCTTATCATGGAAAAATCAATTCATAATTGATTTTATAAAATAAAATAAACCAATCCAAGGTTTATTTTAATTTCCATGAAAATAAATTTCTTTATATAAATTTCTTTATATAAATTTATTTATCCATAATTTTATAAAACAAATCGCGCTTGATTTATTTTATAATTTAAACCAAATAAATTGGTTTCCTCCTTGTTGTGGCCGGCCAAACCAAAGAGGGTCGGGACCCTCTTTGGCCGGCCAAACCAAGCCGCCTCTTCGCGAATTAAACTTATTTAATTCGTCCAATAAGCCTTCAAAAGACTTAGCCATTTTAAGCTTCCGATGCGCCTCTGATTAATTCAGATTCGACTTATTTCTCTTGATCGGAAAATCCAATTTTCAACTCGTTTTAAATCCCTCGGATTACTCGTAGTGCATGTGACTAAATAGGCTTTCGATTTATGTTGGTCGTCTATAATCAATCAATTATAGAACGATCATGAGTGGCACCTAGGAGTACATCATGACCCCCAATTAATCGAAAGATCAACGGTTGACCTCAGAAATAATTCTGAAACCCTTCAGCAGCTATAATGAGTCGTGCCTCATTCCCTTCACCATCTTATACCCACTTGGTTCAGGACACGGTCTATGTGTGTCAGTTCCCACTAGGCTGACTACGTCACACCTAGCCCAAGTAATGTCTTTCTCATCCAACGGATCCTAATTACTCTCATGTTTCTGAGAGATTCATACTCGGAACATATGATGCTCTGGCCAGAGGCTTCGAGTAACAATCCGACGATAGGCCTTGGGTATACATCCCCTCGCAAGGAGTGGTGAATCCTTTGTAGGCTATTTAAACATCTTCGGGCACTTTGGCTTATACCCAATCATCCTGGGTCCACACCTCCTTGGAGATGCATGCTAAAGATGTCAAAGTATAAGTCTTCATGACCAAGATGACTTGAACACCGCAAGTCAAAGGAACATCGCACTTAAGCTGCAGTAAGAACTTTATTGACATATCTATATGTAGATTACCATATGAAGTTTTACAGCTAGTCACTCCAATGAACTAGTTCCCTTAACTAGCATTCATGTTTATCTCCGGACATCCCAATGTCACCAGCCAGTGAGAATCAGCTGATTAGAGAATAACCCATGCTAGTATCCACAGAATTGATAGTGTCCGTATTTATCAATTCATCGACTAGGGACAATTTCAATACTTCACAATTGCACATGTAGAGATAATCACTAGTTGTGAATTCATCACAAATTCTCTCATACTGTGAATTGTATTGCGGACATTCAGTAAATGAGTTTAAGATCCCAATCAAATACACAAACATGTATACTCAAATAGTGAATTTTCATTTATTAAAATAAATATTTACAATCATAAGGCGATTGCCTTAGGACACTTCTCTCATATTACTAACAAACTCCCACATGGCCTAATGCCAATCGCTACGGTATCCAATACCACAGGCTCTAACATGACCCTCAAACTTACTTTGAGGCAAGGCCTTAGTTAAAGGATCCGCTAAATTCCTTTCAGTGGGAATTTTCTTAATTTGTATATCATTCCTACTTATAATCTCTCTGATCAGATGATAGCGGCGAAGCACGTGTTTGGATCGCTGATGAGACCTTGGTTCCTTTGCTTGTGCAATAGCTCTATTGTTGTCGCAGTAAACCGGCACTGCTTCATTAATGGTTGGAACCACACCAAGTTCGAAGACAAACTTCTTGATCCAGACTGCTTCCTTTGCTGCTTCCGAAGGTGTTATATATTCCGCTTCCGTGGTAGAATATGCTACGGTGTCTTGTTTGAAACTCTTCCAACTTATTGCACCTCCATTCAAAGTAAATACGTATCCAGACTGAGATTTGGAGTCATCCTTATCTGTCTGGAAACTGGCATCTGTATACCCACGTATTACCATATCTCCTTCTCCATATATTAGGAGCACATCCTTAGTTCTTCTTAAGTACTTAAGGATTGTCTTGACAGCCGCCCATTGATCCATTCCTGGATCAGACTGGTATCGCGTACGATACATCGGGCCTAGTACATAACATAACATACATGATAGATCCTATCGCGGATGCATAAGGAATCTTATTCATGCAAATCCTCTCGTCTTTTGTGCGCGGACACATAGACTTTGAAAGGTTGATCCCATGCCTGATGGGAAGGTAACCTTTCTTGGATTCTGACATGCTAAACCTTTTTAGCACTCGGTCTATATATGTAGACTGCGAAAGACCAAGCAACCGTTTTGATCTATCTCTATAGATTCTAATCCCAAGGATATAGGTTGCTTCTCCCAGGTCTTTCATGGAGAAAGTTTTGGACAACCAAATTTTAACTGTCTGTAAGACTGATATATCGTTTCCTATAAGTAATATGTCATCGACATAATACTAGGAATACGACTGCACTCCCACTAACCTTCTTGTACACACAAGGTTCGTCAGGATTTTGTGAGAAATCAAACTCTTTCATTGTCTCATCAAAACGGATGTTCCAGCTCCTGGATGCTTGCTTCAGTCCATATATGGATCGTCGAAGCTTGCATACTTTGGTTTTATCAACCGATGTGAAACCTTCAGGTTGTATCATGTATACATCCTCAAGCAAGTTTCCATTAAGGAAAGTTGTTTTCACATCCATTTGCCATATCTCATAATCATAATGAGCTGCTATGGCTAGGAGCATTCGAATGGATTTAAGCATAGCTACTGGCGAATAGGTTTCATCATAATCAATTCCTTGTTTCTGACGATATCCCTTTGCCACTAATCTAGCCTTAAAGGTAACAACATTACCTTCCATGTCGGTTTTCTTCTTGAAAACCCACTTGCACCCTATGAGCTTAATCCCTTCAGGTGGGTTAACCAAGTCCCATACTTGATTTTGGTACATGGAATCCATTTCCGACTTCATGGCTTCAAGCCATTTGTCCCTTTCTGAATTTTTCAGAACATCTTCATAACTGATAGGTTCGTCATCGCTTATGAGTAACACGTCGTTCGATTCACTTATGAGAAATCCGTATCTCTCTGGAATATTGCGTGTCCTATCAGACCTACGAAGAGGTGGTGTTGTTTTAGGTTCAACTGATAGCTCATCATTATGAGTTATTGGTTGTGGGTCTAGACTAGGTGTCTCTGTAATGTCTATTGGAGTTTGTTGAACTTCATCAAGTTCAATGCCACTCCCACTGTTTTCTTGTAAAAGAAATTCTTTTTCCAGAAATACAACATGCCTTGAAACAAACACCTTTTGTTCCAAGGGATGATAGAA
Organism: Boesenbergia rotunda; assembly: GCA_024364735.1. Taxonomy (NCBI): domain Eukaryota; kingdom Viridiplantae; phylum Streptophyta; class Magnoliopsida; order Zingiberales; family Zingiberaceae; genus Boesenbergia; species Boesenbergia rotunda. Next base: position 222,465 of record JAGFNQ010002027.1, on the reverse strand, counting down.
TTGGTAACCCTTTGTTTCCTTAGGGTATCCAATAAATAGACATTTATCAGACTTAGCATCCAATTTATCTGATACAGTCCGCTTCACATAAGCAGGACAACCTCATATCTTAAGGTGAGTTAAGTGAGGTTTCTTACTATTCCACGTCTCATATGGAGTAGTAGAGACTACCTTGGTTGGGACTCTGTTTAGCAAGTAAACAGCAGTCTTGAGTGCTTAGCCCCAAAAGGATTTTGGAAGAGTTGCATGATTCATCATGGATCTAACCATGACCATCAAGGTTCGGTTACGCCACTCAGATACACCATTATGCAGTGGTGTATATGGCGGAGTCCATTGAGACAATATCCCATTGTCCCTAAGATAATCTTGAAACGCTTGACTTAAGTATTCACCACCCCGATCGGATCGAAGTATCTTAATACTTTTGCCAAGCTGTTTCTCTACTTCATTTCTGAACTCTTTGAATTTCTCAAAAGCTTCAGATTTGTGTTTCATTAAGAACACATACCTGAATCGTGAGTGATCATCGATAAAGGTAATGAAGTAGCTATAGCCTCCTTGTGCAAGAGTTGACATTGATCCACATACATTAGTATGTATTAGACCAAGCAATTCTCCCACTGGATTACCTTTTCCGGAAAAGGGTAATTTGGCCATCTTGTCTTTTAAGCATGATTCGCATGTATCAAATAAACCGGGTTCAAATGATTCCAGAATTCCACATCGGTGTAATTTGGTCATGCGTTTCTTACTTGTATGGCCAAGACGACAATGCCACGTATAGGAATCTATTTGATTATCTATTCGAGCACGTTTGTTGCTATCTTCGATATTGAAAACGTCACCGGATAAATCTAACGTGTAGATACTATTGCACAAAGTTCTAGTCCCATAAAGAACGCCATCTAAAGTTTTGTAACAATAATTGTTACTAAAAGTTAAATAATGACCCTTTTCATTTAAATATGAAATAGATACAATGTTCTTTATTAATGAAGGAACAAAATAACAATTATCCAATTCTAAGACACGTCCAGTAGGGAGCTTTAGCAAATATGTTCCGATGGCAATAGCAGCAATCTTTGCTCCATTTCCAACTCGCAAATTCGCTTCTCCCTTGACGAGTCTTTTTCTATTCCTTAGCCCCTGTATGTCATTACATATATGTGAGCTACACCCAGTATCAAGTACCCAGGTGGTTGAGGAAATAGAGTGACATTCAATAACGAAGATACCTGAAGAGGATGGGGCATCGGATGCCTTCTTCTTCAAGGACTCAAGATAAACCTTGCAGTTTCTTCGCCAGTGACCCTCCTTGCCACAGTGATGGCAAGTGCCTTTTGGTGTCTTTTCAGTATTTTTGACCTTTTTCTTCTTTCCCTTATTCTGTTCTTTGGCCTTCCTCTTAGAACCTTTCTTCGAGGAACCAACTAACAGTACCGTCTTTTGATCCTGCTTTACAGAAGGCTCTATAGTCTTCAGCAGGTTGAGCAACTTAGGAATGGTAGTCTCCAGCTTGTTCATCCGATAGTTCATCACGAATTGTGAATAACTTTTGGGAAAACAATGCAGAATTAAGTCAATACTTAGTTCATGATCCATTGCAAAACCGAGTGTGCCCAGTCGCTCAATGTACCCCAACATCTTCAACACAAACTGTGAGACAGAAGTGCCTTCCTGCATCTTAGAGGTGAAGAGGAGTCTGGAGACCTCGAACCTTTCGGATCTCGCCTGCTCGTCAAATAACTCATGAAGATGGAAGATGATGGTATAAGCATCCATATGCTCATGCTGCTTTTGCAGCTCAGGTACCATAGCGACTAGCATGATGCAACTCGCAAGTTCAGAATCGGTCACATGTTTCTGATAGGCCACTTACTGGTCTGGAGTTGCATTTTCTGGAGGACGGTTGGGAAGTTGATCTTCAAGGACATAAGCAAGCTTCTTTGCCTTGAGGATTATCATCAAGTTTCGAAGCTAGTCCATGAAGTTTGGCCCAGTCAGTTTATTGGTGTCCAAAATGGAACGCAAATTCAGAGAAGACATGATCGAGTGATTATCCTAGAAATACAAATTGAGCTTATGTGAGAAGAATGATAAAAAATGCATCATTATATATTAATTAAATCCTATTTATTTTTCGAATTAAATAACCCTTTTTCTCAATTCGGGAGATCGTAGGAGCATCTCCAAATAGGTTGATATCCAACCATAGATAAGAACAACCATGGCTGTGGCCATCAAGTTATTCTTAGCTATGAAGGTAGGTAATCATACCGATTACATATCACATATATGTAACTATCACTTTATGCTATCAACTAATTGAATGTTTGCATAAATCATTGGGTTGTTAACTCATTAACAAGTATGCAACAATATACATAGCACCCAACTGCACCTCTCTTTACATCGACCTTGGCTGTGGCACAACAAATCGATGCTCCAAGCATAAGGCTAACCCATTAATTAGGAAATAGTTTTTATATGGTTGGAGCTCATTCAACCGTTTAGTCAGGCTTGGATGTGTCCAACAACCAAAACTAAGGATTGACCTCTGACTCCAACTATATTTGTAACGCCCGACCTTATATCTACCCTAAAGGCGGGGTTACGGGTCCATACATTCATATCATCCAATCATGTTAAACATGTATATCCAAACAAAACAGTTACAATACATGAACTAGTAATAAGCATGCTTATTGAAAACTAATTTACCAAGCAAGGTTTTTCATTACTTTTAGATCTACATGCATTTACAACCTAATATGAAAATCATTTAACACACTATAGCATGAAATCTCAAGTAAGAATATAGCAAGAGTTATCTAGTCTTAGATACATGCAAAAGAAGCATATACAAAAGAAGCATTCATAAGCAACCGAAAATAGTAAACATCTAGCATTTTACTGAGCATGCATACTATAGGAATTAGACATTGATAATAGTATTATCTAACATGACTTAGGTTCCATATCTCTAACAGTAGAGTAGTCACAATCATCATATATTCAGAGTATAGTAATACAATTTCAATCTTTTATCGGAAGCAGTTAGATTCTAGACAAACTAAGGTAGATAGAATCTTTCATCCTTTCCCGAGCCATCACCACACACATCCTCCAACCTTCCCTCTGCCTCTTCCTTTAGTTCGAGTATTTCTTACCGCTATCTGCAGCATAAGAAAAATAACAGGAACTAGTAAGCAAAACATGCTTAGTAAGAATCCGGGCCTACTCGCAAAATCCATATCGATACATCATATCATGTACACAGTAATCAGATAGAATTATCAGCATCATAAGCATCTCATCAAAGCATCATAAACATCACATCAATTTATCTCTAAGTACTTTACGGAACAAGATCACATGATGAGAAATGTTTTTCAAAAAGGTTCCATAATGGTAAGTACTTTAAAATATCATATCATCATCCAGGGCCCAGTTGTCGTATCACGTCATCATGCGCGTTCCCTAATAAATTGGGGTAGCGAGCCACCAATCTAATTAGAGCAGGACCCTTCCGTCCTACCAATGCCATGACCTTAACATGCTCATTGGATTTGTTTAACGACCCCCTTCCGAGTCGGGTACACAACTTTCCAAAGTAAAGTAATTTATCATGCAATTACTCATATATATATATGCCTAAAGGTACTCTTTAATCACTTCTCAAGGGACACACCACGCATTCGGGTGCTCTTGATCCCAGTTTCAATAGAGTATCCCTTTTAAGCATATTNGGGTTTAAGTTAGGTTTACCCTTGTGTATTTGCTATGTGTATGTGAGTGTGCAGGTTGTGCAGGTTACAAATATTGACTTGGTTGGACGGCTTCGGTATGGTGAAGGATGGCATGGAGACAAGCTGGAGGCTTGTGTGCACCCGAGGGACATTGGTATAGTAGGGATGATGAGCTGAGGGGCGCCGACTTTGAGGCATGCGTGAAGGATGGCATGGAGGCAAGATGGAGGCTTGCGTGCATCCGAGGGACGGGAGCCGAAGATGAAGAGGGCGCGAAGGCAATAGTCGAGGTTGATGGTGAGGAGTCAGCTGAGTCGTGAGGGTACGAGTGCTGAGTGATTGTACTCGGGAAATCCTAGGGTTCGAGTGCTGAGAGAAGTGTACTCGGGAAGCGAAACCTTAGGTGTGAGTGAACCAGTCGACTACCCTAGGGGCAGTCGACTGATAAAACTCACAGAGAGTTTTCGACTGGGGACCAGTCGATTGCCCTGGGAGCAGTCGACTGGTAAAGTCAAAACTAGCCGTTACAGCGAGCCGTTGGACTGCTGTTTGGCTGGCACTAGTCGACTGCTCCCAGTCGACTGCTCTGGGAGCAGTCGACTGGTGGCGAGGGTTTCAGCCTTAGTTATATTTAAGAGGACTTCGTGTTGGCTAAAAGGTTTGACGAATTTGGCTTTGGGTAAGAGCCAAATAGTAGTCTTTGTGCTCAGATATTGTCGAGGTGTTGTGGCGAGGTTTCTCCACCCACAAGGAGCGACAAGGGCTAGCCGGAGGTTATCCGAGGAGTGATCCACCGAAGGATTCTTGGATTAGTCACCCTTAGGGGTGGATACCAAGTAAATCTCTCTTGTTAGCATTGCTTTTTTATTGTTTATTGGTTTGTTTGTATTTCCGCTTGCGCAACTAATAACGTAGGAAGAAGAAAGCCGAAAAGTGCTATTCACCCCCCCTCTAGCAACCATCATCGATTTAACATTTCCTTCGAGTTTGCAACTGCACCACTATTATCAGAATAAATTGTGATAGCTCTGGGCAAACCAGGAATCACATCCAAGTTCATCTAGAAGTTCCTGAGCCATACAACTTCCTTGGCTGCCTTAGAGGCTGCCATATACTCAGCTTCTATGGTGGAGTCCGCCACGCATTTCTACTTGACACTCCTCCATAATATGGCTCCACCTCCTAAAGTAAACACATACCCCGAGATAGACTTACTTTTATCCCTGTTTGATTGGAAGTCAGAATCCGTGTAACCTACAGGGAGTAATTGATCTGCCTGGTAAACTAGCATATAATCCCTATTCCTTTTCAGGTACTTTAATATATGCTTTACCGCAATCCAATGTCTCTGTCCTGGATTATTCTGATATCTGCTAACCATGCCCACGGCAAAGCAGATATCTGGTCTCGTACATAGCATAGCATACATGCGGCTTCACACAGCCGAAGCATAAGGAACCATCTTCATCTCGTCTATCTCCTTTGATGTTTTAGGATACATCTCCTTAGATAGAGGTACTCCATGCTGAAAAGGTAGAAAATCTTTCTTGGAGTTTTCCATGCTAAAACGAGCTAGGGCAGTGTCTATGTATGAAGCTTGAGATAAGCACAACATTCTTCTCTTGTGATCCCTTATAACTTTTATCCCAAGGATGTGACCCGCTCCTCCCAAGTCCATCATATCAAACTGTCTAACAACCACACCCTTACGTCTGATAACACTTTGACATTATTGCCAATGAGCAAAATATCATCTACGTATAGTACAGGAAATACCACCACGTTTCTGTCACGTCTCTTGTGTACACAAGACTCATCCGGACTTTGAATAAATCCATATGACTAGATTACCTCATCAAAGCGGATGTTCTAAGATCGTGAAGCTTGCTTCAATCCATAAATGGAGCGATTAACTTACACATAAAATGCACTTTGCCCTTTGCAATGAATCCCTCTAGTTGCTTCATATAGATGTTTACCTCAAAACTTCTGTTAAGGAATGCTGTCTTGATATCCATCTGTAAAACCTCATAATCCATATGAGTGGCAATAGATAAGAGAATCCGGATCGACTTAAGCATGGCTACCGGCGAAAAGGTCTCCTTATAATCAATACCCTCTTTCTGTGTATACCCTTTTACAACAAGCCTTGCTTTGAAGGTCTTTACCTTCCCGTCTGATCCTCTCTTTCTCTTGTAGATCCACTTGCATCCAATGAATTTTACACCATTGGGTGGTTCTACTAGCTCCCAAACATGATTAGAATCCATAGATTCTATCTCAGAATTCATCACCCTTTGTTAAGATACCGCATCATTATCTTGGAGTGCCTCGTCATATGTCCAGGGATCAGGTTCATGTTCGCCAGGGACCAAGTCCGACGACTCACCCAAGAACATGAATCTATCAGGTTGTCTAACAACCCTCCCACTACGATGAGGTACTACCAGTGTATCTTCTGTGACACGCGGTGCAGTCACTTGTGGTATGTCCTCTTGTACCGTTGGTTCTGAAGTTGGAACTTCCTCTCTCAATTCCTCAAGAATAATCTTACTCATGGACTTGTGGTTCATCACATAGTCTTCCTCTAAATATCGGGCATTCGTGCTAACAATCACCCTATGATCTTTAGGACTATAGAATAAACCACCTTTCGTTCCTTTCGGATAGCCTACGTACAAGCGTACTTCTGTACGAGATTCTAACTTATCAGCATATCCCTTCAGTACATGTGCTGGACTACCCCAAATCCGAATATATCTTAGACTAGGCTTTCGCCCATTCCACAATTCTGTGGGAGTAGAGGGTACTGACTTAGATGGTACCAAGTTCAGTATGTACACTACCGTTTCCAGAGCATATCCCCAGAACGAATCTGGCAACTCGGAGTAACTCATCACTGATCTAACCATCTCCATAAGAGTCATATTCCTTCGCTCTGCTACACCGTTCTGTTGGGGTCTATCGGGTACAGACAATTGGGATTGAATCCCAGCCTTTGATAAGTAATTCCTAAACTCCCTAAAGAGGTACTCGCTCCCACGATCAGATCGCAGTATCTTGATACTTTTACCTTGACGTTTCTCCACATCATCCTTGAATTCTTTGAACTTATCAAAGCATTCAGACTTGCGGCGCATCAAGTAAATGTATCCATACCTTCCAAGCAAGATTCACAGGTTGGGAAATCTTCCACCCACAATGAACCCAAGGGTTCATCGGCTATCAACCTTTGAATCCTATTTAGGTTAATATGACCTAGCCTTAGATGCTAAAGATATGTTTGGTTCATCTTCGAAGGTTCTTTCCTCTTATTTTGGTTAGACAATGAATTATTTACTTCTATTTGCATCGTAGGAGATTTTGGTTCAAGAGTGTATAAATTGCCAATCATCGCACCTGAACAGATAATCTCTCTATTCCTTCTTATAACAACTCTATCATTAAAAGAAATATAATACCCATCCTTTTTTAGAAACCGAAATGAGATTCTTTCTAAATGTAGGTACATAATGACAATTTCTCAAAACCAAAATTTTATTCCTATCAAACGATAAATAAACGTCTTCCATTACAATAGCCGCCACCTCCGTAGCATTGCCCATGTAGACGGTAATCTCTCCATCAGCTAGTCATCGGGTTTCCTGGAACTCCTCCAAAGAATTTCAGACATAATCAGTGGCTCCCGTATCTACACACTAGGTACCGGTAGATAACACCGCTAAGCATGTTTCAACAACTAAACAAAAAGATATACCTAGAGTTTACTCCTGACGACGGGGACAGTCTGCCTTCTAGTGTCTAGTCTGCTTGCACGTGAAGCACTTGCCTTTCAGCTTTTTCATGCCAGCCTGAGGTCCCTGAGATCTTGCCTTCTTTGTCACACCTTGTTTCTTCTTCTTCCTGTCTTTCGTCTTAGAAGTAGAAACCTTCTGAGCAACCAAAGCATGAGCACTCTGATGAAAAAGCCCCTTTGCCTCATGGAGTTCTGTCAGAAGCTCCTCCAACGAATATGTGCATTTGTTCATATTGTAGTTCAGGCGAAACTACTCAAAACTCCTAGGTAGAGACTGGAGAATGATATCGACCTGGGTTTCCCCATCGATCTCTGCTCCAAGGACTTCCATCTCATTGAGACGTGTCATCATTTTAAGGACATGATCCTTCATGGGTGTCCCCTCAATCATGGTGGTCGTCATCAAATTCCTCATTGCCTCTTGCCTAGTGGCCCGATTCTGATGCCCGAAGAGTTCCTTGAGATTAAACATCATATCATAAGCAGTGGAAAAATCCTGATGCTGATGTTGTAATACATTTGGCATAGAAGCCAAAATGTAACACCGTGTCATCTCATCTGCTTTTATCCACTTCTTATAGCGATCCTTGTCCTCTTCACCAGAATTCTCACTAGGTTTTTCAGGACAGAACTTGAAAAGTACAAATTTGTACTCCTTAGTAGTTGGGACAATGTCCAAGTTCCGTTTCCAATCAATGTAGTTAGGGCCTGTAAGTTTATTTTCTTTTAATATTACAACAAGTGGTTTGAAAGCCATTTTTGAAAAACCCTAAGAATCACAATGATCACATACTTTAGATTTCAAAAAATATTGATTCATCAAACAATAAATTTTAAAATCAACCAACACCTCAAAACACCGAAAATATCGTATGTCACGATAGTGTGGACGTATACGAATTCTACATTTATAAGAGGGTTTACCTATTAATTTTATAATCTTGTCAACCTAACTTTTTGACAAATAAAATTAATAATTGATTCCTCTTCGGCCCTACAAATAATAGCAGCGACTCCGATGGGAAGGATACTATTATTTGCATCCAAGTGTTTACCATTACACGATACTAAGGTAATTATCTAGGATTATGTGTCGTCCGATGGGGAAAATCACACGCTCCTAAATAACTTCCTATGATCATGTCTGACCTAGTGATCCGTGAAACAAACTCATCTGATATGGAGGAAGGCACTCAGAGTCAACGTGCAAGCTTATTCACATCACATGTCAAATTACTAATAAAGGCCATGGGACTCTTAGAGTCCCTCTCCCACATAGCTATTTATAATTGAGAAATTTTACTATGCAAACACAACAAGTATATAAACAAAAAGCAATAAATAAGAAAACCTAATTTTCCAACTATTATGACTTTTGTTCTCCAATATGCCTCTAGTCGTGTCGTTACCTCGTCTCCTCCTTCTATCACCATGCGCAAGCTCCATGAATAGGATCTCCGAGCTGAGATAAAAAAACATTCTAATTTATATCCATCGATCCTAAACTCCACGAAGGAGTGTACAATAAGTCTAGATTGAAAGTAAATTAAAATGCGTAGCAAAACAATTACCGTATTTAATTACAAAAATTAAATACTAAATCTAGCCTCGTCGACCCCGAGGATTCAAATATAATTACACACATGCACACACAATCACATACACATCATATTAATCCATAATAGTCAGATCTCGTGCCTGCAACCAAAGAGTTAGCCTATGCACATCCTACTATTATCCGGCATAATAAAATACATGATAAGTGTAAAAAATATAACTGAATCCAAAACACACAAAACCGGAAACCATTGGCTCTGATACCAATTGTTGGGATTCCTGGTCGTGCATGGGAATCGTCTCCATGTCCTCGAATTAAAATTTTTTAATCCAAATGGAGAACTATTTCCCACACGACCAACTCATCATCGTGCTAACCGATTCGAGTGACCGCTTGAACAAACATATTTTTCTAGCAATCAATCTCGTCCAACCGATTAGCTGCGAAATAGATGATTAGTGGATCACCGATTTTTGTGTATATCATCATGGTCCAAAATAATTAATTCACATAATTAATTAAGAAATAATAATCATGCAATTAATTAAACACATGAAATAATAGTAAGATCTAAGGAACAAAAAAAGAAGATATACCTCTCGTTTAACTCACGATCTTCTACTATATGACCCCACCTCTTCTTGGACGTCGTGTGGGTGATGATCTACCAAGAACCGAAGTCACCAAGGCCACCAACTCTTCTCTCCAAAGTTGCACTGAAAACCCTAGGATAAGGGTTGTCACCGACCAACTCCTTTGTCTCCTCCCTTTGCGCCGCCAGCCACTTCAAGCCTCCAAGGTATGTCGGCCACAATGAAGCAGAGAAGTGGAAGTAAGGGAAGATGAAGAAGAGGGAGAAGAGAAAGAATTCTCTTCCTCACAACCACCCTAGCCACCGACCACCACCTTGTTGGATCGAGAGAAACGATAGAGGGGGGCGGTGAATATTGTAAATCATTTTCGGATCAAAATTAAGAGCATACGCAGCGGAAAATTAAATCACAACACAAAGACGCAAGCAGTTTTACTTGGTTCGGAGTCGCGGTCGGCTCCTACTCCAAAGCCCACGGTCGTTAACCGTTTACTGCGGGCAATTCTATATGTGCGCAAAACCAGTTTACAAAATGTATTACAGGAAATGGTACAGTAAACTTAAAAGTGGCTCTTCGTTACTGACGTCCGGTGTAGATTGTATTTTCTGAGCAGAGGGACGTCGTCGGCGCTTGTATCTCAAGTCGGGAGGTTTCCGGAGCAGAGCGCGGGCGTAGAAGAGCGTAAATGCGTTGGAAGAATTGATTTTACAAAGCCTTGGGATCGAGGGCCCTTTTATAGCCCCTGGGGGCGCCCGGAACGTCGGGGGCGCCCCCCCCCCCCACGTGTCAGCTGATCCGAGTTCCTCTCGGTCAGCTCTGATCCCTTCAAACTCGGGATCAGGCTTTGACGGGGGTGCCCTGGATGCAAGGGGCGCCCTGGACGCTGGGGGCGCCCGAGTTGACCGGGTCAACTCTTATCCGTTGGCTTCACTGGCTTCCGCTTCGTTAGCTTGATCTGGGGGCGCCCAGACCATCCGGGGTGCCCAGGAGCATGGGGGGCGCCCGGGAGCACGGGGGTGCCCCGCCCATGAGCTGTCAAAGCATTCACTTGCTTTACTTCTTTTGTATTGACCTTGGGGGCGCCCGGGACACTCCGGGCGCCCTACTCAGCTTCTGCCTCACTCCTTTGAGGCTCTCTGAGCTGCAAACACTCGTTCCTTCGGTCCTGCATCTAGGGTTAGTCCAAAATAACATAGAGCAATAATATATTAGTTTTATACAGTCTTAGCTATCTTGGTTCTGACTTTGGGTCTCCAAAATGGAGCCCTAGGTCGAACCGACGCCTACTGTTCCCTCAACGGGGATCGCGTCCTCACCTACTCCTCTCGGGAGAATTTACCTGATGCCAACCGGCTCCTCCGGTTGGACTTTTGCCTAGCAGTCCTTTGCCAGGTGCCTAGCTGTCCTTCGCCAGGTCTTCAGTACCAAGCTGTCCTTCGCCTGGTCCCTAGCAGTCCTTCGCTAGGTCTTTGTATCCTGGCATTCCTTCGCCAGGTGCCTAGCAGTCCTTCGCTAGGGCTTTGTATCCTGGCATTCCTTCGCCAGGTGCCTAGCAGCCCTTCGCTAGGACTTTGTTTCTTGGCAGTCCTTCGCCAGGTGCCTAGCAGCCCTTCCCTAGGACTTCTTTCTGCACACTCAAGTAATTTTATTAGATCACAAATAAACTTAACTTTGAATCCTTTGCCAATATCAAAATAAGGTTCGATATGGTGCTTCCTGCACCAACACACTTTTCTTCTTCCTCCTTACCGCCGACTCCAAAGAAGTGGTTTTTCTTCACCGCCGACCACCCCTATCTCCACTTGGTTGTGCTCGCTCAAGAGAGGAAGAAGAGAGGAAGTGAAGAAGTAGAAGAAGTAGCCTTCTTCCTCCTACCGAGAGCCTCCTTCAACCTTTCTACCGGCGCCGCCCAAACCCTAGGAGAGAGAGAGAGGAAGAGAGAATAGGAGAGAGAGGCCTAGGGTTTGTTGTGTGTTTGATGTCTTGGTCTCATGACTCCATGAGGTATATATAGGGGGCCATGAGGAGGAGTTGGGTCTTGGTCACCCAATGAATCAAGGCTCGATCCATTAATGATGATTCATTCCACTAGAGGATCATCATTGATGTACCTCACCAGCCCACATATTTAAATATGGGCTCCACATATTATGAGTATAAAATTCTCCCCATGTTTAAGATATCGAATGCTCGTTAATTAATTAAATTATTGATAATTTAATTAATTAACATCTAACTCCATGAGTAGTACCACTAAATCTTATCATCATGTTGGACCATGTTCACCTTCAGGATTTAACATGATGAGCTTTATGAGCTCCTCAAGGGGACATCATTAACCTGACTCACAAGGACATGGTTTCCTTCTATAATCAACGACACATCATGTTAATAATATTATTTCCAAACATATCGGGTCTATCAATTTAACAAAGAAATATTGCCCATTGGTAAATTAAAGAAATAAATATTAAGTACATGTGCCCGTTATTATATCGGGATTAAGAGCATGTACTCCATAATATTTGAGGTCTGATTCAATTATATAGTCAGTAAAAATTGAATCACCTCTATATCGGTCTTGCTCAATACATACAAAGTGTACTAGTGTAATTATATTGTCAAGATAAACCAATACCAAATTACACTACAACCATCCCAATGGGTTGTCCAAAATCATCTCGGTTGTGAGCCTTTACTTATACTCTACAAGGGACTGATAACATGATCTTCTGTGTGACACCACACACCATGTTATATACAATGTAAAGTATTAGACAATATGCACATAAATAACCAATAAATATACAAACAGTGATAATGTGATTCTCATTTCAAAATGTAGATGTCTATATAAAAGTAGGGCTTTTAGTATACATCCTAACACCACGGGCCCCCGTGCCAGCTTGTGTGACCCATGACCAGTTTTTTGTAGAGGTTGCTGAGCTCGACATGGGCGCTCGTGCACATGGGCATGACTCATGTTGGGCATCCGCAACTTGTCTATAAAATGTAGATTTCAGATCTAATAGGGGGATCTTGATTGAGTGCCTCCCAAGGGCCCCACGAAGACTTTAGAAGATGATCTAGAGGGGATTCGACGCCATCAACGCTTGGAATTGAGATCGGGAGCATTCAGAGAAGCAATCTTGCAACAAGCGTAAGATTTCTCTCTTGTCTTCTGATTTTTAAATTTGAATTTGGGTTGTAATCATTCTAACTCTGATTTCTCCCTATAACTTCATGTCTATGGAGTAGATTCTGAATTTTAGAACTAGGGATTATCCCTTTGTTATATGAACACCTTGTGTTTGATCTATAAAATGTTTGATTGTTTCTATTTCAATGAAATGCTTGTTCATGGCTCAGATCTACTATATAAACACGATCTCAATGTCCAAAGCATGAGATTTATATCCCACGAGAGTTTGGGGATGAACTAAAAGGAGAACCTAATCCTCTGACCTATAGAAAATCAAGATATGGAGAGTCAGTTATGAAAGTAGATCGGTATGCCACGAGGAATAATGGGTTGTCATAGATCTTAACGGATCAATTCTAATTCATTGGCATATAGTAGGAGAAGAAAACTCGGGGGTTGTGAGATATCGTGATAGGGTCTCCTTAGGAAAGCAATCTCTAAGCTCTAATGCTCTGAAACCATACGATGAATTAGAGTTGATACGCCAGTGTAGTTCCAAAAGTTCACATCGAAAGTCATAGGATAGTCTACCTACATGAACAACATCAAGAATAGAGAACCAAACATATATTAAATATTTACTAACATTGTAGTGAAATCAAAATCCTAGAAGATGAACTAAAAGGAGAACCTAATCCTCTGACCTATAGAAAATCAAGATATGGAGAGTCAGTTATGAAAGTCGATCGGTATGCCACAAGGAATAATGGGTTGTCATAGATCTTAACGGATCAATTCTAATTCATTGGCATATAGTAGGAGAAGAAAACTCGGGGGTTGTGAGATCTCGTGATAGGGTCTCTTTAGGAAAGCAATCTCTAAGCTCTAATGCTCTGAAACCAGACGATGAATTAGAGTTGATATGCCGGTGTAGTTCCAAAAGTTCACATCGAAAGTCATAGGATAGTCTACCTACATGAACAACATCAAGAATAGAGAACCAAACATAGATTAAATATTTACTAACATTGTAGTGAAATCAAAATCCTAGAATATGAATGATGGACCCAAAATAGGCTGTCACGAAAGTGGGTCTCAATTTAAATGTGTATAAATGCTGGAAACCCTTTTTGCAATCAAAGAATGAAAACGTAGTAAATGGGCCACAGGTCGTAGTTTTCCTCCGGACTAGTTGATGTTGTTTGATTCGAGCTTGAGTTATGTGTCGTTTGTGAATTTTGGGTTTCGAATGTGATTTGGGTTTTGGCTTTAATTAGAAATGAAATCTCAATGAAAATGAAGGAAAATTAACAATGGAACTTAACAAGTGATAGCAAGTTATAGCTCAACCAAGGGACCACTTAATCCATTAAAGCACTTAATCAATTTTGGAAGCCAATTCTGATTTCAAAGGCAAAACAAATGCTAAGCAACGAAGCAACAAAATCAACTCAAGACATACCAATGCTAGCAATCTAGAACCGGACTGATATAAAAACCGTGCCAAGATTTCACTTGATTCCAAGTGCAAACAATTTAACAACCTTGATACCAAATAAAATTTTGATGTGCCACAAGAACTGATACTAAGTGCAGAAATTTAATCTGATAAATTCCGACTTGGCACTGATCAATCAGCTTGGGAAATACATCCCTTAGAGAAATGCTATGCAGGGTTGAATGAAGGAAATCAGAACCGACACAGAGATTCAGAATAGTGAAGGCTGAAATTCAGAGATGAAAGAAGAAATTCTGATACAAATTGGATGCAAGTCAATAAAAGCTACTGATTTCAAGTGTTCATGGTTAGCTTCCGAATTGATAAACTTAGAATTGCTGAGATGAAGTTGCCCAATTCAGAAACAACTACATGTAGAAATGGATTCAGAAATGCAGAATATGAAAAATTGCAGCAACAAGATGAATGCAGTAATGCCAAACTGAACGCAACACATTAACAGGCAAACCAAATGCTAAAACTCACAAATCAAATTGCTAAAGTCGCAACTAACACTCAGGAGAAATATCAGAAACTGATTCTCACCAATTCACAATTCAGAAACTGAAATGAACTCTTGCAGAAATGGAATCAATAAGCAGGAATTGGCACAACTAAGTTGCAGAATTGGATGAACAGATTTCGGATGCAGAAATTCTCAATGCAGAAACATAAATCCCGTAACAATTCATTGATACAAGGAACTGATGCTCAGGAAGTTTACTAATCAGCTTAGAAACATTCCTATTCTGCAGAAACTGTCCATGAATGCAGCAATAATTCGAGTGCAGAAACTTGAGCGCAGAAATGCAGAAATGGATGTGATACGCAAGCTAAAAACTGATACGCAAGCGAGTTGAGATTAATGGAACGAATATAATGTTTAGAAAAGGTTTAGACAATCTAATGCTCACTTGATACAACTTCAGAAGCTAATAATCAAAACTGACAGAATTGAGACTGGAATTGATACGCAACAGCTGAAACAATTTGCAGAAATGAAACTCACTAAAGAAATGATTCAAATGCAAGTAAACTTTAATCAAATGCATTAGCACACTAACATGATGTCTAATTTTTAGGAATTAAAACACTGAAACAAACTAAACTTGAAATAAGTGCAGGAACTAAGTTGACACGCAGATAAAGATAACAGAAACTAATATGCAGATACAATTCTGATACGCAAGGATGAAATTGCAAGGCATTTGAAATTAAGTAGAGTATTAACTGAACAAACTAGCTAACTAATGAAAGAACAAATTCGAACCACTAATTAAAGCAAAAACAATTCAAAACTAAACTAAAATAGCTGATACAAACATTCGAAAATAGAACAGATAGCAGAAATCGAAAATTACAGCTAAAAACTGAAATTGCAATAAGAAATCTACTCCTCAATCACTCCCTAGCTCGAGTACTCCTTGTTCGTCACGCAAGTGTGAGCCTCGAACCCGTAAGCTCAGCAAATCGATGGAAAACAGCATCTGCGATTCAAAACCAGCTCATCTCTGCTCAAATCCGAAAACCCATCCAATTCCTTCAACTCAGCTGCGATGATGATTTGAGATTGATCCGAGCACTCCAGGGAACCCCTCTGAACTACTCATGGTGATGAAATGATGCGCGGCTGATGTTGACAAAATCAGATGGCAGAGCTCCGGAGACCTCACAACAACTCTGTTCTTGGGCAATTGAGAGCTGGAAATTCACTGAGAACCCTTCCACTGACCTAGAACTCGATCTAGTGAAGAAATTGAGGGGTCGCACCCCTTGGATTGAAAAAACTAGCTGAAGACAGTGAAGAACAAACGAAGAGGAAGAACAGCGCGGCGGAGACGCGGCGAGGCTGAAGGCTGGGGAATGTTTGATTAAATACATAAGAATGGACGACCCAGATTGATTTGAAGAAATCCAACGACTGATCTTGCTCTGATTTAATCCAAACCTTGCTGATGTTGATCAAGGGTCAGGATCTACCTCGTGGTAGCTCGGATCCTCCAGATGTACAACGGATGGTCCAGATCAACCTAATCTTTGAATGGACAGTCTAGAGCCCTCCGAGCTTGATCCAACGGTTGAATGAGCTCTGATTGGGATGAAACCTTCAGATCTTGATCAGAGTGCTTGATCAACCCTAACCCTAGCTTGGATTGCTTCATATGATCCCGGATGGCTCAGATCTAACCGCTTTTGAATCGGACGACCTAGATTAATTCGAAGCTTGATAATTCGATCCGGTTCCACTTCCGACTCAAGTTTGACCTAGTATGCCCTAGGTCCATGAACCTTTCATGCCTACAAAAAAATAGATCAAAAATTTAGTGGCCAAATAATCCAAATATGTACAAATTTGCAATTAAGTCTAAAATAAAAGCAAGTTCTAAAACCTAGGGTAAATTCACAATTAAGCAAGTAAAACATGGGTCAAACATGGATTTTAGCAACTAAAATAATCAATAAAATGGTACTTATCAATGAACTAAAAGGAGAACCTAATCCTCTGATCTATAGAAAATCAAGATATGGAGAGTCAGTTATGAAAGTAGTTCGGTATGCCACAAGGAATAATGGGTTGTCATAGATCTTAACGGATCAATTCTAATTCATTGGCATATAGTAGGAGAAGAAAACTCGGGGGTTGTGAGATCTCGTGATAAGGTCTCCTTAAGAAAGCAATCTCTAAGCTCTAATGCTCTGAAACCAGACGATGAATTAGAGTTGATACGCCGGTGTAGTTCCAAAAGTTCACATCGAAAGTCATAGGATAGTCTACCTACATGAACAACATCAAGAATAGAGAACCAAACATAGATTAAATATTTACTAACATTGTAGTGAAATCAAAATCCTAGAAGACGAACTAAAAGGAGAACCTAATCCTCTGATCTATAGAAAATCAAGATATGGAGAGTCAGTTATGAAAGTAGATCGGTATGCCACGAGGAATAATGGGTTGTCATAGATCTTAACGGATCAATTCTAATTCATTGGCATATAGTAGGAGAAGAAAACTCGAGGGTTGTGATATCTCGTGATAGGGTCTCATTAGGAAAGCAATCTCTAAGCTCTAATGCTCTGAAACCAGATGATGAATTAGAGTTGATACGCCGGTGTAGTTCCAAAAGTTCACATCGAAAGTTATAGGATAGTCTACCTACATAAACAACATCAAGAATAGAGAACCAAACATAGATTAAATATTTACTAACATTGTAGTGAAATCAAAATCCTAGAAGATGAACTAAAAGGAGAACCTAATCCTCTGACCTATAGAAAATCAAGATATGGAGAGTCAGTTATGAAAGTAGATCGGTATGCCACGAGGAATAATGGGTTGTCATAGATCTTAACGGATCAATTCTAATTCATTGGCATATAGTAGGAGAAGAAAACTCGGGGGTTGTGAGATCTCGTGATAGGATCTCCTTAGGAAAGCAATCTCTAAGCTCTAATGCTCTGAAACCAGATGATGAATTAGAGTTGATACGCTGGTGTAGTTCCAAAAGTTCACATCGAAAGTCATAGGATAGTCTACCTACATGAACAACATCAAGAATAGATAACCAAACATAGATTAAATATTTACTAGCATTGTAGTGAAATCAAAATCCTAGAATTACCCTTCATGAATCGAATTCTCTCATATCACTCTCCTTCCTCTTCTTGCTTCTCGATCAAATCTCTTCTCTCACTCTTCTCATCATCTTCAACTTAGGATTCTCTTGCTCTCAAACACTCTAAACCTCGTGATTAGTGATGGATCGATCTGGCGTGCTAGAGGGGGGGTGAATAGCACTTTTTTGGTCGTTTCTCTACAAAGCCGTTAGCGCAGCGAAAATAATAATATGCAATGAAAAATATGAACAATGCTAACAACCAAATGTTTACTTGGTATCCACCCAGATGGGTGACTAATCCAAGGATCTGCGTCGTACACCACTTCCATTATGAAAAATTCTCCTTCAGGTGGAGAAACCTTTACAGTGGTGATCTTCCTCTTTACAGAAAGCTATAGAATAAGAGAGAGGAAGTAGAGAACACTTTTCAGATGAGCAGCACTTCGTTGTCGTACGGAACCGTACCGCCCACGTGCAAAAGGACCTCTTTTTATAAGAGAACAGGACAAACTCGCAGTCTGTCCAGATCGGCACCAGTCGACTGCCCCTGGGGCAATCGACTGGTCTAGCATTAATTGCTAGCCAACGGCTAGTTTCGGGGTGTTACCAGTCAACTGCCCCTGGGGCAGTCGACTGGTCCGAGGCTGAAAACTCTTTGTGAGTTTTGGCAGTCGACTGCCCTCTGGCCAGTCGACTGCCCTCAGGCCAGTCGACTGCCCTGCCTCTCAGCTTAGTTTCAGCTACTCTGAACCTTCTCCTTTACGTGTGCCTTCAGGTCCACTCCCTTGGCTCGCCCCTTGAAGTCATCTTCCTCTGGCTCTCGTCCCTCGGATGCGCACATAAGCCTTCCCTTGGCTTGCCTCCATGCCACCCTTCACGTGTGCCCTTGAAGTCCACTTCCCCGCTTGCTCTTGGAGTCCTCCTCCCTCGGCTCTCATTCCTCGGATTTGTTCACCATGTGTGATCCTCCAAGTCCTGCAAACTCAATCACACACATCAAATACAACATAACACTCTAACCTTAAACATATTCACACACACACATCAAAATCATGATCTTCCAATCATTTTAGGGCTGATTGCCTCAATAATCTCCCCCTTTTTGATGTGTGGCAATATGTTTAAGTTTAGAGATAAATAACAGCCAACAACAACAGTAACAAAAGATAGCAATTGAAAAACATAAGACATAACAAGCCTAAGAGGTAACCTCCCCCTTAATTCATGTCTTCTCCCATTTTCAATTCTACTCATGATCCAAGTTAAGTTTCCACTTAACACTAAACAACATTAAAAATGTAAGACATATTAACACCTAAGAGGTAACCTCCCCCTTAATCCATGTCTTCTCTCATTTTTAATCATCCAAGGTCTAAGTTAGACAAAAATACTTTAAACCATCCATTTCAAGTCAAAATTCTAACTTAAACCACCCATTCTCCTCCTTTGACACCATAAAATGATTGCCTCAAGCAACCTAACCTTATGACATTAAATGAGAGAAAGTTGGATTTCTGAAAAAAAAATTCAGAATCTGACAATAGGCGTGCCAGTCGACTGCCCATGGGGCAGTCGACTGATACACTATTAGTGGCAAGTTTCAGCCTTTGTGCCGAAATTCAGAAACTCCTAGAAAAATCCAAAAAATTCTAAAAATTCTAAAAATTTACAGACATGTTTGAAATGATATACTCTATCAAGGAAAAATATTAGCCCTTATAAAATTTCAAACATGCTTGATTTTTAATAAAAAATCCTTGAAAACCTCTAATTTTTGTACCAAACTTACAATCTAATTTTGAAATTATAAAACTTTTAAAAGCATGACAAAGCATATAAAGCATAAAATGGTTTTCAAAGGTTTAAAATGTCCAACTATGATCTTTGGGCAAAGTGTCCATTGATTAAACACTTGCCTTCTCCATAGTTGGTCTAGTTTTCATATGTTGATACTTCTAATGGTTCAACAATGTGCCACAAGCACAAGTGAGCCAAATGTATCACCCTAATGCATCAAACACCCTTTTTCAAATCTAATATCTCAAAGTTCATCCTATACTTCCACAAAACATATTTCAAGGACTCTTCTTAAGGATGTAAACTCCGATTCAGGAAGAGGCTTGGTAAAGATGTCGGCTAGGTTCGACTTTGATTCAACATAGTGTAGGTCTATGTCTCCCCTTGCCACATGGTCTCTTATGAAGTGATGTTTCACTTCAATGTGTTTTGTCCTAGAGTGGTGAACCGGATTTTTGGTCAAGTTGATTGTACTTACATTATCACACATAACTTTGACCTTGGTATAATGTAACTCATAATCTTCTAAGGTGTGCATGATCCAAAGGAGTTGGGAAACACACCCACCCATTGCCACATATTCCGCCTCCGTTGTTGATAGGGCAACGCATGGTTGTTTCCTACTACTCCAACTAACTAAGGAAGACCCAAGGAATTCACACCCTCCACTAGTACTCTTCCTATCTAGCTTACAACCCGCATAGTCCGAGTCGGTGTATCCAATAAGATCAACACTAGGGATTCTTGGATACCAAAGTCCGATATTGAGGGTACCTTTGACATACCTTAGGATCCTCTTGACTACAACCAAATGAGACTCTTTGGCACAAGATTGGTACCTTGCACACATACCTACCGCAAAAAGTATATCGGGTCTACTAGTGGTTAGGTATAGTAGGCTACCAATCATGCTCCTATATTACTTAGAGTCTACCATTTTACCATCAAAGTCACTATCCATTTTCACATTGGTTCCTATGGGTGTAGATGATACCTTAGCATTTTCTAAGCCAAATTTCTTTAACATTTCCTTAGCATATTTGGTTTGAAAAATATGTGTTCCTTCATTAGTTTGCTTAACTTGAAGGCCTAAAAAAAAAGGTTAACTCTCCTACAAGACTCATCTCAAATTCATCTTCCATACACATGATGAATTCTTGTAAGAAGTCATTATTTGTTGACCCAAAAATGATATCGTCTGCATAGACTTGGGCAACAAATATGTTCTTGTCCTTAGATGTTAGGAACAAAGTAGGGTCAATTGTTCCTCTCCTAAACCCCTTAGACACTAGAAATGAAGAAAGCCTTTCATACCAAGCCCGGGGAGCTTGTTTCAATCCATATAAGGCTTTTCTTAATTTGTAAACGTGTCTTGGATAATTTGGGTCCTTAAACCCGGGGGGTTGCTCTACATAGACGTCTTCCTTAATGATCCCATTAAGGAATGCCGACTTCACATCCATTTGGTGAAGTGTGAAACCCATGTGAGTGGCATAGGCTAGTAGGATTCTAATAGATTCTAATCTAGCTACGGGGGCATAAGTCTCATCATAGTCTAATCCCTCAACTTGGTTGAACCCCCTAGCTACTAATCTAGCCTTGTTCCTAGTGATTTTGCCTTGGTCATCTAGCTTGTTCCTAAAGACCCATCTTGTGGTTACAATGGTGCAATCATTGGGCCTAGGAACCAACTCCCAAACCTCACTCATTTCAAATTGATTTAGCTCTTCTTGCATGGCTAAGACCCAATCCATATCTCCTAATGCTTCATCAATAGACTTAGGTTCTAATTGAGAGATTAGAGCTATTTTGACTAGTTTGATCCCTAAAATAGGACCTAATCCTTACTCCTTGAGTTGCATCACCCACTATTTGGTCAATAGGGTAATCGTGGTGATGTCTCAATGGTCTAGAAGTTGTGGGTTCATTTACTACTTCTTCCTCATCCTCTAGGGTACTTTTTACTCCCCCTAGATCGTTGCCCTCCAAATGTAGGTCTTGGATTCTTTGGGCAAGGGGTTGAACTTCTTCCATATCCTTATCAATTGAGGCTCTTCTAGGGTAAGTATTTGTTGATTCATCAAATTTAACATTTGAGGACTCCTCAATCACTTTTGTCCTCTTGTTGTAAACTCTATTACCCCTACTAGTTAATGAGTACCCTACTAGAATTCCTTCATCGACTTTTGACTCAAACTTCCTTAGGTCATCTTTGGTATTTAAGATATACACTTTATATCCAAAGACCCTAAAGTAATGGACTTGTGGTACTCTCCAATTCCATAATTCAAAAGGTATTTTTCCTAGGAACCTATGTACCAACACTCGGGTTTGAATGTAACAAGCTGTGTTAACCGCTTCGGCCCAAAAGTAGCTAAGAAGGGAATATGAATTAAGCATAGTCCTAGCAGCTTCTTGTAGAGCTCGGTTTCTCCTCTCAACTACCTCATTTTGTTGAGGAGTCCTTGGGCATGAAAATTTATGCTTGTATCCATTTTTGACACAAAATTGTGTGAAATTTGAATTTTGGAACTCCCCACCGTGGTCACTTCTAATTCGATTAATTTTGAGATGTTTTTCATTTTCTACCCTTTTACTAAATCCTATGAAGAGTTCTAGGGTATCGTCCTTATGTTTCATGAAGAAGACCCAAGTAAACCTAGAAAAATCATCTACAATAACTTGACAATATTTACTCCCTATAAGTGAGGAAGTACTATGACAATCAAATAGATCTATATGCAAGAGCTCTAATGGTAAAGTAGTAGTGGTTAGAGTTTTACCTTGTGTGATGATTTTGATTGCTTACCCTCTTAGCATGCATCACACAATTTTGTCTTCTCATACTTGATCATCGGTAGCTCCTTCACCAACTTTTCCTTAGCCACTCTTGCAATGCTTCTCATGTTGACATGTCCAAGCCTCCGGTGCCACAACCACCCTTCTTCTTTTTTAGACATGAGACACATAGCAACATTGTTAGTAGTATAAGCAAGATCAAGATAATATAAATTTGCCTCCCTAAACCCTTCTAATATGATATTATTTGATTCATTATGTTTAATTATGCACTTCCTAGTATGAAATTCAACTTTAAAACCCGCATCACATAACTGACTCACACTAAGTAAGTTAAACTTCATATCATTGATTAGGAGTACCTTATGTATAGAAATCGTGGGAGATACCTCAATGGTGCCCCTACCAATAATCCTCAATTTTCCACTATTTTCAAAGGAGACCATCTCTTCTCTTAAGTAGCTAATAGTAGTGAACTTGCTCACATCCTCGGTCATGTGTCTTGAGCATCCACTATCTACTATCCACATAGTTGAGGCCTCCTTCACCTTTACCTATACAACATGAAAAACATACTCTTTTGGTACCCAAATCTTTGATCCATAAGCATCATCTAAAAATCTTTTAGGTACCCATGCCCTCTTTGTGTTTCTCTTAGCCCCTAGTCTCCTAGATGCACCAATCCTACCCATGAGTGATACAAAGGCCACTTCCTTTATCTTTGGCCAATATCCCAAGTCGGCCTTGTTATAAACGACCCTTTGACTGTTGATTATCATATCTAGGTTGCTAGATCCTACTTGGAATTTCCTAAGTGCCTTTGTGAGGTCATCTACCTTTTTCTTTAGTTCCTTATTTTCAGTGTCAAGACATGAAGCATGTGATGTAAGAGAACTAGCATGTAATTCTTCCTTAAGTTTGGTAGATTCTACTCTAAGCATGACAATCTCATCTTTTAATTCCTTAATCTTACTTCTAGCCTTAGCTAAATCCATGTTAGTGCTAGAAATAATCTTGACTAAAGTAGAGAATGGTAAGTGGAATACCTCACTTACCGAAGCTTCTGACTCGGATGATGAAGAGGAGGAGTCACTCTTATCACTGCTTGAACTTCTTTCATCATCTGATGAGTCTGAGTGATCTTGTGTCATAAGAGCAAAATGGGAAACTTGCTCTTCTTCTTCCTCTGAGGATGATGGATCATCCCAGGTTGCCTTGAGGTTGGTGGCACCCTTCTCCTTTCCCTTTGACTTCTTCTTGTCACCTTTCTTCTTCTCCTCCTTCTTGTCATCTCTTCTCTTTAGCTGAGGGCACTCGTTCTTCATGTGTCCCTCTTAGTGGCAGTTGTAGCATATAATGTCCTTGGCCTTACCCTTACCTTTGAACCCTTTCCTAGCATATGATTTGTTAGAGAAATTTCTGAAAGCTTTACGCATCTTTCTTACCATGAATGCCTCTTGGTCGCTATCCATGGAGGCGTTGGATTCATCTGAATCTGATGAGGATGAGTAGACCACCTTCTTCTTCTCCTTCGTCTTCTTCTTCTCCTTTTCTACAATAAAGGCAATACCCTTCTCTTTGGACGAGACGTTAGCTTGCTCGTGTAGTTCAAATTCACAAAATAAGTCATCTAATTTAACTATGGACAAATCCCTTGATACCTTGTAAGCATCAACCATGGATGCCCACAAGGTGGTTCTCGGGAAGGCTTGTAGAACATACCTGACGATATCCCGATTCTCGATCTTTTCTCTAATCACATGGAGCTCATTGATTACTTCCTTCACCCTTGCATGTAGCTGGCTGGCAATTTCATTGCTCTTCATGGATAAGGATTGGAGTTGGGCCACGAGCAAGTCCTTCTTTGCTCTTCTGGACTCGTTTGACCCTTCGTTCAATTCCACCAATTTGTCCCACTGTTCCTTGGCACTCTTGAATGACCCCACCTTGTTCAGTTGCTCCTTTGAGAGCCCGCACTGCAGTGTGGTGGTAGCCTTGGCATTGGACTGCGTCCTCTTCATTACCTCCTTTGAACAGGATCTTATCGGTGTCGGTTCTCCTCTTTCATCAACGGGTGCCTCGAAGCCATCTGCAATGCTAATCCAATTCTCAATATCGTTCATAAGGTAGTATTGCATCCTACCTTTCCAGTAAGCGAAGTTGTTCCCGTCGAAGAAGGGTGGTCGTGCGGTGGAGTATCCCTCTTGAAACGTCATTATACTTGCTCCGGTTGACGGTGAGTTCATCCGAAACGAACCGGCTCTGATACCAACTGATGGATCGATCTGGCGTGCTAGAGGGGGGGTGAATAGCACTTTTTTCGGTCGTTTCTCTACAAAGACGTTAGTGTAGCGGAAACAATAATATGCAAAAAAAAAAAGATGAACAATGCTAACAACCAAACATTTACTTGGTATCCACCCAGATGGGTGACTAATCCAAGGATCCGTGTCGTACACCACTTCCACTATGAAAAATTCTCCTTCAAGTGGAGAAACCTTTACAGTGGTCATCTTCCTCTTTACAAAATGCAGTAGAATAAGAGAGAGGAAGTAGAGAACACTTTTCAGATGAGCAGCACATCGTTGTCGTATGGAACCGTACCACCCACGTGCAAAATGGTCCTCCTTTTATAGGAGAACAGGACAAACTCGCAGTCTGTCCAGACCCGCACCAGTCGATTGCCCCTGGAGTAGTCGACTGGTCTAGCATTAATTGCTAGCCAATGGCTAGTTTCGGGGTGTTACCAGTCGACTGCCCCTGGGGCAGTCGACTGGTCCGTGTTAGTCTGTCCAGACCCGCACCAGTCGACTACCCCTGGAGTAGTCGACTGGTCTAGCATTAATTGCTAGCCAATGACTAGTTTCGGGGTGTTACCAGTCGACTGCCCCTGGGGCAGTCGACTGGTCCGTGTTAGTGATATGAGAAAAGTGTCCTAAGGCAATCGCCTTATGATTGTAATCATTTATTTTAATAAATGAATATTTACAATTTGAGTATACATGTTAGTGTATTTGATTGAGATCTTAAACTCATTTACTGAATGTCCGCAATACAATTCACAGCATGAGAGAATTTGTGATGAATTCACAACTAGTGATTATCTCTACATGTACAATTTTGAAGTATTGAAATTGTCCCAAGTTGATGAATTGATAAATACAAACACTATCAATTCTGTTGAGATTAGCATGGGTTATTCTCTAATCAGCTGATTCTCACTGGCTGGTGACATTGAGATGTCCGGAGATAAACATGAATGCTAGTTAAGGGAACTAGTTCATTGGAGTGACTGGCTATAAAACTTCATATGGTAGTCTACATATAGATATGTTAGTGAAGTTCTTACTGCAGCTTAAGTGCGATGTTCCTTTGACTTGCGGTGTTCAAGTCATCTTGGTCATGGAGATTTATACTTTGACATCATAAGCAAGCGTCTCCAAGGAGGTGTGGACCTAGGATGATTGGGTATAAGCCGAAGTGTCCGAAGATGTTTGAACAGCCTACAAAGGATTCACCACTCCTTGCGAGGAGATGTATACCCGAGGCCTATCGTCGGATTGTTACTCGAAGCCTCTGGCCAGAGCATGACATGTTCAGAGTATGAATCTCTTAAATACATGAGAGTAATTAGAATCCATAGGATGAAAAAATGTTACTTGGGCTAGGTGTGACGTAGTCAGCCTAGTGGGGACTGACACACATAGACCATGTCCTGAACCAAGTGGGTATAAGATGGTGAAAGGAATAGGCACGATTCATTATAGCTGCTGAAGGGTTTCAGAATTGTTTCTGAGGTCAACCGTTGATCTTTCGATTAATTGGGGATCATGATGTACTACTAGGTGTCACTCATGATCGTTCTATAATTGTATAATTATAGACGACCAATATAAATCGAAAGCCTATTTACTCACACGCACTACGAGTAATCCGAGGGATTTAAAACGAGTTGAAAATTGGATTTTTCAATCAAGAGAGATTAGGTTTGGTTGAGCTAAACGATAAGTCGAATCTGAATTTTTCAGAGATGCATCGGAAGTGTAAAATGGCTAAGTCTTTTGAAGACTTAATAGATGAATTAAATAAGTTTACTTCATTGGGGCTTGGCTTGGATGGGCCTGTTGGAAACGGATGGCTAGAGAGGGGGGTGAATATAGCCAATCTCTTTTATCATTGGCACTTATCAAGATTTCTGCACTCAATCTTATCAGTAGCACAGCGGAAGAAATAAAGCAATAGAGCAGTGCAGAAAACCAAAACAGAAGCCGAAAACAAACAACCACAATTAGCAAGATCGCTGACAAGGAGGGTTTACTGTTGGATCGAGAAGCCCGATAGAGGGGGGGGGTGAATATCGGAAAACTTTCGGATTTGAGTAAGAGTAGGTACGCAGCGGAAATTAAATAAAAGACACAGAGACGCAATCGATTTACTTGGTTCGGAGCCTGTGTCGACTCCTACTCCAAGGCCCACGGTCGTTGACCGTTTACTTTGGGCAATTCTATATTTGGCGCAAATAAGTTACACAATATGATTTACAAAATTAAGTGCAATAAAATATTAATTAAAGAAATACGCTCTTCTTTTTACCGACGTCCGGAGTAGGTCGACTCTTTCAGGGCAGCAGGACGTCGTCAGCTCGAGGTGAAGCGTTTCCGGAGCAAGGCGCGAGCGTAGAAGAACTTTGAGACGTTGGAAGAAGTGATGTCTGAAGCCTGGGGTCGAGGGCCCTTTATATAGGGCCTGGGGGCGCCCGGGACGTCGGGGGTGCCCCCCACGTGGCCTCCGATCCACATAGCTCTCGGTCGCGTCTGATCCTCTGGATCCGCTTTGACCGGGGTGCCCGGAGCGGTCGGGGCGCCCGGTTTGATCGGGTCAACTCTTATCTTCTGGCTTCGAAGGGTTTCGGTTCGAGGTGTTCGCATGGGGGCGCCCGCAGCGCAGGGGGCGCCCGGGAGCAGCGGGGGCGCCCAGAAGCACGGGGGCGCCCGCAGCTTGTACTGTCGAAGCGCACTTTTTGATTGTGTGTTTGGTGTTCACCTTGGGGGCGCCCTGGTCAGCAGTTGCCTCACTCCTTTGAGGCACTCTGAGCTGCAGACTCACGTTCCTTCGGTTCTGCATCCAGGGTTAGTCCAAAACACAATAACATAATAAATTATTAGATTTATATAACCTTAGCTATCTTGGTTCTGACTTTGGTCTCCAAAATGGAGCCCTAGGTCGAACCGAAGCCTACTGTTCCCTCGACGGGGAACGCGTCCTCACCTACTCCTCTCGGGAGAATTTACCTGATGCCAACCGTTCCTTTGGTTGGACTTTTGCCTGACGGTCCTTTGACAGGTCTTGTAAACTGGTAGTTCTTCGCCAGTTGCCTAGCAGTCCTTTGCTAGGGCTTCGGTCCCAGACTGTCCTTCGCCTGGAGCCTAGCAGTCCTTCGCTAGGACTTTCTTTCCTGGCATTCCTTTGCCAGTGCCTAGCAGTCCTTCGCTAGGGCTTTTCCTGCACACTTGATTAACTTGTTAGAAAACAAGAAAGACTTAACTTTTGACCTATGTTGCCATTATCAAAACACAGGTTTGACTTAGGTGCATTCTGCACCAACATTTACAAGGTTCGGGGATAACTTTCCCCTACTCCTTGGCGTGCCCTTAAGGTGGGCGATCCCTTGATCGTCGGTAGATCAAGCTGGTTATCACCGGATAGGAAGCAACCTCCTTCTCAGTGGAGAAACCTCTCCACAGTGTTTCAATCACAGATAAAGTTTAAGCACAAAGAAACAACATGAAGGATCTTACTCAAACACTTAGCAAGGACAAGAACACAGCAAGCTTCCCTGAGCTCCACCCAGTGGCGATCTCACACAAGAACCCTTCTTCGTGTCTTCCCACTGTCGGACTCCAAGCTCCTTGTTCTCTCCTTCAAGCGCTCAAGTAATGGATGATTGCTTCTCGAAATCAGTAGCTTGCTCAAAGTGATGAAACTTCAAGAACGCAGCAAGCTTGTAATGGAGAACTCAAGGCGCAGCAAGAAGACTGTATTCGAACTCTCCTTCCACGAAGCTAGCTTCCGCACTTTTGATTCTCCACACAGCACCAGGTGACAACATCCTCCGTAGCCTCCAACTACCACACTGCCAATGCCAGCTACCACTGAGCCCTCTCTGGTCTTCCTGAGATCCCCTCAGCCAAGCCCCAGTCTCGGCTCCAGTCTGCAACTCGGCCGTTGCAACCTGAAATGGAGAATCGGACAAACCTGCTCCAAGGAAAGCCTCCATTGACCTCTCCTTGAGTGTTTGAATCCTCCCCTGTCACCTACAGCTTAATCAGAGTGTTAGAGCACCGTATCACATAGTAAATCAAATATCAGATGTAAGTGGCAGCAAATCGGATATGGTCAGACGCGATCAGAGCGTCTGACAGTGCAATTTGAATTAAAGTGATCGGTCACCGGACCGATCCAGGACTTGTGGGTCGGTCACCAGACCGATCCACTGCTTCGCTGGGATTCCCAGCTCTCGCGGCTATACACGCCTGATCGGTCACCCGACCGATCAGAGTGAAGCCTGATTGGTCACCAGACCGATCAGAGTGAAGCCTGATCGGTCACTCAGACCAATCAGGACAGATGAACAGTGATTTTTTTAATCAGATCCAAACTCCGTGATCGGTCACCGGACCGATCCAGGGTCTGATCCGCAAGGGAACTCACTCACCGTCTGCTCCCTGATCGGTCACCAGACCGATCAGAGGCGGCAGCAAGGAAGCAGCCTGCTCCTTGATCGGTCACCGGTCCGATCAGGAGCCACACAGTAGGTTCCTAACCTCACTGTGCGCTCCCTGATCGGTCACCAGTCCGATCAGACATCACTGGATCGGTCACCAGACCGATCCACGAAGGAGCAGTGTGCCAATGTCCCTGATCGGTCACCAGACTGATCCAGGGACTCAAACCTAGCCCTCCAAGCTAGGAATTCATCCACCTTAGCCCTCCAAGCTAAGGATTTTTCCATCTAACTCTCCAAGTTGGGAATTTGCACCTAACCCTCCAAGTTAGGACTTTTCACCTAGCCCTCCAAGCTAGGACTTTTCACCTAGCCCTCCAAGCTAGGACTTTTCACCCAACCCTTCCGAGTTAGAACATCATCCAACCTAGCCCTCCAAGCTAGGCACCTGACCCTCCAAGCCAGGACTTTTTCACCTAATTCTCCAGGATGGAAATTTGCACCTAACCCTCCAAGTTAGGACTTTTCACCTAGCCCTCCAAGCTAGGACTTTTCACCCAACCCTTTCGAATTAGGACTTTTCCAACAGCTAGCCCTCCAAGCTAGGCACCTGACCCTCCAAGCCAGGACTTTTTCACCTAATTCTCCAGGATGGGAATTTGCACCTAACCCTCCAAGTTAGGACTTTTCATCTAGCCCTCCAAGCTAGGACTTTTCACCCAACCCTTCCGAATTAGGACTTTTCCAACACCTAGCCCTCCAATCTAGGATTTTTCACACCTAACCCTCCAGGTTAGGATTTTCCAACACCTAGCCCTCCAGACTAGGATTTTCAACACCTAACCCTCTAGGTTAGGATTTTCCAACACCTAGCCCTTCTGACTAGGATTTTTCATACCATGCCTGATCCCCGATCAGGACTTAATCATAATCAATAATCATCCACCTAAACTAAAATCGGTGTCAACACCAAAACAACAATCAGGGTCAGACTGCATCAACAATCTCCCCCTTTTTGTTGTTTGACAACCCGATTTTAAGTTTAGGGATTCTCAATCAAGTTTTTCAAATTTAGAATCATATGGGAATCCAGATCCTCCCCCTACAACATGATCATCCTAAACTTAACCAATCCACACTCTCCCCCTTTGTCGAACATCGAAAAGGGTCTTGAGGGGCTGTTAAGTATTAAACAAACTCCCCCTCAACCCTAGGGGTATCCCAAATCAACAAAGATGTGATAGGTTGTTGGATAACCATACGAACACATGTGAAAATGATAGAGCAAGATATAACAATCACATGCATCATACGAGCATGAAGTAACAACTCACAAAGCATGCCATAACATTCATATGTATCAAGTAAACATGACATTATTTTGAAGTTGTGCCAATGAAAGTTTAGGGCATAGTGAATGTTCTAAAATCTAGTATGCGGGGGAGGTGGAGGCCTCGGAGGAGGTGTAGAAGATGAAGGGTCTTTGCCCTTAGAACTATCCTCCATAGGTTCCTTGCCCTTAGAAGACTTTCTATAGATTAGATTCAAGAATTGATCATCAAAGGTAAGACCCAATCAGAGAATGACAATGATCAAAAGAACACAATTTAATCAGAAGATAGAATTGATCACGAGCAAGATAGGACACAGATGGGTCACGGCCAAATCAAGAAATCACAGCACCACACCAAGAACAACAGACCACACTTGGTTAGCTTCAAAACATAGTTTATGAACTGTTTGAAAAGAAAAACGAAGCCAAAAACTTACTTAGGTGCCATTAGGGAAGTTCTTGAAGGTCTGAAGAGCAAGCAGGAGAAAAACCCGGCGCAAGAGAGAGATCGTAAGCCCCTTCAGCGAGAGAACGGTCGCAGGACGCAGGAAGAAGACAGAGCTTGGAGAAAACTCTCTTAGCACCGCACACTCACGAAAGGGAGACGAGGGCACTGGGAAAAGCTCTCGCACAGTGTTGCGCAAGAGGGAGGTTTTTCGGCGCTAGGGTTCGGCAATGGTAAGTTTTCGCGAAGTTAATCGGTTGGTGGATCGGTCCACCAACCAGAAATTAATGCGTCTGAACGGATCACCGTTCGATCTGATCGCGCCCAGACCGATCAGGATATAGCCTGATCGGACTGAACCGAGCCTGATCGGTCGGGTGACCGATCAGGCAAGCTCCTGATTGATCGATTGACCGATCAGGGAGAGATCAGTAGGCCCAGGAGGCTTAATGTGAGCCCCCTGATCGGTCTGTGGACCGGTCCCAGCAGGGTACCAGATCGGTCCGGGGACCGATCCAGGCTGGCTCAGTAAACTTGGTTAAAATTTCGGAAAGTCACTGCTTGCCTCGCTGATCGGTCTGTGGACTGATCACCAAAGGAAGGAGCCAGATCGGTCCGGAGACCGATCAGTCCTATGCCTGATCGGTCCGGTGATCGATCAGGGTTCCTGATACACCCTGATACGAACTGAAATGTTCAGTTTCAGAATTTCTGAATCTTTCCAACGAGATCTGATGAAGTTTATCGAACTTGGATATGATCTCATAACTAAAATTGATCCCTGAACAAGGATCAAAAGTCCTTATAGGTTCAACAATCTAAATGGAGTCAAACTCAATCAACAATCATTTAAGCAATTTCAACTAAGTTTGTATCAAATCCAATGTTCCAATCAAGTTTCCATGATTGGAATGTCCAAGTATGATCATGGAGCCATATACACATATGTTATGCAATGGTTTTCCCCATACTTGGTCATCACAGTGATTATTATCTCATAAACTTAATTTCTCAAGGGATGCATTGACATTTTGAGAAATTTAGTTGAACCTAACATCTCACCCCATATCTTGCAAACAAAAATATTTTGGTAACCCTTATAGTTTGTGTGAGATGTCCCCAAAGTTACCCAAATGTTTCCCAACAATTTCGAAATAATCATGAAGGGTTTGAAAGCAATTTGAAAATCATGAAGCGCGACATATTCCCAACTCTCGTCTTAGGAAACTAAATTCATTTTCGGGGAGTGGTTTAGTGAAGATGTCAGCTAGGTTTGACTTGGACTCTACATGTGAGAGTACAATATCCCCCCTAGCTACATGATCCCTAATGAAGTGGTGACGCACCTTAATATATTTGGTCCTAGAATGATGAACTGGATTCTTAGTTAAGTTAATTGTGCTTATGTTATCACATAACACTTGCACACCCTTGTAACTCAATCCATAGTCCTCTAAAGTATGTATCATCCACAACAATTGTGATACACTCTCTCCCATGGCGATATATTCTGCCTCGGTCGTGGAGAGAGCAACACAATGTTGCTTCCGACTTGACCAACTTACTAAGGACGAACCTAAGAATTGGCAACCCCCACTTGTGCTCTTTCGGTCCAACTTACATCCAGCGTAGTCGGAATCCATATAGCCAATTAAATCAAATGACTCGGTACGGGGGTACCATAGACCGACTCCAATTGTGCCTTTGAGATATCTCAAAATTCACTTAACAGCGATTATGTGAGATTCCTTGGCACAAACTTGATACCTAGCGCACATACCCACAGCAAATAGTATATCTGGTCGACTAGCTGTGAGGTATAGTAAACTACCTATCATGCTTCGATATTGAGTCAAATCAACAGGTTTACCACTTTCATCATTGTCTAATCTTCTGTTTGTAGTCATAGGAGTGCTTACATCTTTTGAATCACTCATATTGAATTTTCGTAGCATTTCTTGTGTGTATTTCGATTGGTGCACATGGATACCATCGCGAGTTTGCTTGATTTCAAGTCCAAGGAAGAAGGTCAACTCTCCCACTAGACTCATTTCAAACTCACTCTCCATGTGTCCAATGAACTCATTTAAATAGCCCTTATTATTTGAGCCACAAATTATGTTATCGACATATACTTGGGCTACAAAAATGTTATCACCATCTCTTCGTAGAAATAGTGTAGGGTCTATTTGGCCTCTAACAAAGCCCTTCTCAATCAAAAATATCGATAATCGCTCATACCAAGCCCGGGGTGCTTGTTTAAGGCCATAAAGTGCCTTTTTGAGCTTGAACACGTGGTTTGGAAATTCGGTACTCTCAAACCCCGGAGGTTGTTCGACGTAGACCTCTTCTCTAATCAAACCATTTAGGAAGGCCGATTTGACATCCATTTGGTATAATTTGAAGCCACGATGTGCTGCAAATGCAAGCATCAATCGGATGGATTCTAATCGTGTGACGGGAGCATAAGTCTCATCATAATCAAGGCCTTCATCTTGACTGTAGCCCTTGGCTACCAGGCGTGCCTTGTTTCTAATGATTTCTCCCTTATGGTTCAATTTATTCTTGAAGACCCATTTGGTTCCAATAATGGAGGTCTTCTTGGGTATAGGGACTAGGTCCCAAACTGGACTCCTTTCGAATTGACCTAGTTCATCTTGCATTGCAATGATCCAATCGGGATCACTTAATGCTTCATCAATTTTCCTAGGTTCAATTTCGGAAATTAAGGCAACTTCATTAGCCTCATTCCGGAAGAATGATCTAGTCCTAACCCCATGATGGATGTCTCCAACAATTTGGTCTTGGGGATGACTAGAGGCTAATCTAGTTTGCCTAGGTGTTGGTGGTGCTTCTTGTACGGGTTCACTAGACACAAGTTCAGCCTCAGGATCCGGCTGATCAATGGGTTGTCTAGGTTCACCGTCATCAGGCTCATCACCATCAACAACACTTGGAGTTTCATTCAAACTTAGTCTCCTAAGTTCGAGCTGAACTCCTTCTATATTTTCTGATTGATCACTTGATTTTGGAACTTCTTCAAAGACTACATCAGAAGACTCTTCAACTAATCTAGATTTCTTGTTGTAGACTCGGTAGGCTTTGCTAACGAGGGAGTACCCGACTAGTATCCCTTCATCAGCCTTTGCCGTGAACTTCCCAAGGTGGTCCTTGGTGTTTAGAATGAACACCTTACAACCAAACACCCTAAGGTGTTTAACCGTAGGTGGTTTTCCAAACCAAAGTTCATGGGGAGTCTTTCCTAAGAACCTATGGATGAGGACTCTGTTTTGCACATAGCAAGCTGTATTTACAGCTTCAGCCCATAAGTAACTCGGGAGTGAGTACTCATTAAGCATGCTTCGTGCAGCCTCTTGAAGAACACGGTTCTTCCTCTCTACAACACCATTTTGTTGTGGTGTTCTAGGAGTAGAGAACTCATGCTTATAACCTCTATCTTGACAAAATTCTAAAAACCTTTGGTTTTGAAATTCACCTCCATGATCACTTCTAATTGTCTTAATGGTTGATGATTTTTCATTTTCAACTCTTCTACAAAAAGAAATGAAAATATCTAAGGTTTGGTCCTTATATTTTAAAAAGTAAGTCCATGTATACCTAGTAAAATCATCAACGATAACAAAGCAATATCTACTTCCATTCAATGATATGATGGTACTACAATCAAATAGATCCATATGAAGTAAATCTAATGCATTGGAAGTACTTACAACGCTTTTACCTTTATGTGCAAATTTTGTTTGCTTACCCATTTGACATGCATCACAAAGTTTGTCTTTCTCATACTTGATGCTTGGTAAGCCACGGACTAGTCCCTTGTTGGCCAACTTCCGGATGTTCTTCATGTTCACATGTGCTAACCTCCGGTGCCAAAGGGTGGACTCTTCTTCTTTTGACATGAAACACTTAGCAGAAACATTAGTAGCACTTTTAAATGAAACTTGATAAATATTGTCTACTCTTGCTCCTACTAGTACCGTGTCCAAGGTGTCATGTTGTCTAACTAGACATTGACTTGGTTGGAAGTCAATTGTGTAACCCGTGTCACACAATTGACTCACACTTAGGAGATTAAATTTCATCCTCTTGACTAGAAGGACATTTGAAATTCTAAGACATTCGGATATTTGAATGTCTCCTATTCCTATGACCTTAAGACTACCATTGTTACCAAATGATACATTACCTCTACTTTTCTTGTGAAGTGTGGTAAACAATGATCTATCCCCGGTCATGTGTTTGGAGCATCCACTATCAACGAGCCAAGTTGATAGATGCTCCCCCTCAATCATAACCTACACAATTCGAAAAATAGAAGTTTTAGGTACCCAAACCTTGGGACCTAAAGCATCAACTAAACATGACTTAGGCACCCATACCTTGACCATTTTCTTTTGAGTCTTGGGTGTCCTAGATTGTCTCATATCAGTCCTAGACATCAAAGACACGAATGAGGGTTCCTTAGGACGGTAACCAATACCGGCCCTATTGTAAACTGCCCTTTGGGCATTTAGGATCATATCTAGGGTCTTAGAGCTAGTTGAGAACTTCCCAAGAATATTCTTGAGCTTCTCAACCTCACTCTTCAATGATTGGTTTTCCTCTATTAGCAATTCATCATGCAAATCATTGACTTCCTCAACCCTAGAGGACTTCAAATTTTCAATTTCAAGTTTCAAAGATTTAATTTCATCTTCTAGCAATTCAACATGCAAATCATCAATGTTATCATCTCTAGATGCCTTCAATTGATTAATTTCTAATTGCAGTGCTTTAACCTTATTCTTTGATT
Source organism: Boesenbergia rotunda (assembly GCA_024364735.1). Classification (NCBI taxonomy): domain Eukaryota; kingdom Viridiplantae; phylum Streptophyta; class Magnoliopsida; order Zingiberales; family Zingiberaceae; genus Boesenbergia; species Boesenbergia rotunda. The sequence goes on along the minus strand of JAGFNQ010002027.1, from coordinate 186,595 downwards.
TCTTAAGCATACTAGTTAAACATGCAATTGCTCTATAACACTTTTCGAGCTCAGGAGAAGTTACCTCTTCATCATCCGAAGATGATGAAGCCGCGTTTGAGGATCTTGAAGATTCATCACTGCTCTCCTCTCCAAGAGCCATGAGTGACACTTGCCTTGTGCTCTTCTCCTCCTTCTCTTCATCGGATGAGCTTGAGGATGACTCATCCCAAGTGGCCTTCAAGGCCTTCTTCTTCTTCTTGGATTTTTCTTCTTTCCTCTTGAATTTCTCCTCCTTCTTCTTAAGCTTTGGACATTCATTTTTGAAATGCCCTTTCCTACCACACTCAAAGCAAGAGACATTAGTCTTATCAAGTTTGGATTCACTAGAGTTACCTCTACTCTTGAATCGTCGATCCCTTCGCATCATCGTTCGCACGAAGTTCACCATTTCGGATGAAGAGGAGTCACTGCCATCTTCTTCGGAATAGGACTCGGATTCGGAAGAGGATGAAGATGAAGAGACTTCCTTCTCCTTCTTCTTCTCCTTCTTCTTCTTGTTGGTTCGGTCCCCTGCAACTAAGGCAATCCCCTTCTCCTTGGGGCCTTTGTTAGCCATTTCATGCAATTCCATCTCACAAAACAAATCATCTAACTTTACAATAGATAAATCCTTGGATACTTTGTAGGCATCCACCATGGATGACCACAAAGCATTCGTTGGAAATGCTTTCAAGACATACCTCACAAGGCTGCGATTCTCGACCTTTTCATCAATTGAATGAAGCCCATTGAGGACTTCCTTGAACCGGCTATGGAGCTCACTTACCAACTCATTCTCCTTCATGGAGAGATTTTGGAGTTGATTGAGGAACAAATCCCTCTTGGCAATTCTTGAGTCCCGGGTGCCCTCGTGAAGCTCGATGAGTTTGTTCCACAAGTCCTTTGCACTTGTGAAAGGACCAACCTTGATGAGTTGTCTTTGTTCATGCCACATTGTAGAGTGACAACCGCCTTCGCGTCGGCTTCACTCTTTCGCGTTTGTTCGGCAGTCCACTGTGAAGACTCGAGTTCTTTGCCTTCGTCATCCTTAGGAGGGGTAAAGCCCTCCTTCACCGCGAACCAAGTGTGGATATCCATCTTCAAATAATATTCCATCTTTGATCTCCAATACTAGAAATTGGAGCCATCAAAGAATGAAGGTCGGGTGGTGGAGAAGCCTTCTCTCAAGGCCATCTGGTTGATAACTCTCAGATGCTAAGCCGTAAACAGAGCCCCAAGCTCTGATACCACTTGTTGGAAACGGATGGCTAGAGAGGGGGGGGTGAATATAGCCAATCTCTTTTATCTTTGGCACTTATCAAGATTTCTGCACTCAATCTTATCAGTAGCACAGTGGAAGAAATAAAGCAATAGAGCAGTGCAGAAAACCAAAACAGAAGCCGAAAACAAACAATAACAATTAGCAAGATCGCTAACAAGGAGGGTTTACAAGGTTCGGGGATAACTTGCCCCTACTCCTTGGCGTGCCCTTAAGGTGGGCGATCCCTTGATCGTCGGCATATCAAGCCCCGGTTATCACCGGATAGGAAGCAACCTCCTTCTTGGTGGAGAAACCTCTCCACAGTGTTTCAATCACAGATAAAGTTTAAGCACAAAGAAACAACAAGAAGGATCTTACTCAAACACTTAGCAAGGACAAGAACACAGCAAGCTTCCCTGAGCTCCACCCAGTGGCGATCTCACGCAAGAACCCTTCTTCGTGTCTTCCCACTGTCGGACTCCAAGCTCCTTGTTCTCTCCTTCAAGCGCTCAAGTAATGGATGATTGCTTCTCGAAATCAGTAGCTTGCTCAAAGTGATGAAACTTAAAGAACGCAGCAAGCTTGTAATGGAGAACTCAAGGCGCAGCAAGAAGACTGTATTCGAACTCTCCTTCCACGAAGCTAGCTTCCGCGCTTTTGATTCTCCACACAGCACCAGGTGACAACATCCTCCGTAGCCTCCAGCTACCACACTGCCAATGCCAGCTACCACTGAGCCCTCTATGGTCTTCCTGAGATCCCCTCAGCCAAGACCCAGTCTCGGCTCCAGTCTGCAGCTCGGCCGTTGCAATCTGAAATGGAGAATCGGACAAACCTGCTCCAAGGAAAGCCTCCATTGACCTCTCCTTGAGTGTTTGAATCCTCCCCTGTCACCTGCAGCTTAATCAGAGTGTTAGAGCAGCGTATCACATAGTAAATCAAATATCAGATATAAGTGGCAGCAAATCGGATATGGTCAGACGCGATCAGAGCGTCTGACAGCGCAATTTGAATTAAAGTGATCGGTCACCGGACCGATCCAGGGCTTGTGGGTCGGTCACCAGACCGATCCATTGCTTCGCTGGGATTCCCAGCTCTCGCGGCTATACACGCCTGATCGGTCACCCGACCGATCAGAGTGAAGCCTGATCAGACACCAGACCGATCAGAGTGAAGATTGATCGGTCACTCAGACCAATCAGGATAGATGAACAGTGATTTTTTAATCAGATCCAAACTCCGTGATCGGTCACCGGACCGATCCAGGGTCTGATCCGCAAGGGAACTCACTCACCGTCTGCTCCCTGATCGGTCACCAGACCGATCAGAGGCGGCAGCAAGGAAGCAGCTTGCTCCCTGATCGGTCACCGATCTGATCAGGAGCCACACAGTAGGTTCCCAACCTCACTCTGCGCTCCCTGATCGGTCACCAGTCCGATCAGACATCGTTGGATCGGTCACCAGACCGATCCACGAAGGAGCAGCGTGCCAATGTCCCTGATCGGTCACCAGACCGATCCAGGGACTCAAACCTAGCCCTCCAAGCTAGGAATTCATCCACCTTAGCCCTCCAAGCTAAGGATTTTTCCATCTAACTCTCCAAGTTGAGAATTTGCACCTAACCCTCCAAGTTTGGACTTTTCACCTAGCCCTCCAAGCTAGGACTTTTCACCTAGCCCTCCAAGCTAGGACTTTTCACCTAACCCTTCCGAGTTAGAACATCTTCCAACATAGCCCTCCAAGCTAGGCACCTGACCCTCCAAGCCAGGACTTTTTCACCTAATTCTCCAGGATGGGAATTTGCACCTAACCCTCCAAGTTAGGACTTTTCACCTAGCCCTCCAAGCTAGGACTTTTCACCCAACCCTTCCGTATTAGGACTTTTCCAACACCTAGCCCTCCAAGCTAGGCACCTGACCCTCGAAGCCAGGACATTTTCACCTAATTCTCCAGGATGGGAATTTGCACCTAACCCTCCAAGTTAGGACTTTTCACCTAGCCCTCCAAGCTAGGACTTTTCAACCAACCCTTCCGAATTAGGACTTTTCCAACACCTAGCCCTCCAAGCTAGGATTTTTCACACCTAACCCTCCAGGTTAGGATTTTCCAACACCTAGCCCTCCAGGCTAGGATTTTCAACACCTAACCCTCCAGGTTAGTTTTTTCCAACACCTAGCCCTCCAGACTAGGATTTTCCATACCATGCCTGATCCCCGATCAAGACTTAATCATAATCAATAATCATCCACCTAAACTAAAATCGGTGTCAACACCAAAACAACAATCAGGGCCAGACTGCATCAACAGGGCCGGCCAAAGAGGGCCTCCATCCTCTTTGCTTGGCTGGCCACAACAAAGGGAGAGAACCAAGTTTTTGGTTCAATTTATAAAATAAACCAAGTGTGGTTTGTTTTATAAAATTATGGATGATATAAATTTTTATATAATAAACCAAGGTTTGGTTTATTTTTCATGGAAATTAAAATGAACTATGGATTGGTTTATTTTATAAAATCAATCATGGATTGATTTGCCATGATAAGGAAATTTATTCTATAGGAGAGAAGAGACTTGATTGATTTTTTATCATGAATTAAAATATGATTTTAACCATGATATAAAATCAAACTTGGCATGATGGAATAAGTTATTCCATATTTGAGAGGCTTGATGGTTGAGAGGCCACTATATAAAGGACCCAAGGCAAGGCTTGGGTAATATTTATAGAGATGAAGGCATAGGCTCTCTTTCTCTCCTTCTCTTCTCCCCTTCTTGTTGTGCGCCAACCAGCCCCAAGAAGGAGCACCAGCCGACCATCCTTTTGTGGTTAGTCTTCCGACTTCTCTCTTGGTTTTCTCGTCGTGTTCTCAGAGAATCTAGTAGTTCTCGAGAACACAAAACTCGTGGCTTTGCGAAGTCATCCCGAAGATACTCGGCGTGGACGCGAATAGAGGCGGAGCTTCCAAGGGGCGCTTACGGTTAGATCTCGTCCCTTCCTTCGAGTTACGCGAGGTAATACGTAAATTAGTTTATGTTTCTGCAAAATTTTAAATATATGATCATGTCTATACAAGATAAAATTACATGCTTAGATGTGTGGTTAAATAATTAGAGAAATTATTTATGCTAAACCTTCCGCTGCACGTAATTAATTTTAAAATTACGAACCCGCATCCATGTCAACATGCACCCGGTCCCAACAGTGGTATCAGAGCCGAGGTTTGTGTTCGACATAATCATATAATTGTTTTACGGAAAGCTTTATCATGATCTCAATTTTGGAAAATTTTCTATTATGGAAACTTTCCAATTATGGTAAATTTTCAATTTAGGAATTTCAAAGTTTGGAAATCCTCATGAAATTTCGCAAACTTTTGAAATATCTCTGTTTCTGAAATTTAATGATAATTGCGAAAACTTTCCATTTTGGAAACTTTCCAATTTTGGAAATTTCCTATTTTGGATATTTTTCAATTTTGGAAAAAAGTAAGTTTTCTTTATAACAGAAACTTACAATTATTCTGAAAACCTTTTATTTTTGGAAACTTTTCATTTTTGGAAACTTTCCATTTTTGGAAAGCTCACAATTTTGGGCACTTTCTTTTAAGAAAGTCTAGACAAATTATGGGAATATTAATTGACATTTAAATTTATAATTGGAAATTAAATTATTTACAAAATTCTTTATTTTGGATTGAGCCTCGGGGAGCCATCCAATTTAAAGTTAGTTGTTATAATTAAATTTCCTAAATTGAATTTAAATTGTCAAATGTTTAATTTGGATAGAGCCTCGGGGAGCCATCCAAATTAAGTTATTGATATTAATTTTCCATAAATAAAATATGTGATCAAATTTTGGAAATTTTTGAGGTGATTCTTAAACGATAATTTCCTTATTTGATTTATGAGGTAATGCTCTTACATATTATTGTCTCCAAAATTAATTAGGAAAATTGTTTCCTATAGAGTATATTTCCTTAAATAAGATTTTTCATGAAAATAATATGTGGTTGAATTAAGGGAATCTGTCTCTTAATTTAATAAGATTTGATTTAGAGAAAGCAAAGTCTTAAACATATTATTTCCGAAATTGATTATGATAATTCATGAAATTGTTTCCCAAAACAATTCCTTGAATAAAGTATGAAATTAGAATTAGGAAATCCGGTTCCTAATTCAATTAATGAGACTTGATAAATTAAGTCACATACATACTTTATTAAGGAAATCGTTAGAACATGACATAATTATATGTCATGAATGTGCATAAAAGAAAATGGATGAGATCCAAAACCCCTTACAAAATATTAAGGCCAACACCTTCCATTAATATGGTTAGAACCGGAGTTTTGTTTCTCGTTTGGGTTGATGGACACATCCATGCCTGGCTTGAACCTCAACATGTTCAAACCATGGAATTAGTTTATGATTAATATAGTTGGAGTCAGAGGTCAATCCTTAGTTTTGGTTGTTGGACACATCCAAGCCTGACTAAACGATTGAATGAGCTCCAACCATATTAAAACTATTTCTTGATTAATGGGTCAGCCTTAAGCTCGGAGCATCAATTTGTTGTGCCACAGCCAAGGTCGATGTAAAGAGAGGTGCAGTTGGGTGCTATGTATATTGTTGCATACTTGTTAATGAGTTAACAACCCAATGATTTATGCAAACATTCAATTAGTTGATTGCATAATGTGATAGTTACATATGTATAATATGTAATCAGTATAATTACCTACCTTCATAGCTAAGAATAACTTGATGGACTCTAGCCATGGTTGTTCTTATCTATGGTTGGATATCAACCTATTTGGAGATGTTTCTATGATCTCCCGAATTGATAAAAAGGGTTATTCAATTTGAAAAATAAATAGGATTTAATTAATGTATATTGATGCATTCTTTATCATTCTTATCACATAAGTTCAATTTGTATTTCTAGGATAATCACCTGATCATGTCTTCTCTGAATTTGCATTCCATTTTGGACATCAATAAGTTGAAAAAGGCCAAAAAGATTGAAAAGGCACCAAAAGGCACTTGCCATCACTGCGGCAAGGAGGACCACTGGCGAAGAAACTGCAAGGTTTATCTTGAGTCCTTGAAGAAGAAGGCATCCGATGCCCCATCCTCTTTAGGTATCTTCGTTATTGAATGTCACTCTATTTCCTCAAATACCTGGGTACTTGATACTGGGTATAGCTCACATATATGTAATGACATACAGGGGCTAAGGAATAGAAGAAGACTCGTCAAGGGAGAAGCGAATTTGCGAGTTGGAAATGGAGCAAAGATTGCTGTTGTTGCCATCAGAACATATTTGCTAAAGCTCCCTACTGGACTTGTCTTAGAATTGGATAATTGTTATTTTGTTCCTTTGTTAATAAAGAACATTGTATCTATTTCATGCTTGAATGAAAAGGGTTATCATTTAACTTTTAGTAACAATTGTTGTTACATAACTTTAAATGGTGTTCTTTATGGGACCGGAACTTTATGCAATAGTATCTACACGTTAGATTTATCCGGTGACGTTTGCAATATCGTAATTAGCAACAAACGTACTCAAATAGATAATCAAATAGACTCCTATATGTGGCATTGTTGTCTTGGCCATGTAAGTAAGAAACGCATGACCAAATTACACCGATGTGGAATTCTGGAATCATTTGAACCCGGTTCATTTGATACATGCGAATCATGCTTAAAAGGCAAGATGACCAAATTACCCTTTTCCGGAAAAGGTAAACCAGTGGGAGAATTGCTTGGTCTAATACATACTGATGTATGTGGACCATTGTCAACTCTTACACAAGGAGGCTATAGCTACTTCATTACCTTTATCGATGATCACTCACGATTCGGGTATGTGTTCTTAATGAAACACAAATCTGAAGCTTTTGAGAAATTCAAAGAGTTCAGAAGTGAAGTAGAGAAACAGCTTGGCAAAAGTATTAAGATACTTCGATCCGATCGGGGTGGTGTATACTTAAGTCAAGAGTTTCAAGATTATCTTAGGGGCAATGGGATATTGTCTCAATGGACTCCGCCATATACACCACAGTATAATGGTGTATCTGAGAGGCATAACCGAACCATGATGGACATGGTTAGATCTATGATGAATCATGCAACTCTTCCAAAATCCTTTTGGGGCTATGCGCTTAAGATAGCTATTTACTTACTAAACAGAGTCCTGACCAAGGTAGTCTCTACTACTCCATATGAGACGTGGAATAGTAAGAAACTTCATTTATCTCACCTAAAGATATGAGGTTGTCCTGCTTATGTAAAGTGGACTGTATCAGACAAATTGGATGCTAAGTCTGATAAATGTCTATTTATTAGATACCCTAAGGAAACGAAAGGTTACCAATTCTATCATCCCTTGGAACAAAAGGTGTTTGTTTCAAGGCATGCTGTATTTCTAGAAAAAGAATTTCTTTTACAAGAAAACAGTGGGAGTAGCATTGAACTTGAAGAAGTTCAAGAAACTCCAATAGACATTACAGAGACATCTAGTCTAGACCCACAACCAATAACTCATAATGATGATCTTTCAGTTGAACCTAAAACAACGCCACTTCTTCGTAGGTCTGATAGGACATGCAATATTCCAGAGAGATACGGATTTCTCATAAGTGAATCAAACGACGTGTTACTCATTAACGATGACGAACATATCAGTTATGAAGATGTTCTGAAAAATTCAGAAAGGGATAAATGGCTTGAAGCCATGAAGTCGAAAATGGATTCCATGTACAAAAATCGAGTATGGGACTTGGTTAACCCACCTGAAGGGATTAAGCCCATAGGGTGCAAGTGGGTTTTCAAGATGAAAACCGACATGGAAGGTAATGTTATTACCTTTAAGGCTAGATTAGTGGCAAAAGGATATCGTCAGAAACAAGGAATTGATTATGACGAAACCTATTCGCCAGTAGCTATGATTAAATCCATTCGGATGCTCCTGGCCATAGCTGCTCATTATGATTCTGAGATATGACAAATGGATGTGAAAACAGCTTTCCCTAATGGAAACCTGCTTGAGGATGTATACATGATACAACCTGAAGGTTTCACATCGGTTAATAAAACCAAAGTATGCAAGCTTCGACGATCCATATATGGACTAAAGCAAGCATCCAGGAGCTGGAACATCCGTTTTGATGAGACAATCAAAGAGTTTGATTTCTCACAAAATCCTGACGAACCTTGTGTGTACAAGAAGGTTAGTGGGAGTGCAGTCGTATTCCTAGTGTTATATGTCGATGACATATTACTTATAGGAAACGATATATCAGTCTTACAATTAGTTAAAATTTGGTTGTCCAAAACTTTCTCCATGAAAGACCTGGGAGAAGCAACCTATATCCTTGGGATTAGAATCTATAGAGATAGATCAAAACGATTTCTTGGTCTTTCGCAGTCTACATATATAGATCGAGTGCTAGAAAGATTTAGCATGTCGGAATCCAAGAAAGGTTACCTTCCCATCAGGCATGGGATCAACCTTTCGAAGTTAATGTGTCCGCGCTCAGAAAACGAGATGATTTGCATGAATAATATTCCTTATGCATCCGCGATAGGATCTATCATGTATGCTATGTTATGTACTAGGCCCGATGTTTCGTATGCTCTGAGCGTCACAAGCAGATACCAGTCTGATCCAGGAATGGATCATTGGGCGAATGTCAAGATAATCCTCAAGTACTTAAGAAACACTAAGGATGTGTTCCTAATATATGGAGAAGGTGATATGGTAATACGTGGGTATACAGATGCCAGTTTCCAGACAGATAAGGATGACTCCAAATCTCAGTCCGGATACGTATTTATTTTGAATGGAGGCGCAATAAGTTGGAAGAGTTCCAAGCAAGACACCGTAGCGGATTCTACCACGGAAGCGGAATATATTGCTACTTCGGAAGCAGCAAAGGAAGCAGTCTGGATCAAGATGTTTGTCTCAGAACTTGGTGTGGTTCCAACTATTGATGAAGCAATACCGGTTTACTGCGACAACAATGGAGCTATTGCACAAGGGAAGGAACCAAGGTCTCATCAGCGATCCAAACATGTGCTTCGCCGCTATCATCTGATCAGAGAGATTATAAGTAGGAATGATATACAAATTGAGAAAATTTTCACTGAAAGGAATTTAGCGGATCCTTTAACTAAGGCCTTGCCTCAAAGTAAGTTTGAGGATCATGTTAGAGCCTGTGGTATTGGGTACCATAGCGATTGGCATTAGGCAAAGTGGGAGTTTGTTAGTGATATGAGAGAAGTGTCCTAAGGCAATCGCCTTATGATTGTAATCATTTATTTTAATAAATGAATATTCACTATTTGAGTATACATGTTGTTGGATCGAGAGAACCAATAGAGGGGGGGTGAATATCGAAAATCGTTCGGATTTGAAGAGAGAATGCGTAGCGGAAGATTAAAGTTAAAAACACATAGACACAGGTGGTTTTACTTGGTTCGGAGCCTAGGTCGACTCCTACTCCAAGGCCCACGGTCGTTGACCGTTTTCTGCGGGCAATTCTATATGTCGCAAAAATAGTTTACAAAAGATTTTACAGAATTCACTACAGTAAACTAAAATAGCTCTTCGTTACCGACGTCCGGAGTAGATGGTATTTTCGGAGCGGGAGGACGTCGTCGGCGCTTGAGTCTCGTGTCGGGAGGTTTCCGGAGCAGAGCGCGGGAGCAGAAGAGCGTAGAAGCGTTGTTTGAAAGTGTTGTTCGAAGCTTGGGGTCGAGGGCCCTTTATATAGGGCCTGGGGGCACCCGGGACGTTGGGGGCGCCCCCCCCCCCACGTGGCGGTCGATCCGTCTCCAGCGCGGTCAACATCTGATCCCTTCAAAATCCCGATTAGTTTTGACCGGGGCGCCCTGAGCGCTCGGGGCGCCCGGGTTGACCGGGTCAAGCCTTCATCCTCTTGGCTTCGCGAGGGGGTGCTTCGGCAGCTGGCACTGGGGGCGCCCATGACAGGCGGGGCTCCCGGGAGCACGGGGGTGCCCGGGAGTTGAACTGTCGAAGCTTGCTTTGCTTTCTTGTGTTTTGTGTTCACCTTGAGGGCGCCCGGGACACTCCGGGCGCCCTGGTCAGCTATTGCCTCATTCCTTTGAGGCTCTCTGAGCTGCAGACACACGTTCCTTCGGTCCTGCATCCAGGGTTAGTCCAAAACACAATGAAATAATAAATTGTTAGTTTATACATCCTTAGCTGTCTTTGTTCTGACTTTGGGTCTCCAAAAATGGAACCTTAGGTCGAACCGACGCCTACTGTTCCCTCGACGGGGAACGCGTCCTCACCTACTCCTCTCGGGAGAATGTACCTGATGCCAACCGCTCCTTTGGTTGGACTTTTACCTGGCGGTCCTTTGCCAGGTCTTGGATACCGAGCTGTCATTCGCCCGGTGCCTAGCATTCCTTCGCTAGGGCTTCAGTCCCAAGCTATCCTTCGCCTGGCGCCTAGCAGTCCTTCGCTAGGGCTTTTCACTCTGGCATTCCTTCGCCAGTGCCTAGCAGTCCTTCGCTAGGGCTTTTGCAGTCCTTCGCTAGGGCTTTTTACCCTGGCATTCCTTCGCCAGTGCCTAGCAGTCCTTCGCTAGGACTTTTTACCTTGCACACTAGAGTGACATGTTAGATTACAACTAAGACTTAACTTTTGAACCCCGTTGCCATTATCAAAACACAGGTTTGACTTTGGTGCTTTCTGCACCAATAATCTCCCCCTTTTTTATTTATGGCAACCCTAGTTCAAAAAGTTAAGTTTTAATCAAAAGCATAAAAATTTGTTCCCTCCCCCTAGAGGGAATCTCCCCCTAGATTTTTCAAAATTTTGTGGGGTTCCAAGTTTAAAAAGCTTTACTTAAATGATTTTGTACTTCGAAAACTTAAGTTTGGGTACTTTGGAAATCTTTTGATAACTTAAGTTTTAAAAGTACATAGAGGAGTTTAGAGTACTTACAGAAAATTTGAAGCCTTAAGTTTAAAGTACTAAAAAGTTTTGAAAACTTTAAGTTAATTACTTATTAGGATTTGAAAAACTTAAGCACTTAGTAAACTTTGAAACAATTTAAGTACTTAGTAAATTTTGAAATAATTTAAGTACTTAGTAAATTCTGAAATAATTTAAGTACTTAGTAAATTTTGAAATAATTTAAGTAGTTAGTAAATTTTGAAATAATTTAAGTACTTAGTAAATTCTGAAATAATTTAAGTACTTAGTAAATTTTGAAATAATTTATGTACTTAGTAAACTTAAGTACTTAATAGGATTTTTTAAAACACAAAACTTAAGTACTTCTAGAAAGGTTTTTGAAAAGCTTTGAAAAGTAGCTAACTTTTTGAAAAAAAATTTGAGAGTTTGAAAAAAAAATTTTAACTCTCTCCTTTCCTATCTATCCCCCTTTGTCATATATAAAAAACAGATAGATATTACAGAAATTAAATTGCATAAAAGAAATGACTTTCATAAAAAATATTCGTATGATTTTGCTGTACTGAACTAAGATTTAGACCAAATCAGTTGATTTTCTCTTGTAGGGACTTGTCTAACCCATTTAGCTACTTACTAACTGTTATAAGCAGTAGTTTTCGCTAGAGTTAGTCAAGTTAAGTGTTTCTGTTCAAGTTAGATTTTCTAAACTTGACACTTAACTTGATTGCTATATACGTTGTATTTAGTGCCCCAATTACTGCAGATGCACTGACTTAAAGCATCTTGAATTAAGGCAAAGACCTAAGCATCTCAACCCTTTCTAGGTTATCAATCAAAAGTACCCTAAGGTGCTTGTGAGATGATGGCTTCTAAATCTATAGGTGCATGCAGTTCTAGGGTTAGGGCCTAAGCTAAGTCCATTTGCGAAAAAGCCCTAGTTTTGAAAGGGGGTAGTTTTGAAAGAAAACTAAGTCGAAAAAGATTTAAAACAAACTGATTTTGAAATTAGTAAAACAGTTTTTCAAAATTCTATTTTTAGAAACTGATTTTTAAATCAAGTAAAGCAGTAAAAAAAATCAACAGTAGAGTTAATCTATTCTACAGAGCACAATTCTAACTGCTGAATAGACAAGAAACTAGTACTCATAAGCTAGTCAACATAGAATAGTCAACACAGTCATACAGTCAAACATAAGTCAACCCTACTGAGTAGGGGCAGTCAAATAGGTACTGGTACAATACTAAGCAAATCTAGGACGAGGGACCGGGATGATCAGATGGGTCAGGCTGCCATGAATCGAATCGTACCATCATTTCAATGAATCGTGCATCAACCACTTCTCGATCGGCTCTACGAGCGTCCATCTGCTCGATGTGATAGGCCTCAACCTCCTCTCGGAGACTCTGAACCTGTGTCTCTAAATGTGTCACTCTCTCGTAGAGTGTCGGTGGAGCGGGCTCGTCTATGTGTGCTCGGGTTGCTGCAGCAATGTCTCCAACGTCGACGTCGACCTCCTCGTCTGAGTCGATTGGAGCCCCGGCCTGCTGTCGTCTCCAACTAAGAACCCCGGTGGCCGATACCTCTAGACCCGCTAACGAGAAGTTCCTAAATCATATTTCATCAAAGTCGGTCATAGCGGTTATTTCACCCACGGTTATGTAAAATACGGCAATTCGAGAATCCGAGCCAGAAAATTTTTCGAGATTTTTCCGGATAGAGTCTAGGGTTTCCGGCCCTACGGGAGGAGCCCAAGGGGCTTTATTGTAAAAACTTAAAATTTATTAAAGGCTTCATGGAAGAAAACCTTAAAGAGCTGGCTTAAGTAAATTTATCTAAAGTTAAGGGGCTTACAGGTAGACTCTTAAATTTTGAGAGGGTAAATAATTTAATCCTAGAAAATTTATTGGGATGGATTATAACTAATTGGAGGGGCAAAAAGGACTAAAACCCATATCCTAAGGGTAGGATTTAGATTTCGAAGAGTGGAGGGGCTTTTCTGAAAAATGACAGGCACTTATATACTCTCTTTTCCTATTCTCTTCGCACGCCCCCAGCCAAAACTCGCTCGACTCCATCCCTGTGCCCTAGCCGCTGCAGCCGCCGACCCTTTCTTCTCACTCGACGACGCGAGCGCCGACTACAACCTTCGACACCTTTCTCCTCCTCCACTCCAAAGCCACTCTTCCTTTCTTCTTAGCCGCAACCCCGAAGACTCGATCCTCTCCCACGATCTGTTCTTCTTCCATTGGATGAGTGGGCCGACCTCGAGCAGGGGCTGAGGGCGAGGATAGTGGCTACCCCAATCGGCCGTGTACTTCTCTCGGCAGCTTAAACCTTGGGGATGCGTCGCTTTCTTGCTTCGATCTAGGGTTGCCTCTTACACGTGGTGCTTTGCCCTAGCTTGTCAAGAGTAGATCCGCTGGAGGGATTGAAGATGTTCGTTGGAGAAGAGAATCTTCCTTAGCGTCGTGCTATTGTGGCAGTTGATTTCTACTAGATCTGCACAGAGAGGAGAAGCTTGATGGGTGAGCGCACTTCAGGTAAGATTTGATGCTTTGGTATGATCCTGGTTGTACCTGTGTTGGATTGATTCAGGATCGTAGGAAAGACCTGTAACCTAATGGAATCTGTAGCCATGTGTTGATTTGATTCATGTACAAGTTGGAGTTTCTGATGTGTGATGGTTTTGTTTGGACTGGGAGAACGAACTAGGTCTGTTTAGTCGTGATTTCCGTTCAATCTTTGATCTGAGGTTTGGGAGTAGATCACTGAGGTGGATGAAGTTTCTTGAAACATGGATTTCTTGTTGATATGGTTGTTGGCAAACGAGCACAGTTTAGATATCTTTTGATTCTAATGGATAGCTGTGATTTTGATTTGTTGGAATTGATCTGTTATAATTCGGTGATGAACTGTGTTGGTTAGTTTTGGTTTTGAGCTTCTAGAAATTTTAATGAATCTGTTTAGTGGGGTTTATCTTGTTCTTGGGTGTTGTGGATTTGCCGTAATCATGATTTGGGAGGCAAGTTTAGTAGAATGTATACTGATTGTTGATCTGTTCTAAATTGGATTAGGTTTGGTTGAGGAATTAAGATCGGAATAGTCCGTAGGTTTTGGAGATACATTGTTTAGCTGGATGTTGTTTTGTTAAGATAGCTAAGCTTTGATTTATGATACAGGGCGTTGATCAGATACGGATACCTGAACGCAAGGGGTTCTCTACGTACGAGTTTCTTTATTGGAGGCGGGTACCCTTTGACTTATCTTTTAGATATTGTCATATTGCTATGCATGGTTGGTTATAGATAGCAGTAAGATTATACGCTAGCCTTGTTTATTATGCATGTCCTGGATACTTGTTAGTTATCCCTGAGTTATTATGCCTGTCCTGGATACTTGTTAGTTATCCCTGAGTCATTATGCTATTCTGGATACTTGTTAGTTATCCCTGAGTCATTATGCTGTTCTGGATACTTATTAGTTATCCCTAAGTTATTATGCCTGTTCTGGATATTTATTAGTTATCCCTGAGTTATTATGCCTGTTCTGGATATTTGTTAGTTATCCCTGAGTTATTATTCCTGTCCTGGATACTTGTTAGTTATCCCTGAGTCATTATGCTGTTCTGGATACTTATTAGTTATCCCTGAGTTATTATACCTGTTCTAGATACTTATTAGTTATCCCTGAGTTATTATGCCTGTTCTGGATACTTATTAGTTATCCCTGAGTTATTATGTCTGTTCTGGATATTTGTTAGTTATCCCTGAGTTATTATGCCTGTCCTGGATACTTGTTAGTTATCCCTGAGTCATTATGCTGTTCTGGATACTTATTAGTTATCCCTGAGTTATTATGCCTGTTCTGGATATTTATTAGTTATCCCTGAGTTATTATGCATGTCCTGGATACTTGTTAGTTATCCCTGAGTTATTATGCATGTCCTGGATACTTGTTAGTTATCTCTGAGTTATTATGCTTGTTCTGGATACTTGTTGTTTATCCCTGAGTTATTATGCTGTTAGTTTCATACAGTCTCAGGTATTGCCATATCTATATGTATGCTTAGATATCGGGATGTATCTCTTGTATTTGACATGAGGGATGTATGTGTGCATATCATACACCATCCTTGCACTGTTACATGCCGGCGATCAGCAACTCCCTTGTGGTTGAGCCTAATCGTCTTTTGGTACATGACATGCACACACGGCCACTCATGGGTTAGTGGATACCGTAGATGTGTGCATTTGTCCTGTATTGCTCCGTCGGCCACTATGAGGAGGGTGAGCGCGGGCGTGGTAGCAAGCAGGGATCCCTTCTCGTACTGAGCCACGAGGAGATGAGAGCTTGACTCCCCCATTGCTTGGGGTCGGAGCGGAGTCTCCACCAGCATCCTATTCACCCGGTCACTCAGGAGCAGTGATGGCAGAGTGTACAGTTGTCAGAGCCCTACCCGTTCAGACGTCCCTATGACAGGTGTACGATGATCTGTCTGGTGTCAGGGGTGACACATGTCATTGCACCATGTGCATACTTTGCATCGTGCATTGTTTGCTGCACTTATTTGCTGCACTTGTTTGACATCGCATATTCTGGAGACTTGTTATTTGAGATTATATGACTAATGATATTTCCATGGTACTCATTATCCTCTTTTCAGGTTAGCTGGATTCTGGTATGTATCTACCTCAGTATTTCCAGTACTAGTTTTTCCATATTGTTGATATGAGACGGTATTAACGTAGATGCTTATTGTTATTATAACATACTATGCATATCTGCTGGGTATTTGCTGAGTTATGGACTCACCCCGTTGCCATATATTTTTATTTCAGGTTGAGATACTTGGAGTCGCCAGAAGAGCCCAACAGCCAGTCCCTACCCATCGTGACTGCAGGATTTTGTTTTGTCCTGTGTAGTGCATTGTTTTATATTCCTTTTAGTGATTTGTTGTATGTCATATGTGTCGTGTGCCCTAAAGGATTTTTGTGTATTGGTTGTTTAGTCGTAAGTCGGACCGGTCCGCAGTCAGGTATGATCTACTTAGTTGTCTTGCGTTTTATGTTGTGTTTATCTATTTTGGAGGCCTGAGGCCAAATATAAACTGCGTGGTGTTGTTATAGTTGTTGTGTGTATGTGTAAATTGTCCGCCGGACAGGGGAGGTGCTGTCCGATTTTATATTGGATCAGCGGCTCCTGGGTCCCGGGGCGTGACAATTTATTTTGGTATCAGAGCTCAGGTTGTCGGATACCTTGAGGACTAGTGGATTTTCGGTGTCTATCTGATACCAATTTATTTTGGTATCAGAACGTAGGGTTGCGATCCCTACTTATTTTACTAGTCTTGTCGGATTTGTTCGGAGTGTTTTTCTCGATGTGATTGTCTGGGACTTGGCGCGATGGGACTTCTTCAGGCGACAGGTATTTCTCCTGATCTTTTGCATCCCTTATCCTATTTAGGTATTGGTTAGAAAATTCTCACATGTTATTGGACCATGTTACTATACCTGTATATTTAGGTATGATTTAGAGATTCTCACATGTTATTGGATCATGTTACCACTCTTGTATATTTAGGTATGGTTAGTAGTTCTCACATGTTACTGGATCATGTTACTATACCTGTATATTTAGGTATGATTTAGAAATTCTTACATGTTATTGGATTATGTTACCACTCTTGTATATTTAGGTATGGTTAGTAGTTCTCTCATGTTATTGGATCATATTACTATACCTGTATATTTAGGTATGATTTAGAAATTCTCACATGTTATTGGATCATGTTACTATTTCTGTACCCGCCTAGTAAGTATCTTTTTAATTTGGTTATGTCTGATGACTTAAGGTCAATCAGTTTATAGTAATCATGGTTAAGATCAACCATGAAGGCTATTCGTTGGTTTGTTGCGGAATTGTCTAAATGCGGAGAATCTTGATCCTTGTGTGATACCGACATACGGGTTGGAAGACGAGTGTTGAACCTGCCATCAAGATATTGGAGGTTAAGGATTTTGTTTGATTTTTCTGAACCTTACTATTCATAGTACTGGTACTAGCTACTATTAGCTACGTGAGGACTAGGTTGCCTATCGTAATTGGCTCGATCAATATTGGATCAATTCACTTTAGCTTCTGGAGCTGTAAGCTTGTTATGTTATGTATATCTGGGCAGATAAGCTAGATGTCATGTCTTGAGTACATGATCTGCATTGATGCAGTAGGGTAACATTATCTATATATTGTTACGATTAGTAGAGGAGTGATATATTCTGTTTCTGGAGGACTTTGACCATTGATCACTTGTACTCGGTTGTTGACATATAAAGTACATGTTGATGGGTGATTTAATCTAATACGGGAAAATATGGAGCTAGTTGCTTGACATTTATGAGTGACTACCCTTACTTGGTCTGAATAACCAAGCAAGTATATACGGACTTATGATTTGCGTGGAGGCAAATCACTTATAAAACTAGACCACCTTTGGTTACTTGATATCGAGGATGACCTGTGGAGAAATAAAGGAATTGTTTCAGGAGTATGTTGAGATACTCTTAAGAGATAACATGTCTCTATCTCCTTATTATGGAATAGGACCTTATAGGGTTTTGACCATGGAGTGGAGGAATTGGATTGTATTAGATTATGAGGCAACGGTCGGTGTAACTTGTTAGTTGTTACGCTATTCTATGAGGGATTTTGACTCATAGATCGAGTGTATATGGTTGGATAATCTCGATGGTGCATCGGGATGTACGATCCGTTAGGGTGCAGAGGATGTGGAGTTAGCTATATCCTTATCTTCCAGTGAGATATTGGACATTAATCAGAAGGTTAAAGATGCCCACTGGTTTTTGGTTATTATACCCCCATCGTGGACCTATTAGTTCACGGGATGGTAAGGTTGATATCACCATGGACTTTCTCGTTGATGCTGAGAGGTGGATTGAGATTGACGAATTGCTATGTTATGTTGTATTTTGAGGATTCTAGTAGTGGATATGGACCTGTCGGAATTGTTGCTTTTTGATGGATCATTTGGTGAATATATGATCTTTCTGTGATTGGTTATTTGGAAGTTTGTTATTGCTAGTGACATATGGTATGACTTATTGGTGGAATCATTTAACTATATGTTATCTTCTAACCGTCTATTGGAGGTTATATATATACATATATACGGCTTGTGATGTTCGGGAGGATGCTATTGACTTGTGGATACTTGGGTGATACTTATGGATTTTCATTTTACGTTTGAGGAGCGGAGTATAGACTTGGCACCAGTGATCTTAGGATTGAGTGTCCTGGATAAGTGTGATGATTGAATGGTTGTTCTGGTGTACTTGGTTATCGGATGATAACCTCTGGATTGATAACTCTAGTTGGCCCGTAGCAGTGTAACATTAGGGTATCAGACGAAGTGATTATTCATGAGGAGTATAGACGTATGTAGCGGTTATTGTATGTCGTATGAGGAATGGAAATTTGGGGACCAAATTTTTAGTAGTAGGGGAGAATGTAAAATACGGCAATTCGAGAATTCCGAGCCAGAAAATTTTTTGGGATTTTTCCGGATAGAGTCGAGGGTTTCCGGCCCTACGGGAGGAGCCCAAGGGGCTTTATTATAAAAACTTAAAATTTATTAAAGGCTTCATGGAAGAAAACCTTAAAGAGCTGGCTTAAGTAAATTTATCTAAAGTTAAGGGGCTTACAGGTAGACTCTTAAATTTTGAGAGGGTAAATAATTTAATCCTAGAAAATTTATTGGGATGGATTATAACTAATTGGAGGGGCAAAAAGGACTAAAACCCTTATCCTAAGGGTAGGATTTAGATTTCGAAGAGTGGAGGGGCTTTTCTGAAAAATGACAGGCACTTATATACTCTCTTTTCCTATTCTCTTCGCACGCCCCCAGCCAAAACTCGCTCGACTCCATCCTTGTGCCCTAGCCGCTGCAGCTGCCGACCCTTTCTTCTCACTCGACGACGCGAGCGCCGACTACAACCTTCGACACCTTTCTCCTCCTCCACTCCAAAGCCACTCTTCCTTTCTTCTTAGCCGCAACCCCGAAGACTCGATCCCTCTCCCACGATCTGTTCTTCTTCCATTGGATGAGTGGGCCGACCTCGAGCAGGAGCTGAGGGCGAGGATAGTGGCTACCCCAATCGGCCGTGTACATCTCTCGGCAGCTTAAACCTTGGGGATGCGTCGCTTTCTTGCTTCGATCTAGGGTTGCCTCTTACACGTGGTGCTTTGCCCTAGCTTGTCAAGAGTAGATCCGCTGGAGGGATTGAAGATGTTCGTTGGAGAAGAGAATCTTCCTTAGCGTCGTGCTATTGTGGCCGTTGATTTCTACTAGATCTGCACAGAGAGGAGAAGCTTGATGGGTGAGCGCACTTCAGGTAAGATTTGATGCTTTGGTATGATCCTGGTTGTACCTGTGTTGGATTGATTCAGGATCGTAGGAAAGACCTGTAACCTAATGGAATCTGTAGCCATGTGTTGATTTGATTCATGTACAGGTTGGAGTTTCTGATGTGTGATGGTTTTGTTTGGACTGGGAGAACGAACTAGGTCTGTTTAGTCGTGATTTCCGTTCAATCTTTGATCTGAGGTTTGGGAGTAGATCACTGAGGTGGATGAAGTTTCTTGAAACATGGATTTCTTGTTGATATGGTTGTTGGCAAACGAGCACAGTTTAGATATCTTTTGATTCTAATGGATAGCTATGATTTTGATTTGTTGGAATTGATCTGTTATAATTCGGTGATGAACTGTGTTGGTTAGTTTTGGTTTTGAGCTTCTAGAAATTTTAATGAATCTGTTTAGTGGGGTTTATCTTGTTCTTGGGTGTTGTGGATTTGCCGTAATCATGATTTGGGAGGCAAGTTTAGTAGAATGTATACTGATTGTTGATCTGTTCTAAATTGGATTAGGTTTGGTTGAGGAATTAAGATCGGAATAGTCTGTTGGTTTTGGAGATACATTGCTTAGCTGGATGTTGTTTTGTTAAGATAGCTAAGCTTTGATTTATGATACAGGGCGTTGATCAGATACGGATACCTGAACGCAAGGGGTTCTCTACGTACGAGTTTCTTTATTGGAGGCGGGTACCCTTTGACTTATCTTTTAGATATTGTCATATTGCTATGCATGGTTGGTTATAGATAGCAGTAAAATTATACGCTAGCCTTGTTTATTATGCCTGTCCTGGATACTTGTTAGTTATCCCTGAGTCATTATGCTGTTCTGGATACTTATTAGTTATCCCTGAGTTATTATGCCTGTTCTGGATACTTATTAGTTATCCCTGAGTTATTATGCCTGTTCTGGATATTTGTTAGTTATCCCTGAGTTATTATGCCTGTCCTGGATACTTGTTAGTTATCCCTGAGTCATTATGCTGTTCTGGATACTTATTAGTTATCCCTGAGTTATTATGCCTGTTCTGGATACTTATTAGTTATCCCTGAGTTATTATGCCTGTTCTGGATATTTGTTAGTTATCCCTGAGTTATTATGCCTGTCCTGGATACTTGTTAGTTATCCCTGAGTCATTATGCTGTTCTGGATACTTATTAGTTATCCCTGAGTTATTATGCCTGTTCTGGATATTTATTAGTTATCCCTGAGTTATTATGCATGTCCTGGATACTTGTTAGTTATCCCTGAGTTATTATGCATGTCCTGGATACTTGTTATTTATCCCTGAGTTATTATGCTTGTTCTGGATACTTGTTGTTTATCCCTGAGTTATTATGCTGTTAGTTTCATACAGTCTCAGGTATTGTCATATCTATATGTATGCTTAGATATCAGGATGTATCTCTTGTATTTGACATGAGGGATGTATGTGTGCATATCATACACCATCCTTGCACTGTTTCATGCCGGCGATCAGCGACTCCCTTGTTGTTGAGCCTAATCGTCTTCCGGTACATGACATGCACACACGACCACTCATGGGTTAGTGGATACCGTAGATGTGTGCATTTGCCCTGTATTGCTCCGTTCGGCCACTATGAGGAGGGTGAGCGCGGGCGTGGTAGCAAGCAGGGATCCCTTCTCGTACTGAGCCACGAGGAGATGAGAGCTTGACTCCCCCATTGCTTGGGGTCGGAGCGGAGTCTCCACCAGCATCCTGTTCACCCGGTCACTCAGGAGCAGTGATGGCAAAGTGTACAGTTGTCAGAGCCCTACCCGTTCAGACGTCCCTATGACAGGTGTACGATGATTTGTCTGGTGTCAGGGGTGACACATGTCATTGCACCATGTGCATACTTTGCATCGTGTATTGTTTGCTGCACTTATTTGCTGCACTTGTTTGACATCGCATATTCTGGAGACTTGTTATTTGAGATTATATGACTAATGATATTTCCATGGTACTCATTGTCCTCTTTTCAGGTTAGCTGGATTCTGGTTTGTATCTACCTCAGTATTTCCAGTACTAGTTTTTCCATATTGTTGATATGAGACGGTATGAACGTAGATGCTTATTGTTATTATAACATACTATACATATCTGCTGGGTATTCGCTGAGTTATGGACTCACCCCGTTGCCATATATTTTTATTTCAGGTTGAGATACTTGGAGTCGCCAGAAGAGCCCAGCAGCCAGTCCCTATCCATCGTGACCGCAGGATTTTGTTTTGTCCTGTGTAGTGCATTGTTTTATATTCCTTTTAGTGATTTGTTGTATGTCATATGTGTCGTGTGCCCTAAAGGGTTTTTGTGTATTGGTTGTTTAGTCGTAAGTCGGACCGGTCCGCAGTCAGGTATGATCTACTTAGTTGTCTTGCGTTTTATGTTGTGTTTATCTATTTTGGAGGCCTGAGGCCAAATATAAACTGCGTGGTGTTGTTATAGTTATTGTGTGTATGTGTAAATTGTCCGCCGGACAGGGGAGGTGCTGACCGATTTTATATTGGATCAGCGGCTCCTGGGTCCCGGGGCGTGACAGAGTTACAAGGGTTGTTGAGTGAAAATTTCATGTTGAGTATCTATTTCACTTGATATCATATGTTCTTTGATACAAATCTGAGCTGGAAAGAAAGAAGAAGAGAAAAATCAGAAAAGAGAAGAAATAAACAAAGTTGGCACGCAAATGGAAGATTGGCACATTGAATCAAGGAAGGTGTCTTCATCCAAATCAAGGGCAGTTATTTAAATTTGACTTCACCACACTTTGTATTTCACTAGAGGACTGAAAGATGGGGCAAAGCACATTGGAAATATTTTTGAGCAACCAAGTCTCCCACTTTATCAATTTTTTCATTTTCTTGTCCATTTCTTGCCATTTTCCATTTTTTCACTTGTTTTTGTAGATGTTGATCCTAATCATGAATAATGGTGGAGATTAGATAATAAGCAAGCCTATGGTAGTGCAAGAAGCATATGTGTTTGAGTGAGCTCCACTTCCATCATCAAGTTAGAACTTAAGGAAAGAGCCACCAAAAGTTTCCTTGAAAGACTATGAGTTAAATTCATCTCAATGATTTATGATGGATGAAAAGGCTAAGTTGTTGATTTAAGGACAAGATACTAATCCATAGAGCTTAGATTTTTGAGAATTGACAACCCTAGGTAATTTTTTTTTCATTTGCTTCTAATTATGCTTAAGTAAATCTAAGGGGATACATATTTAGTAGTTTCGCGAGACGCTCAAGGTTAAGTGTGGGGGAGTTGATAAGTACCATTTTTGTTGATTATTTTAGATGATAAAATCCATGTTTGACTTATATTTTTATTGCTTAATTGTGAAATTGCCCTAGATTTTAGAACTTCCTCTTATTTTGGACTTAATTGCAAATTTACATTAAATTGGATTATTTGGCCACTAAATTCTTGATCTATTTTTGTAGGCATCAAAGGTTCAAGGACCTAGGGCATACTGGGTCGAACTTGAGTCGGATGTGAACCAGATCGAATTATCAAGCTTACAATTAATCCGGGCCGTTCGATTCAAAAACGGCTAGATCTGAGCCATCCGGGACGATCTGAAGAAATCCGAGCTAGGGTTAGGGTTGATCAAGCACTATGATCAAGATCTGAAGGTTTCACTCTAATCAGAGCTCAATCAACCGTTGGATCAAGGTCGGAGGGCTCTAGAGCGTCCATTCACAGATTGAGTTGATCTGGACCATCCGTTGCAGATCTGGAGGATCCGAGCTACCACGAGCCAGATCCTGACCCCAGATCATCATCATCAAAGTTTGGCTCCAATCAGAGCAAGATCAGCCGTTGGATTTTCTCCAATCGATCACAGCCGTCCATTGGTTATTACTTAAGGAAAAATTGCCGCAGCTTCCTCTCCATCGCGTCTTCGCCGCAACAGTAGAGTTCTTCGTTTTCTTCATTTTTTGCTTCAATTTTCCATCCAATCGAAGGCGTGATCCCTCAATCCATCATCAAAGCAAGGGCTAGGTTAGTGAAGAGTTCTCAGTGAAGTTTTCAGATTGAGTTTTGCTCAATAGCAAGGCTGCGCGAGGTCTCGGCAGTTTCGCTATACGATTTCAGCGAGCTCAGCTGTGCTCCATTTCCACTGCATCCGAGCTGACCAGAGGTGTTCCCTGCAAGGTTTCGGTCATTCCCTAATCCCAATCGCAAGCCACCACAGCGAGTTTGAAGAATTCGGAAGCAATTTCAGCTTGAGCAGGAATTAATCCGATTCGGTAGCAGAGATAGCTCCTCACTGATTTGTTGAGCTTGCGGGTCCGAGGTTCTCCCTTGATTGACGACCAAGGAGCTCTTGAGTTGAGGAATGGTTGAGGAGTAGCTTAGATAATTTAGTTTCATTCAGTTTTTAGCTGTAATCTTTATATTCTGCACTTGTTCTGTTTTTGCAGTTTCGTACCAGCAACTTAGTTTGTAATTCTGAATTGTTTGAGCTTAATTAGGTTTTAATTCTTAGATGCTAAGTAGTTAAGAGCTTGTTTAAGTGACAATTAGATCCAAATTCAAGTAGTTTGCAATTTTATTTCTTGCGTGCCAAATTCTAGCTAGCGTGCCAAGTTTCATTCTTGTTTTTGCAGTTTCTTTTGAATCCGATTACTGTTAGTTATTTCCTGCAATTAAAGATCACATTTAGGGTGTGAATTTGGTTGATCCAAGTTCGGTTCATAGGTAATTTCATTTCTGACATTTGATCATGTCTGAAATCTGCCCAATTCAGCAGCTCCAACTTGCGTATCAAGTGGGACTTGTAGTTTTTAGTTCTGTGTTCTGAGTTTGAGTCAGTTGCATTAGTTCTTCTTGGTTTGAGCATTCATTTCAATTGTTTAGTTTACCTTGCCTTTAATTCTTGTTTATCTGCGCATCAACTCTTCATCAGATTACTGAATTTCTGCACTCTGAATTCCTGCCCTTTTCATACCTGCAATTCGAACCAGTTTCTGCATTTTCATTTCTGGATTTTACTTCAGCTTGCATCTGTTGTGTTTGCATCAAATTCGTGACATTTGAAACTCTCCATTTAACTCTTGTTTACCTGCATATCAGTTTCTGCATGTATTGCCTGCAGAATTTCTGCAATTCTGCTTTCATCATCTGCATTAGATTGGTTTCTGAATGGGTTAGTCCTTGCTGCATATTAATGTGATAACTTCTGAATGGTGTATCAAACGTGACCCTAACAAAGTGATTGATGTCAGCTTGTGTTCAGCCGGTTGGGTCTAAATTTCTCAGCTTGCCAATTTCCGAGTGAGTATCAACTCCAATTCTGAATTCCCTACTGTTATTGCTGCATCCTTCAATTGTATTCCTTCAGTTTCGATTTCAGCATATCAAGAGAGCATTATTTGCTAGATTTTCCCTTTGCATTCCATTTCTGAATTGCTGCACTCAATGCGATTCTAAATTCTGCAGAGTATCAGTGCTAATTGTGTATCAAGTTCTATTTCTAAGTGAGTTTTCTTTGAATTCGGCAGCTTGTTTGCAAATTGGTTTGCCTTGGGTTCGGGTACTGAAGTTAATCCTACCTTTTAGAGTGCTAATGTGATCGAAATTAGTTTGTTTTGTATCCAGTCAGTTTCTGAATTTAAATCCACAAATCTGCATATGAGTTCTTAGTTGCTTGCACTTTGTATCAAGTAAAGCATTGGCACTGGCTTTGTATCAATTTGGGTTGAAGATTGATTTCCATTTGGTTTGTTTTGAATAATAATCCTTGAGAAAGTTCTTTGCATTAGCATCAATCGAAATTGGTTTGATTTCATTTTAGGTTGGTTTTCTGAATTAGGCTAAGTGCATTTAAGCTTCCAAATTATTTGAGTTCATTGTTGGAATCACTTGGGTTAAGTTCCATAGCCGAGTCCTTGCTTTTTTTCCTTGATGTTTTCATTTCCAATTGCAACCCAAAACCCAATTTTGATTTGAAACCCGAAAACACAAACAACACCTAAAATACAAGTTCGAATCAAACAAACTTCAACTAGTCCCTTGGAAAAATACGACCTGTGGCCCCTTTACTACGTTTTCATATTTTGATTGCAAAAAGGGTTTCCAGCATTTCATTTATAAATATTCATTCACATTTAAATCTGATGAGCCCACACTTTCGTGACAATTTAATCTAGTATATTTTGGGCCTGTCAAATTTTTGGCTACCCTTTCCCCCTTCTAGGGCCGGCTGCCCTCACCTCCTTTGCCGTAAGCCACCTCCACCAAGAAGGTGCCGAAGAAGAAGAAGAAGCGGGGCACGACTCCTTCCTCCCTCCCAGAATCTTGATTCCGTTTTTCCGTTTGGTGGTTAGTTTTCCATCTCTCTCTCTTGATATTCTAGTCGTGCCTTTGGAGAATATAGTAGTTCTTGTCGGCACGAAACTCGTGGCTTTGCGAAGTCATCCCGAAGAAAACTCGGCGTGGAAGCGAATAGAGCCGGAGCTTCCAAGGGACGCTACGGTTGGATCTCGTCCCTTTCTATGAGTTATGCGAGGTATTAAGTAAATTAGTTTACTTTCTGCAAAAATTTTAAATGTATGATCATGTTCCACAACATAAGGTTGCATGCTAGATACGTGGTTAAAATAATTTGAGAAATTAT
Organism: Boesenbergia rotunda; assembly: GCA_024364735.1. Taxonomy (NCBI): domain Eukaryota; kingdom Viridiplantae; phylum Streptophyta; class Magnoliopsida; order Zingiberales; family Zingiberaceae; genus Boesenbergia; species Boesenbergia rotunda. The sequence goes on along the minus strand of JAGFNQ010002027.1, from coordinate 160,310 downwards.
TTATGCTAAATCTTCCGCTGCACGTAATTAAATTAAAAATTACGAACCCGTATCCATGTCAACATGCACCCGGTCCCAACAGTGTTGCCTGAGGTTCCAGGTTTGAGTCTTCTTAGCAACAAATAAATCACCCTTTTATTGGGCGGCTGGATTTGACTTGGTCAAATTGACCATCCTTTTGGTTTTTCGTCTTCTGGGTGATTTCCGGCCAATCGGAGTTAGACTTACCCGAACCCGACTCCAGCCTTTTGCCCCACGAGCATGCTTCCTCCTGGCTTCCCGTCCCTCGGACGTCATGCACGTCCTTCTCGATCCACTAGCGTACTCTTTCGCTGCTTTTGCGTCCCTCGGATTGCACCGAGCCCGTCAGCTCACATCCCAGCACAATCCTTCTCGCCCGCTATGTCTTACGCTCGACTTCCTCTGTACCTAAGCTCCTGTACACTTAGCATAGGGATTAGAAAATACAGGACCTAACTTAACCTAGTTTATCACATCAAAACTAACCAGGGTACCAACAATTTCCCCTTTTTTGATGTGCATCAACCGAGGTTCAGTTAGGGTTAAACAAAAAAATAAAACTTAACTAAGTTAAATAGTTTAACCATAAAGATTATGCAAAAAAAAAGATCTATCTCCCCTTGCTCAATCCTACTCTCCCTCTTTGATCACAGGAAAAATGGGTAAACATAATTAGGGAGGAAAAAATTTTTGAGTGCATAACAAAATATTCTAAGTGAAAAAAATCGCGTTGCCACAGATTTTTCAAATTTAAAATGACATATTTTTTTTGAAGTTGATTCCATTTTTTTATCAAATTTTGAAAATAAAAAAAATAGATTTCAATAAACAATTCATTAAAAAATTAAACATCTATGCAAAAAAAATCTGGATATTTTTGTCAATGTCAAAGATGAAGATATGAGTTTGGACAAAAATTTGAGCTTTAAATTCGTTCATCAAGTCCGAAAAAAATGAAAACCCAACAAATAAGAGAATTTGAAGAATCAATTTTAAAAAATTTGAAAAAATACTTCAAAAAATGAGTTCTTTCCACTATATCTGAATCACGAAAAATTGGATCTATGAAAATAAATTATTTATCTATTTTTAAACTTTTAATTTCAAATTTCGAGCAAAAAATCATAAAAACAAAAAAAATATTCAAAATTTTTTAAAAAAATCCCAGTAGATGGAGCACATAATTGTGCATAAAAAAATAAAGACATAATATTTTTTTTTAAAAAATGCACACATATATAATAAAAAAACGTATCAGTTTAATACAAATTTAAGAACCAAAAATAAGTTCTTGTCTATAGGATTAATTAAAAACTTAGGCGGAATATATCTTTTCGGCACTATTTTAAATTGGCTCTTATAGTTTTTAAAATACGAATTTAAATTATCAGGAAAGCTATTTTTCTTTTGGCGCAAATATGCAATATCAATTTCTAATTTTTGCACTAGGATTTTCAAATTGTCATTTTTATTTTTCAAAATATCTGAAGAGGATCTATGTTCCAATTCATTTTTTGATTTCAAATTTTCTCTTTCTAATCTAGCATTAGATTTGAGCAAGGCTTTAACTCCTGCATACAACTGATCATGAGGAAGAAAACAAACCTCACTTACCGGGTCGCTTTCGAAAAGCAAGGTTCCTATTGTGTCATCGCTTTCTTTTAACATCTCTCCCCTTTCATCGGTCCTCCCTTCTTGATAATTTGCCATCAGCGCAAATCCTGCGTATTCTCGACCTTCTGACTTTTCTGATGAGGACTCATCCCAGGTGGCCTTCAGTGTCTCTGAGGTACCTTCATGCAATTCCAGGAATTTCTCCCAGAGCTCTTTTGCCGAGTTGTAATTCCTGATGCGGTTGACTTCTTGTGCGGGAAGAACGACTAGCTAATGAAATTCCGCTTTACCGTTTGCTACAAAGTCTGCTTGCTTCTTCTTGGTCCACGACTCTACTTCTTTATCCTCTCCATTGTTGTCTTTAGGAACTGAAAAATTATTTTTCATAATTAGTAGCAATTCAATATCAGTTATAAAAAATATCTGCATTCAACACTTCCACATCGCGAACTCCCACTCAAACTACGACGGGTAGATTACTGCTCTAACCATTTTCTCAAAATTGCTGCAGTCAGTGTATAGTCCTTCTATGACAACCAGGCTCTGATACCACTTGTTGGATTGGGTTGGCCCGGCTAGAGGGGGGTGAATAGACGATAAAAAATAAATAAAAGTGGAGGCACTCGTCTTTTTAAAAAAGAAACTTGGTTGCAACTAAGAACATTACTTCCAAGGAAGTGGATGCTCAATAAAATTCTGCTTATGGCGGAGAAGCCTTACAACAAAAGCACGCTTAGACTTTTTACAATTGAATGAATTGATTGATGTCTAAAGCTAAAACTCTAAGCATATTTAAAGCCTAACAGAATAAATCTGGATTGTTGATTGTTGATGAATTTTCTCTTGGCCATTGATCCATGGATATAATTTGGATGGTTGATCTTGGATGGGATTAAAGTGCATCCATTGGATCTGATTAAAGGATAAAGTTTTATCTTTTAAGAGATAAAGTTTAATTAAAACTTTATCTTCTGTTCGAGACTTTACTGTTCTGATCTTTAGCTCATGGACATTTGCCCCGTTATCCCAAGTGGTAAACATGGAGACATGTGTTGCCTGAGATTCAGGGTTTGAGTCCTCTTAGCATCAAATAAATCTCCCTTTTATTGGGCACCTGGTTTTGACTTGGTCAAACTGACCAACCTTTTGGTTCTTCGTCTTCTAGGTGATTTCTGGCCAACCGGAGTTAGACTCACCCAAACCAACTCTGACCTTTCGCCCCTCGAGCATGCTTCCTCCTGGCTTCCCATCCCTCGGATGTCATGCACGCCCTTCTCGACCCACCGACGTACTCTTCCGCAACTTTCATGTCCCTCAGATTACACAGAGCCGTCGGCTCACTTCCCCGCAAAATCCTTCTCGTCTGCTACGTCTTACGCTTGACTTCCTCCGTACCTAATCTCCTTCACACTTAGTAGAGGGATTAGAAATCACATGACCTAACTTAACCTAGTTGATCACATCAAAACTAACCAGGATACCAACAGTATATAACAAATCCACTCTAAACTCTGAAGAAACAACTAATGTAACTTTTAATAAAATTTCTAACACTAGAAACCAAGAGCAAAACAACTTTAACGATCAAATGGCGATATTGAAAATGTTAATCAAGATAAAATTGAAACCCAACAAGAAGAACCCCAAGGTGAAACTAACCCTAATCCTAGAATATAACACACAAATCTGAATCATCCAATTGACTAAATCATAGGAAACTTGGAACTAAGTGTATGAACTAGATCAACCTTCAGAAACCTAAGTCAAATAGCCCAGATCTCTAAGATTGAACCCAAAACCATAATGAAGCATTGGATGAACTTGACTAGGTAATTACAATGCAAGAAGAATTGACCCAATTTGAAAGAAACCAAATTTGAGACTTAGTACCTCCACCTAAACTCAAATAAATCATAGATACAAACTGGGGTTTTAGAAATAAATTAGATGATCAAGGTCAAATCATTAGGAACAAGACTAGGTTAATAGCTAAGGGGTTTATCCAAGTCAAAGGACTTGATTATAATGAGACTTATGCTCCTATAGCCAGATTTGAACCCATTATAATGTTGCTAGCCTATGCAGTACGTAAATGATTTAAGTTATACCAAATGGATGTCAAATCCGCCTTTCTAAATGGCCTAATTAAGAAGAAGTCTATGTAAGTCAACCTCATGGATTTGAGGACAAAGAAAATCCTAATCATGTGTTTAAATTAATAAACGCTTTATATGGACAAAAACAAGCACTTAGGGCCTAGTTTGAAAGGATATATAGTTATCTAAATTCTAATGGGTTTAAAGGAAAAATTGACCCAACCTTGTCTGTAAAAACCGTTGACTCAGAAATTTTCATAGCCCAAGTTTACATAGATGATATACATTTTGGGTCAACCAATTCTAAATTATTAAATGAATTTATAACCCTAATGGAAAAAAGAATTCAAAATGAGTCTTGTAGGAGAACTTAACTTCTTTTAAGGATTACAAATAAAGCAAACCAAAGAAGGAAACTTAGTACACCAAAGAATTAATTAAAAATTTTGGAATAAAAAATACTAAAGAATTTAAACACCTATGTGTAGGACCGGTGCTGTCGATAGGGGGGTGAATATCGACTTGGAAATTTTGTCGGGAAACTCGTCGTTCATTCGTTCATTGTAGTCAGAGAGTTAGTAGCACAGCGGAAAAATAAAGAACGAAAAACACAACATAAGACACACGGGTTTTTACTTGGTTACCAACCCCCAGGGTCAGTACGTCCAAGGCCTAATCACTGGTAGTGTCCATCCACTAATGGTCTCCTTTCCGGACTTTCCAGAGGTGGAGAAACTCGTCTTACAGTGCAAGTTTACAATCAAAAGGATAAGTAAATTAACTACATAAAATAAAAGCAAACCAAAATGAAAGTTGATGATCCGACCAATTTAGAAGTCCGAAGTGCAGCGCACTTCCTCCTGGAGTCTCCTTGGTCGCAGAGCTTCGTCTCTGAAGCTTTTTCTTTGCTCAAAATTCTTAGAATGATGTTGCAAATGATCTCTTGAGTTGAGGGGTCGAACCCATTTATATAGTGTCTTCTCAGGCTCCCTAGAGCCTTTGGGGCGCCTCTATTCGGTCAAAAAATCATCTGGAATCGCGAACTTCATGATGCTGATAAGTCATGCTATCCAGGGTGACCTAGACCATCCAGGGTACCCTAGACCATCCAGGGTGCCTGGAACCATCCAGGCTCCTAGCCTTTAGGGTGCCTGGAAGCATGGGGGTGCCTGTATTAACACAGGCGCCCTGGATGCTTCTTCCAGGTGCCATTTATCCTGCGTTTGCTTGCCTGCTTTACCACTAATTCTAGGTACCTACAGGATAAACAAACACAAGACAAATAAGTATATAATCTTAGCCTTAAGAATTGGTTCTAACTTTGGATTTCATGTGAAACCCTAGGTCGAACCGATGCCTAGTGTTCCCTTCCCGGGGAACGCGCCCTCGCCTACTCCTCTCAGGAGAAGTTGCCAACTGGCTCCTCTGGTTAGACTTTTGCCCGATCTTCCAGATCAGGACTTCGATGCCCAGTCCATGACCAGAACTTATTGCCTAACCCTCGGTCAGGTCTTCGTGCCCAGTCCACGACAAGGATTTATTGCGCAATTCCACGAACCAAGACTTCGTGCCCAACCCTCGGTCAAGTCTTCGGTGCCCAGCCCTCGGCCAGGACTTATTGCCCAATTCCATGAACCAAGACTTCATGCCCAACCCTTGGTCAGGTCTTCGGTGCCCAGCCCCGGCCAGGACTTATTGCCCAATTCCACGAACCAGAACTTCGTGCCTAGGTTAACTAGGATTTTTTCTTCTCTTTAATAAAGACTTCTTTTGCTAGTCATATTAATCCTGACTAGACTTCTCTTCTGCCAAACATCAAGTTTTGATTGGCTTACTCCTTGGTCTAACTGACCAAACCTGGGTTTTCTACTAAACATCAGATCCTGTTTAGCTAACCCTTGTTTTAACTGATCAAACCTCAGTATATTGACAAGATTAAGTCTAGGTTTGATCATCCTGCCACACATCAGGTCATGATTGGCTAACCCTTGGTCTAACTGACCAACCCTGGGTTCTGGTTGACTCTGCCAAACATCATACCTTGTTTGGCTAAACCTTTGTCAACCTGATCAATCCTGGGTTAACCCTACCAAACATAAGGTCCTGTTTGGTTTAACCCTTGATCACTTTGACTAACCCTTACCTTGTCTAACATATATTACTAACATAAGTATATTGTTAAACATCGAAATAAAGGAAGAAATCACCGATGCATCTTGCACCAATAATCTCCCCTATTTTGATGTTTGACAATAACTTAAGTCAGATTAGGTCTAAGGGTTAATACTAGGTTTAATCCTTTGGGAGAAATCGAAAAAAATCTAACTTCAGCTCTTCTCTCCCCCTTTGTCACACATCATAAAAAATTACATAAAAACTTGCGCCAACATTGAAATTTTTTTGAAAAAAATTTCTCTCCTTCTTTTGAAAGTACTTAGGATAATTGTTTTGAAAGCATAATTTTTGATAAAACCTTTCGAAACTCTTCCACCCTTATTTTTGAAAAAAAACTAAGTACTTGTTTTGTAAAGTTTTATTAAAAAAACTAAGTACTTAAATTGCACCAATAATATGGAAAAATATGTTGAACTTCCTTAAGTCTGACAACAATCCTAGGAATCTTGTTGACCACAAGAAAATTCCTATGTGTCTTAGGGATTTTTCCATAATGAATTTTTTTAATAAAATTTTGTTTTGAAAACATAATAATTTTCTTGACTTGGTTTCTTTTCTACTCTAACACAATCCAAGGAAATCTTGTTAACTACAAGAAAATTTTCCTAAGTGTCCTGGAAATTTCTCCAAACTCAAGGTTAGACAAATTTTTAAAGCCTTTGTTTAAAAGATGTAAAGATTTTTACAATATATTTTTGAAGACTAAATTTTTTTTATTTTTTATTTTTTTAAGAAGATTTTGAAAATGTAGTGTATAAAGACATAATACTTTTGAAACATTTAATAGTTCTTTTAATTTGACCTCCCCATAAACTTGACACAGTCCTAGGAAGCTTGTTGACTACAAGTGATCTTCCTCTGAGTCTTAGGGTTTGATTCAAACGAAAAGAATTATCTAATAATTTTTCAAAAAAAATCAGAAATTTGAATCAATTTCTTTGAGTAGGACTCCCCCTAAATCTGACACAATCTTTGGAATCCTTGAAGATTATAAAGGATAATTCCTATGTGTCTTTAGAGTTCATATTAAATCAAAAGAGCAATTAACACAATATTTGAAAGAATTGTTTTCGAAAGAATAAGATAGTTTTCAACGAAATAATTTTGAAAAATACTTTGAATAAATTTTTGAAACATTTTTTGAAAACATATTTTGAAAATTTTAAAGCATAAACCATTTTAAAAGATCTGAGTTTTCAAAAAGAATAATTTTTGAAATAATGTTTTTGAAAAAACATAATTTTGAAAAATAATAATTTTTTAAAAGAACAAAAAAACCTCCCCTGAACCTGACATCGTCTGGATACCCTTGTTAACTACAAGGACCTCTATCTAAGTGTCTTAAGGGACTCTAGTGTTGACCTAAAAGGTTTGTGTCTATGTGTGTAGGTCAAACAATTTTCGAAATAGATATATGATTTTTGAAAATGTATTTTATAGATAAGCAATCAGGCAAGCATGAAATTCATAAAAATATTATTATGTTTAAACATTATTTTGAAAATATATTTTTAAGAAAATATCCTAAAGTTTTTGAAAACATTTTGAAAAATATTTGTCAATTAATTAGTCATTAACATCTCACCCATTCTAAGTGTCGCAATATAAGCAAGCATGGTTGCCTTATGGGTGTATTGTGAGATGCTTGAATAATTTTTCTCAATTTATTTATAGATTGGTTGACCTTGAGTTAGATTCGAGTTTAATCAATTTGTAAATTAAAAGTAGATTTCAATAATCGACTTCCAGGTCTTGGCGAGTCACAGAGGCCTTCTTTGGCCATAGCCTTATTGGATCATCAATCCTTTCCTTAGACAAAGCCTTTTAAAGAAATAATACCTTTATTTTACTCTTTGAAAAACTCTGGTCTAACTAGTCTAGGATGTGGCGAGGTAGCTTCGGCTAGTTCCACTTAGCTAGGCCAAGCTTCCCTAACGTACTATCATCTCGCCCCACCCTAGTACTAGGTTAGGCAAGTATCAACCAACCTTTTCCTATCTATTCGTTCTAAATTATGCAAAAAATTAAACATGAATAACATGACAAATATTTTAACAAATAAGCAGATGCATGAACATGGTCTTTATGCATGAGTAAATCAAGACAACACATTTTAATTAAGTTTCTAATAATGTATCAAATTTTCGATTTGATACATATTATGTTAACCCGCGAATATGCTAACCCACTTTGATATATTTAATATTATTAAGTTGGAGGTTTCGGTTGAGTAGAATTTTATTTGGTTTCATACATGAAGGTAATCAATTTGAGTTAAGTTCATGAATTTTGTATGATTTTTGAATTATGGATTGAATTTAATATTAAAGTTGACTTGTTAATAATTGTTACAAGATAGTTCAATAAATATTTATTTGTGATTAAGGTTTAAGAATTAAGTATTTAAGTTTGAGAATTATTAATTAAGGTTGAAATTATTAAAAATTAATTAAGGTTGAAATTATTAAAAAGTAATTAGAATTAAATTAATTAATAATTAGTTAGAATTAAATTAATTAAGAATTAATTAGAGTTAAAATTAATTTAGATTAATTAGAGTTAAATTAATTAGGATGAATTAGAGTTAAAATTGTTACGAATTAATTAGGGTTAAATTAATTAAGAATTAATTAGAGTTAAAATTAATTCAGATTAATTAGAGTTAAATTAATTAGGATGAATTAGAGTTAAATAAATTAATGTTGAAGTTATTAATTAAAGATTAAATTGTTAACAGTTTTGGGTCTAGTTGCATCATTTTCATTAGTTCAAAAATATCTGAATCATCTACTATTTCTTTTTATTTAATTTTTCAAGTTTATCTAATACTTCTGCATTGTTTGAATTTTTGTAGACATTATTAAATGTAGCTTTGATTCTAAGAAATTCTTCTTCCACCTCATCCTCATCATTAGAGTTATATTCTTCTCTATCTTCATAGTAGGTAGAATGGTTTTGCAAGGTTGTTTATTAATGTCTCATAATTAATTTCAGAATTATCCAAGAAATTATTAATTAAATCTTCATTATTATCTAAAGAGGTATCTAACTTATTCTCAGCATTATCAGAATTATCTTCAGATTTATTAGAAAGATTCTTAATAAAAAACATTATCTTGAGAATTGTTAATATTATCAGTACTAATTTTATCAAAATTTTCAGAATTATCAACAATATTATTATTCTTATCAGCATTATCCAATAAAATATTGGAATTAATTCTAAAATTTTTTACATTGATATTAATGATTAAAGAATTCATATATGATAATTTAGTATTATCAATATTTGGTAATTTGTCATTCATTAACTTAAGTTGATTATGCAAAAGATCTAGTTTATCAGAAAAATTATCTAAATTATCAAACTTATCAGCATGCTTGTGAAACTGTGTAGGAATTAGAAAATAATTATTCCGAAAATTAAATTTCTGTACCTCCTTTCGCTTTGTTGTCCTGCTGATCTTCCAGTATGGACATTGATTCTTGTAATGCCCCTGCTTCTGGCATATAAAGCATCTAATATGGCTTTTGTCCCTCAGGACTCCTGGCGTTGGTACCTCCTTTGCCGTCGGTGGTGACGATCGAGTCTTACGAGTAGGACACTGGTTTTTATAGTGTCCTCTCCCCCTGCACTTGAAACAAATTATTTGAAATTTAAATACAGACATAATTCAAAAATACCTAATTCACCCTTGCTCCCCCTCAACTCTTGGCGGCTTTGCTCCGTTGGTTGTTAGTCCGGTGAAGAGCTACCAGGCTCTGATACCACTTGTAGGATCGGTGACGTCGATAGAGGGGGGTGAATATCGACTTTGAAATTTTGTCGGGAAACTCGTTGTTCGGTCGTTCGTTCTAGTCAAAGAGTTAGTAGCACAGTAGAAAAATAAAGAACGAAAAACATAACATAAGACACGTGGGTTTTTACTTGGTTTCCAACCTCCCAGGGTCAGTACGTCCAAGGCCTAATCATGGGTAGTGCCCGTCCACTAATGGTCTCCTTTTCGGACTTTCTGGAGGTGGAGAAACTCGTCTTACAGTGCAAGTTTACAATCAAAAGGATAAGTAAATTAACTGCGTAAAATAAAAAAAACCAAAATGAAAGTTGAGAATCCGACCAAACTAGAAGTTCGAAGTGTAACACACTTCCTCTTGGAGCCTCCTTGGTCGCAGAGCTTCTTCTCTGACACATTTTCTTTGCTCAGAATGCTTAGAATGATGTTACGAATGTTCTCTTGAGTTGAGGGATCGAACCCCTTTATATAGTGTCTTCTCGGGCGCCCTAGAGCCTGTGGGGCACCTCTATTCATTCAAAAAATCATCCGAAATCGCGAACTTCGTGATGCTGATAAGTCATGTTGTCCAGGATGCCCTAGACCATCCAGGGTGCCCTAGACCATCCAGGGTGCCTGAAACCATCTAGGCGCCTGGACTTTAGGGCACCTGGAAGAATGGGGGAGCCTGTATTAACACAGGCGCCCTGGATGCTTCTTCCAGGTGCCATTTTTCCTGCGTTTGCTTGCTTTCTTTACCTCCAATTCTAGGTACCTGCAAGATAAACAAACAAAAGACAAACAAGTATATAATCTTAGCTGTAAGGATTGGTTCTGACTTTGGATTTCATGCGAATCCCTAGGTCGAACTGATGCCTAGTGTTCCCTTCCCGGGGAATGCGCCCTCGCCTACTCCTCTCAGGAGAAGTTGCCAATCGGCTCCTTCGGTTGGACTTTTGCCTGATCTTCCAGATTAGGACTTTGGTGCCCAGTCCACGACCAGGACTTATTGCCAAATTCCACGAACCAGGACTTCGTGCCCCACCCTCGGTTAGTTCTTAGGTTCCCAGCCCTCAGCCAGGACTTATTGCCTAATTCCACTGACCAAGACTTCGTGCCCAACCCTCGGTCATGTCTTCGGTGCCCCGCCCTCGGCCAGGACATATTGCCCAATTCCATAAACTAGGACTTCGTGTCTAGGTTAACTAGGACTTTTTCTTCGCTTTGATAAAGACTTCTTTTGATAGTCATATTAATCCTGACTAGACTTCTCTTCTGCAAAACATCAAGTCCTGTTTGGCTTACTTCTTGGTCTAACTGACCAACCCTGGGTTTTCTGATAAACATCAGATCCTGTTTAGCTAACCCTTATTTTAACTGATCAAACCTCAGTACATTAACCAGATTAAGTCTAGGTTTGATCATCCTGCCAATCATCAGGTCCTGTTTGGCTATCCCATGGTCTATCTGGCCAACCGTGGGTTCTGGTTGACTCTGCCAAACATCAGATCCTGTTTGGCTAAACCTTTGTCAACCTGATCAATCCTGGGTTAACCCTACCAAACATAAGGTCTTGTTTGGTTTAACCCTTGATCACTTTGACTAACCCTTACCTTGTCTAACATATATTACTAACTTAAGTATATTGTTAAACATTGAAACAAAGGAAGACATCACTGATGCATCTTGCACCAAAACTATGGCAACCAATTCAATTATAGATAATGACCAAAATGGTAAACTAGTGTATCTAAAGTACTAAGTATCCTTATTAAGAAAATATTTTAAGGAATTCTGAGTACTTGAGAAAGAAAATTTTAAAATCTAAGTACTTTATTGATTTGAATTTTCCTAAATCTGACACAATCCTATGAACCTTGTTGACCACAAGAAGATTTCCTATGTGTATTAGAGATTTGTTCAATAAAGTATTTTCAATATGTGTATTTAATTTTTTGAATAAATTTCTTGGTTTGGATTCCTCCCCAATCTGACACAATCCTAGGAAACCTTATTAACTATAAGGAAAAACTTTCCTATATGTATTGAAGATTTTTCCAAACTTAAGAATTTTTCAAAGATTTTTAGAGACGTTCAAACGACGAAAAGATTTAAAAAAAACATATTTTGGAAAATGAGAATATTGTGTTTTCAAGGCGGTTTTTGAATAGATAGTGTTATTTGAAAATATAGAATTTTTGAAATATTTAATACTTCTTTTAATTTGAACTCCCACTAACCCTGACACAGTCCAATGAGGCTTGTTGATCACAAGTTGATCTTCCTCTGAGTCTTAGGGGTTGATTCAAACAAAAAGAATTTCAAAAAATAAAAAAACTTTAGAAAAAACTTTTAAATGCTACTTTGATTTAACGATTTGAAAAAATAAATTCTTCTTTTTCTCTATCCTTTTGAAAAATATAAAAAGTATGAAGAACTGCAAAGCAGAAATTCTATGTTTAAAATGATTTTGAAAAATACCACAGTAGATATAAATACAAAAACTGTTGGTGTAAGATGCATCAGTGATGTCCTCCTCTAAGTGTTTCAATGTTTGACAATATGCTTAAGTCAGTGATACATTGAACAAGGGAAGGGTGAGTCAGGAAAAGAGTACCAAAGTGAACAAATGTCCTAGTTAACCTCGGCACTAAGTCCTGGTTCATGGAATTGGGCACTATGTCCTGGCCGAGGGCTGGGCACCTAAGACCTGACCAAGGGTTGGGCACTAAGTCCTGGTTCATGGAATTGGGCACTAAGTCCTGGCCGAGGGCTGGGCACCTAAGACCTGACCGAGGGTTGGGCACTAAGTCCTGGTTCGTGGAATTGGGCACTAAGACCTGGTGAGTGAAGCTGGGCACTATGACCTGGTGAGTGAAGCTGGGCACTAAGACCTGGTGAATGAAGCTGAGCAAAAGTCCTGATGAGTGAAGTTAGGCACTAAGTCCTGGTCGTGAGATTGGGCAAAAGTCCTGGTGAGTGAAGCTGGACAAAAGTCCAACCGGATGGGCTGGGTGGCAACCGTCTCCTGAGAGGAGTAAGTGAAAGGCGCACTCCCGGGGGTGGGAACGTAGGCGTCGGTTCGACCTAGGGTTTCACGGAAACCCGAAGTCAGAACCATTTCGTTAAGGCTTAGGATATATATGTGTTTGCTTGTATTTATGTATCTTGCGGGTACCTAAAATTGAAGACAAAGCAGACAAACAAACACACAACAAGGCTGGAAACTAGGCTGCAAGGTGCCTCCTTCAGCTTGGGCGCCCCAGTCAGCTAGGCGCCTCAATGATGCAGGGAGCCTCCTTTAACACAGGCGCCCTGGATCAAAGGGTTATATGCTACTACGGTTCGGCGCGGAGATAAGCTTTGACCAAGCCCTGTGAGGCGCCTCATTCATCACAGGTGCCCTATACCAAGCCTATAAAAGGGGCTTCGACCCGTCAACTCAAAACAACACTTCTATGATCATTCTAAGCATTACGAACAGAAGAAAAGCGCTAACGACGAAGCTCTACGTCCAAGGAAGCTCCGGGTGGAAGTGCGCGGCACTTCGGAGTTCCAGATCGGCCAAGTCTTCGACCTTCTTTGTTTTGGTTTGCTTTTACTATTCTGCACTTAATTTCCGTATCTTTTGATTGTAACTCTTGCACTATAAGATGGGTTTCTCCACCTCCGGAAAGTTCAAAAAGGAGACCATTAGTGGACGGGTGTTCTCGTGCTTAGGCCTTGGATGTACTAACCTTGGGGGGTTGACAACCAGGTAAAAATCCCATTTGCATTTTGTGTCGTCTTTTATTATTCCGTTTTGTTTTCTGTTGTGCTACTGACTCTGAGTCTAGAACGATGATCCGAAAGATGAATTTTCTATGAGTTTCCGCAAGAGTTTTTATGGTCGATATTCACCCCCTCTATCGACAGCACCGGTTCCCACAATTGGTATCAGAGCCCGGTCGCTCTTCATCGAACTAATAGCCGACGGAGCAAAGATGCCAGGAGTTGAGGGGGAGCCCAGGGTGAATCAGTTACATTTTCTTTTCTAAATGGCAATTTTTAAATTTCATATTATATGCTTCAAGTGCAGGGAGAGAGGACACCATAAAAATCAGTGTCCTACTCGTAAGACTCGTACCTCACCACCAGAAGTAAAGGAGCCACCAGCGCCCGGAGTCTAGAGGGATAAAAGTCAAATACGGTGCTTCAAATGCGAAAAGCACGAACACTACAAAAATAAGTGTCCGGCAAAGGAGCCACCATAAAAATCAGTGTCCTACTCGTAAGACTCGTACCTCACCACCAGAAGTAAAGGAGCCACCAGCGCCCGAAGTCCAGAGGGATAGAGGACACCATAAAAATCAGTATCCTACTCATAAGACTCGTACCTCACCACCATAAGTAAAGGAGCCACCAGCGCCCGGAGTCCAGAGGGATAAAAGTCAAATACGGTGCTTCAAATGCGAAAAGCACGAACACTACAAAAATAAGTGTCCGGCAAAGGTACGCAAGATTTACATTCGTAAAAATTTTCAAATTCCTGCACTATCTTATGTAGATAACATAGATAATTTCTCTGGAAAGTTAAACTTTGTAAATAGTCAAATCAAGATTATGCATGATCAGTTACAAAATGTAGATAATGTTGGATCGAGAGAAATGATAGAGGGGGGGTGAATATCGTAAAACGTTCGGATTAAGAAATAGAGAATGCACAGCAGAAATTAACACAAACACACGCACACACCAAGTTTTTTACTTGGTTCGGAGTCACGGTCGGCTCCTACTCCAAGGCCCACGGTCGTTGACCATTTTTTGCGGGCAATTCTATATGTCGCAAAAATAGTTTACAAGATATATTACAAGACTAGTGCAGTAAACTTAAAAGAAACTCTTCATTACCGACGTCCGTTGTAGATTGTATTTTCGGAGCAGAGGGACGTCGTCGGTGCTTGTATCTCGAGTCGGGAGGTTTCCGGAGCAGAACGTGAGCGTAGAAGAGCGTGAATGCGTTGGAAGAAGTGATTTCTGAAGCCTTGGGGTCGAGGGCCTTTTTATAGCCCCTGGGGGCGCCCGGAACGTCGGGGGCGCCCCCCCCATGTGTCAGCTGATTCGAGTTCCTCTCGGTCAGCTCTGATCCCTTCAAACTCGGGATCAGGCTTTGACGAGGGCGCCCGGGACGCTGGGGACGACCGGGTTGACTGGGTCAACTCTTATCCGTTGGCTTCGCTGGCTTCTGCTTCGTTAGCTTTGAACTGGGGGCGCCCGGGACGCTGGGGGCACCCGGGAGCACGGGGGCGCCCTGCCCATGAACTGCCGAAGCACTCTTTTTGCTTAGTCTGTTTTGTGTTGCCCTTGGGGGCGCCCTGCTCAGCAGCTGCCTAACTCCTTTAAGGCGTTCAGAGTTGCAATGACTCATTCCTTCGGTCCTGCATCCAGGGTTAGTCCAAAACAAGTACAAAGCAATAGAGTATTAAGTTTATACAGTCTTAGCTATCTTGGTTCTGACTTTGGGTCTCCCAAATGGAGCCCTAGGTCGAACCGATGCCTACTGTTCCCTCGACGAGGAACGCGTCCTCACCTACTCCTCTCGGGAGAATTTACCTGATGCCAACTGGCTCCTCCAGTTGGACTTTTGCCCAGCAGTCCTTCGCTAGGTGCCTAGCTGTCCTTCGCCAGGTCTTCACTACCAAGCCGTCCTTCGCCTGGTGCCTAGCAGTCCTTCGCTAGGTCTTTGTATTCTGGCATTCCTTTGCCAGTGCCTAGCAGTTCTTCGCTAGGGCTTTGTATCCTGGCATTCCTTCGCCAGGTGCCTAGCAGTCCTTCACTAGGACTTTTCCTGCACACTTGAGTAACATATTAGATAAACATTATACCTTAACTTTTGAACCCTTTTGCCATTATCAAAACTCAATTTTGAAGAAGCACATCCCAGATGCCAACCAAGTGATTGAGCCATAGATGGTACAAGTTCAAGAAGATCTCAGTTATGAAAGTCGACCTATTCAGATAATAGATCGAGCAGATAAGAAGTTGAGGAACAAAGTGGTACCACTAGTAAAAGCTTTATGGCTGAATCAGAAGTATGAAGAGGCAACCTGGGAATCAGAAGATAGCATGAGGCAAAGGTATCGAGAGCTGTTCTATGTTCGAGGACGAACTTTTTATAAGGTAGGGAGGATTGTAACACCCAATAATTTTCTGGTATTATTAGGGATTTTTTGGAATTTTTCTAGCATTTTTCGGAATTAAAATAAAAAGAAAAAAAAGAGGTTGGGCGGGGTTTGATCCCGCGACCACAAGGCAAAGCAAGGCCTTAAGGGCGTCCGGGTAACCAGCTGGGCAAGGGTATCAAGAACAGAAAAAGATGAAGCGAATTAATATTATAGTTAAGTAAGGCCTTTTCATGAAGAGGTGTTTCAACATCCACTTAAGTTGAGTTAAGACCCCATTAGGGCTTGGAGGAGGCTGCGCGAACAGGGGGGGGAGGCTGCGAAAACAGGGAGAAAAGAGAGGAGTTTCCTTACTTCCTCTTCCTCCTCTTGAGTGGAGAGCCTAGGGCTTCTTCCCTAGGGCCAAGAAGTGGAGTTTGTTGGTGCAGAATGCACTCAAGTCAAACCTGTGTTTTGATAATGGCAACATAGGTCAAAAGTTAAGTCTTTCTTGTTTTCTAACAAGTTAATCTAGTGTGCAGGAAAAGCGCTAACGAAGGACTGCTAGGCACTGGCAAAGGAATGCCAGGAAAGAAAGCCCTAGCGAAGGATTGCTAGGCAACTGGCGAAGGACTGCCAGTATCAAGCCCTAGCGAAGGACTGCTAGACTCCTGGCAAAGGACAGCTTGGGATTGAAGCCCTAGCGAAGGACTGCTAGGCAACTGGCGAAGGACTGCCAGTTTACAAGACCTGACAAAGGACCGTCAGGTAAAAGTCCAACCAAAGGAGCGGTTGGCATCAGGTAATTTCTCCCGAGAGGAGTAGGTGAGGACGCGTTCCCCGTCGAGGGAACAGTAGGCGTCGGTTCGACCTAGGGCTCCATTTTGGAGACCAAAGTCAGAACCAAGACAGCCAAGGCTGTATAATCTAATACTTTATTGTTTTATTGTGTTTTGGACTAACCCTGGATGCAGGACAGAAGGAATGTGTGTCTGCAGCTCAGAAAGCCTCAAAGGAGAGAGGCAAGGCTGAGTAGGGCGCCCGGAGTGTCCCGGGCGCCCCCAAGGTTCATACAAAACAAATCAAAACAAAGAGGGTTCGAACAGCTGCTGGGCGGGGCGCCCCCGTGCTCCCGGGCGCCCCCGCTGCTCCCGGGCGCCCCCTGCGTCCCGGGCGCCCCCATGTGCATACATCGAACCAAAAGCCTTCGAAGCCAGAAGATAAGGTTTGACCCGGTCAATCCGGGCGCCCCGAGCGCTCCGGGCGCCCCGAGCGCCCCGGTCAAAGCGGATCCAGAGGATCAGACGCGACCGAGACTTTGTCGGATCAAAGGCCACATGGGGGGCGCCCCCGACGTCCCGGGCGCCCCCAGGCCCTATATAAAGGGCCCTCGACCCCATGCTTCGAACAACAACGCTCTCAACGCCTCAAAGCTCTTCTACGCTCGTGCCTTGCTCCGGACACTTTCCAACTCGAGCCGACGACGTCCCGCTGCTCCGAAAAAGTTGATCTACTCCGGACGTCGGTAAAGAAGAGCGTTCTTTTTATTTACTGCACTTATCTCTGTAATTAAATTCTGTAAACCTTTGTGCGCCTATATAGAATTGCCCAAAGTAAACGGTCAACGACCGTGGGCCTTGGAGTAGGAGTCGACACAGGCTTCGAACCAAGTAAATCGACTGTGTCTCTGTGTCTTGTTTTTTAATTTCCGCTGCGTACCTACTCTTACTCAAATCCGAAAGTTCCGATATTCACCCCCCCCTCTATCGGTTTTCTCGATCCAACAAGTGGTATCATAGCGGGGAAGTTCAAACCTGGTGCAACCACCAGTTTGAAATTTTTTTTTGGATTTTTATTTTTCTATTTTTTCCCGACGAATTTTTCGTTAAATATTTTATTCGATTTTTTTTGTTAAGTGAGGTTGGTGCAACATCCCTCGTTATTTTTTTTATCCAGCACTACTAATCCAAGACCTAGTCTTGGAAAACTCGTCTTTCTTTTAGTTTTCTATTTCAGATGGCCATGCAAGAGGGATTTAGCACCGCAAGACCTCCACTCTTCAGTGGAGAAGACTTTTCCTACTGGAAAAGCCGCATGGAGGTCCACCTGAAAACTTAGGTGGACATGTGGATTATCATCCAGTCCGGACTGGAGATACCCAAGAATGCTGATGGACTTCCTCAAAACTACTCCGAATGGAACAATGCCCTAAAGCGAAAGATAGAAGCCGACGCAAAAGCTACTCAGACTCTTCAATGCGGATTGACGAAAGAGGAGCTGAACCGCGTGGGCCCCTTC
The DNA here is from genome assembly GCA_024364735.1 of Boesenbergia rotunda. NCBI lineage: Eukaryota > Viridiplantae > Streptophyta > Magnoliopsida > Zingiberales > Zingiberaceae > Boesenbergia > Boesenbergia rotunda. The sequence continues at coordinate 142,193 of JAGFNQ010002027.1, read as the reverse complement.
AATAGTGCAAAGGAGCTGTGGACAAAACTGATCGAGCTGCACGAAGGGACTTCAGATACTCGGATCAGCAAGAGGGATCTGCTACTAAACAAACTCTACACCATCAAGATGGCCGATAACGAAACAGCAGCCCAGCTCCACGCACGAATCCAAGAGGTAATGAACGGTCTTCACACAATAGGTCACAAGGTTGAAAACCGTGACCTAATAAGGTATGCTCTAAACGCCTTCCCTAGAAATACCTTGTGGGCATCTATGGTAGATGCATACAAGGCCTCTAGAGATCTTTCTAAAATAAAATTAGATGAATTGTTTTCCGAACTAGAACTGCACGAACAAACTAACACCAATATGGTCGAGAAAGGTATTGCTTTCGTTGCAGGTAAAACTGGAAGGACAACGAAGAAGAAGCCTGAACCTGAACCCGAGTCTAACTCTGACTCAGACTCAGAAGACGAAGAAGGAGAACAAATTAAGCTGGTCCGGCTAGCCCGAAGCTACTACAAGGAGCTGAAGAACCGAACCAACAAACGGAAAACCGGCCGAAGAAAGGACGAACCAGCTGAACCCGTGAACAAGCCTAATGTGACCTGCTACGAGTGCAAGAAAAAGGGCCACTACAAGTCAGAGTGCCCAAACCTAAAGGAGACTAAAAAGACAAGAAGAAAGAAGGCGCTCCAAGCAACCTGGGACGAGTCTTCCTTGGAAGAAGAAGAAGAAGCACCCCAATCAAACCTACTAGCTCTGACCGCCTCAGATAAAGTCGAGACTGAGTCAGAAACAGAACAAGAGGACGGCGAGCTGACCTTCACAGAAGACGGATAAATTAAGGTAACTGGTTTTAATAGATTGCAATTAAGTGAGTTAATTTCATTTCTTTCTCGAGATTTGGCCAAAGCCAAACTCTGAGTCGAATCCCTCCGACAGGAAGTAAAACTCCTGAAAGAGGGAGCTGACTCTAAACCCTTAACCGAGAAGGTTCAGGAAGGAACTCCTACTCAAGTTGAAAAACTTGAAAAGGAAAACTCCTCCCTGAAAACTCAGGTTAAGGATCTTATATCAGCATTAGAACGATTTACATCTGGTTCCAAAGGTCTTGACATGATCCTTGGAAAACAGAAATCAGTTCTAAACCGATCCGGATTGGGCTATAGAACCAAATCTCGACAAAGATCATACCTTGCTGTACTGAATCAGTCCAGAGGTAAAATTCAGGCATGGGTACCTAAACTATACCTGAACAAACCAACTGGATCAAATCAGTATTGGATCCCCAAGGACAAGATTCACATCTTGCCTAACCATCACCGTGGCTTTAGTCCAGGGGGAGCTAAACTGAAAACTATATTCATTATTAGATAAATTTTTTATTGCAATATGATTGTTTGCCTGTTTATTTAATTTCTGCAATTTACCATGCTTAGACTTAGGCTAGTTTAAGGATCAAACAAACTTAACTGAAACTTGAAAACATAGTATTGGGTGGAGGTGAGATGATACTACGTTGGGGAAACCAATTCTAATAAGATCAAGGTTACTTGGTCTCTTTAGACTGGTGAAACCAGCCGAAGCTACCGATCCAAAATCCAAACTAGTTAGACCAGAAATTTTTCAAAGAATAATTTTGAAAATGAAATTTCATTAAAAGGCTTTGTCAAGGAAATGGTGGATGATCCCATAAGGCTTCGGCCAAAGAAGGCCTAGTGCCTCGCCAAGACCTGGAAGTCAATTTTTGAAATTCAAATTCAAATTAATTTTTGTCAAATTCGAATCTAACACAAAATTTCAGCTAAGTGTAGAGTTAAACAACTTTTCAAAAATTTCAAAATTAATTAATTAAGTTTTCAAAATTTAATTATTTTCAAAATTAATCAAAAATTTACAAAATAATCTTAACTATCAAAACCTGTCTCACGAAAACCATAAGGCTAACGTGATTAAAAACCCTAGACTGGGTGAGACAGTAGGATTAAGACTCAATTGGAAATTCTGTTAATACCTATACGATGAGATAATCTTGTATTTGTCAAACCATGATCAAAGCAGTCAAAACATGGTCAACATAGTCAAACCAAGGTAAACGAGGTCAAAACATGATTAACGTAGTCAAACCACAGTCAAAACCGTCAAATCAATTCAAACCATGGTCAAAAGTAGACAAGACAAAAATTTGTCTTTACCTACCCTATTCAGGGCGCCCGGAACCACGCGGGCGCCCCCTCCTATATGTTTTCTTACTCCCTATTCAAAAAGCTGCCAGTGCTTTTGACCAGGGCACCCGGAACCACGCGGGCGCCCCCATCAACTCTAACGCAGCAAAAGCTACAAAAGCGCTCTGTTGAGGGCGCCCGGGCTGTCCCGGGCGCCCCCAGCAGCCAAAAGCTTCTGCCCTTGGCAGCAGTTACTGACCAGGGCGCCCGGAAGCTCCCGGGCACCCCCATGAGTTTGCCTATAAAAGGCACCTGAACCTCCTTCACTTCCCACACCAAAATCAACCTTCTTCTCCACTTCTTACTCCTCAAGAAGACCTTGCAAGCCCTCTTCCTCAACTATGCCTCCCCGAGCCGTCCGGTATGATTATTATTTTTATTGCATTTAAATTTATTCCATGGAATATCTTTATTCTTCCTTTAACTCTCTTAACTTAGAAGACGTCGACCGAACCCGGCCAACCCCGGTGCCCAACCTAGTCCCGACCCTAGATTTCCTAATCTAGAGTTATGTAATAGGTTCGCACAAACAATCTACAAGCCTATTAAAACGAGTTATCTCAATAGGCACTTTTTCACCCAATCATGCCCTGTCGCCATGAACATCATCAACTTCTATCAATTGGACAATCTTGTCTTCTGCACGCATACCATTAATGAATCTTTATGTGCAGAATTTTACAATAATATTATTCGACAAGATAATCTTATGTTTCACACCACTGTCCAAGGGATTCCTTTAACTATAACCCCGACTTTGTTGAACCGTTTCCTAGGACTGCGACCCTCTCAGTCCACATTCTGCTATTATCCTCCTAGGAACCCCCCATTTGATCCTCCCTACTCAGAGATTACCCTAGATACCATTCACTCCTATTTCTTTAGGGCAGACCTCCCAGCAAATAGACGCTTCCAAGCTGTTGAACTTCAGGCCCAGAACTATGCCTTGTATAGAGTTCTGGTCCGCTGCATCCTACCACTCTCCACCAGAGACCTAGGGACTATGCGACCCTTTCATGCTTTCCTTCTTTATGCCCTAGTCCATCACCTTGACCTAGACATTGGACTCCATATGTTTCATACCATTCTGCATGCGCCCAGTGTCACGACCCAGGGACGTGTGCGTACACCATATTGCCACATCATCACATCCCTCCTTCATCACCACGGTCGGGACATTATCGTTGGTGAAATTTCCGCTATGACCGACTTTGACGAAATAGGATTTAGGAACTTTTCCTTAGCGGGTCTAGAGGTGTCGGCTACCGGGGTTCTTAGTTGGAGATGACAGCAGGCCGGAGCACCAGTCGACTCAGACGAGGAGGTTGAAGTCGACGTTGGAGATGTAGCTGCATCAGCCCGAGCACACATCGACGAGCCCGCTCCACTGACACTCTACCAGAAAGTGACAGATTTAGACATAAAGGTTCAAAGTCTTCGAGAGGAGGTCGAAGCCTACCACCTAGAGCAGATGGAAGCTCGTCGGGCCGATCGAGAAGTGGATGACGCACGATACATAGAGATGATGGCACGATTCGATGCATGGCAGCCCGGCCCATCTGATCACCCCGGTCCTTCATCTTAGGTTCACTTAGCATTGTACCTATTTGACTGCCCCTACTCAGTAGGGTCGACTTGTGGTTGACTTGTGCTTGACTTGTGTAACTGTATTGAACTTTGACTACTTGAGTTATTCTATGTTGACTAGTTTATGATTATTAGGATTGTGCTTTGTAGAATAGATTATTTTTTCGACTTGAAATTGTATTTAAATTTTTTTTAAAACCTGTTTTACTTAATTTCAAAATTAGTTTTCATTTTTCGAAGTAGTTTTATTTTTTATTTCAAAACTATCCCCTTTCAAAACTAGGTGTTTTTCGAAAATGGATTTAGCCTAGGCTCTAACCCTAGAACTGCATGCACCTATAGACTTAGAAGCCAGCATCTCACAAGCACCTTAGGGTACTTTTGATTGATAACCTAGAAAGGGTTGAGATGCTTAGGTCTTTGCCTTAATTCAAGATGCTTTAAGTCAGTGCATCTCCAGTAATTGGGGCACTAAATACAACTTAAACAGCAATCCAGTTAAGTGTCAAGTTTAGAAAATCTAACTTGAACAGAAACACTTAACTTGACTAACCCTAGCAAAAACTACTGTTTATAACAGTTAGTAAGTAGCTAATTGGGTTAGGCACGTCCCTATAAGAGAAAATTGACTGATTTAATTATGAATTGGTTCAGTACAGCAAATTCTTATTTATTTCCTTTATTCATGCTATATTTATCTGTTTTGATATATGGCAAAGGGGGAGAGATAGGAAAGGAAAGAGAAAAAATTACTTTTACTTTTCAAAATTTTTCTTCCTTTATTCAAAAAGGAGAGAGTAAAACTTTCTTATAGAGTAAAATCTTATAGAGTAAAATTTTCTTATCTTTTACTCAACTTTCAAAAGTTTTCAAAATTTTTCTTTTGTTCAAAAAGGTTCAAAAACATACTTTTCCTTTATTCAAAAGCTTAAACTTTTTGAAGAAGTACTTAAGTTCTTAAAGCTTTCAAAATTTTGCCTAAGTACTCCAGTTTCAAAAGTTCTTAAAGCTTTCAAAATTCTGCCTAAAGTACTCTAGTTTCAAAATTTCTTAAAAGCTTTTAAAATGTTGCTAAGTACTCTAGCTGCAAGATTTTTACTCAAGCTTTCAAAATTTTCATAAGTACTCTAGCTTTTCAAAAGGTTCTTATTTAAGCTTGTCAAAAATTTTTAAGTACTCTAAAGCTTAAGTTTTTTCAAAACTGTATTTCTTACTTAAGCTAACATTCTCAAAAAAGTTTTCAAGCACAAGTAAAGTTTTTTAAAACCCCACGAACTTTTAAAAAAACTAGGGGGAGATTCCTTCCACGGGGAGGAAACAAAAGTTGAAACTTTTTCATGTTTTGCTTAAACTTAACTTTTTGAACTAGGGTTGCCATAAATCAAAAAGGGAGAGATTGTTGGTGTAGAATGCACTCAAGTCAAACCTGTGTTTTGATACTAGCAACATAGGTCAAAAGTTAAGTCTTTCTTGTTTTCTAACAAGTTAATCTAGTGTGCAGAAAAAGCCCTAGCGAAGGACTGCTAGGCACTGGCAAAGGAATGCCAGGAAAGAAAGCCCTAGCGAAGGATTGCTAGGCAACTGGCGAAGGACTGCCAGTATCAAGCCCTAGCGAAGGACAGCTAGACTCCAGGCAAAGGACAGCTTGGGACTGAAGCCCTAGCGAAGGACTGCTAGGCAACTGGCGAAGGACTGCCAGTTTACAAGACCTGACAAAGGACCGTCAGGCAAAAGTCCAACCAAAGGAGCGGTTGGCATCAGGTAATTTCTCCCGAGAGGAGTAGGTGAGGACGCGTTCCCCGTCAAGGGAACAGTAGGCGTCGGTTCGACCTAGGGCTCCATTTTGGAGACCAAAGTCAGAACCAAGATAGCCAAGGCTGTATAATCTAATACTTTATTGTTTTATTGTGTTTTGGACTAACCCTGGATGCAGGACCGAAGGAATGTGTGTCTGCAGCTCAGAAAGCCTCAAAGGAGAGAGGCAAGGCTGAGTAGGGCGCCCGGAGTGTCCCGGGCGCCCCCAAGGTTCATACAAAACAAATCAAAACAAAGAGGGTTCGAACAGCTGCTGGGCGGGGCGCCCCCGTGCTCCCGGGCGCCCCCATACGCATACCTCGAACCAAAAGCCTTCGAAGCTAGAAGATAAGGTTTGACTCGGTCAATCCGGGCGCCCCGAGCGCTTCGGGCGCCCCGGTCAAAGCGGATCCAGAGGATCAGACGCGACCGAGACTTTGCCGGATCAAAGGCCACGTGGGGGGCACCCCCGACGTCCCGGGTGCCCCCAGGCCCTATATAAAGGGCCCTCGACCCCAAGCTTAGAACAACAACGCTCTCAATGCCTCAAAGCTCTTCTACGCTCGTGCCTTGCTCTGGACACTCTCCAACTCGAGCCGACGACGTCCCGCTGCTCCGAAAAAGTTGATCTACTCCGGACGTCGGTAAAGAAGAGCGTTCTTTTTATTTACTACACTTATCTCTGTAATTAAATTCTGTAAACCTTTTTGCGCCTATATAGAATTTCCCAAAGTAAACTGTCAACGACCGTGGGCCTTGGAGTAGGAGTCGACATAGGCTCCGAACCAAGTAAATCGACTGTGTCTCTGTGTCTTGTTTTTTAATTTCCGCTGCGTACCTACTCTTACTCAAATCCGAAAGTTTTCCGATATTCACCCCCCCTCTATCGGTTTTCTCGATCCAACAGAGTTTTCTTGCAAAGGAAGAGGAAAAGAACCCTACGCTAGGAATTTCGAGATACATAGTGAGTTTTCTTTAAGAAAAGGGTAAGTAAATCACTCACCTGCAATAGAAGTAGCTTCGCATGTAGTTTCTCGTTGTAGAACCATGATTTTGTGATCTAAGTGCATGCTTTGAGAATATTGTTTATTGTGTGATTTAAGTTTCTAAAGAATACATGTTTTTAATCATAGAACTTGAATTGGAGTAGATTTTATATGTGTGATCTAAGCATGAAAGACCAAGTTCTTGAAAAGTCCCAAAAATGAGGTTTGGGTTAAGGGCACGCAAGGTGCTCGATGAAAGTTCCAAGTAAGAAAGGTAAAATTTTGTAGTGTAAAAAGTTATGCAAAAAGAAAGATAACTTGATAAGTATAAGCTTTATGAGTAAGAAAGTATTTTACTTTTGTAAAGTGACATGTACCGGACAAAAGAGAGGCCCCCAGAAAGTTAGAAAGAATCTCTAATAGGGTGCGGTGGCTAGCTACCCCGAAACCTATTAGGGATACGCGCATTGGTACATTGATACCATGGTACAGTGTCAAGGCCTGAGAAAGTTGATTATTATTTTGAAGTATATGAGTATATGTAAGTGTTTTCAGTTTAAGCATATGTTTTGCTATGTATGTTAACATTGTTATGTTACAAGCATGTTAAAGAGCAAGAGCAAGGAAGTTAGTGGTTTAAAGTATGGAAATGCATAAGTAGCAAGTCTCAAAAGAAATTATGAGCATGTTAGATTTGCCAATGTTTTGATGCTAGTAAATGATTCCAAGCATGATTGAGCATGATAAGTATGTGAAAGTTTCCATGTGTAAGTATTTCAAAGTGCATGTGTTTTGAAGCAAGCATTATTTGGAAAGAGCATGTTTAGCATTAATCGCATGAATTTGTGAGTTAGGATTTACTTACTAAGCAAATCGCTTATTAGTTGCATTTCCTTCTATTGCAGACAAAGGTAAAGAAAAAGCATAAGCTAGGGAGGCGAGCGGGACTTGCATTGATGTTCAGTGGCGGCGGAACCGTGGAAGAGATCGTCGGGTTAAGTCTTGTAGAACATGTGTTTTGGTGTTTTGAATTGGTAGAACGAATGACTTTGTTTAAACCTTGCATAGAGACAAAGTTGGGTACAAACTCTAGTCTAGAGTTCATATATTTTGATAGCTTATTTACTTCCGCAAAGATCCTAATTGCAAGTTTATGAGGTTGTTTTGGGTTGCTAAAATGTTTATAAAACTAGTGTAGAGTATAGATTTGGAGTTATTTATCTATATACTTGAAAGTATATGAATTGTGGAGCTTTGGAAATGGTTTTCAGGTCTGTAAATGCAGGTATCAGGCGTGCCAGTCGACTGGTTCAGAACCAGTCGACTGCCCTATCGAACAGAAAGTTTCTGTTCGATGCACCACTTGACTTCCAAGAGGCCAGTCGACTGGTGCCGGGCACAGAAAGTTTCTGTGGCTGACACCAGTCGACTGGCTATATAGCAGTCGACTGGTACCATTAAAAAGAAAGTGTTGTAGGGCAGATGGTTAGTGCTTCAGTTTTACAACTAAGAGGTCTAGGGACCAAATCCTTGCAAAGTAAATAAAATAAAAGTTTTTTTTAAAGAAAAAAATTTAGAGCAAGTTAAGGGAAGTCAAGTAGTTGTAACCTAAGGCTAAGGATAAGGTAAAGTTAAGGTTAAGTGAATGTGGCGCCCGCCTTAAGGGAGAGAAAGAGAAGGCGGGTCGTCACAGAGTGGTATCAGAGCAAAAGGTTCCACCCCTCTGCCACACTGACATCAAGCATCAATCCTGCCGCCTACCAAGTAAGAAGTTCATATATTGTAGTTTTGTATGCTTTTCATTATTGACTGTTAGTATCAGTAAGTGCATGATGATAAGGAAGTATGTTAGTATTATTATATGCTAATATGTGCATGATTAGTAATGCTATTATGAGTATGATGACAGTATGATGATATGACATATGTTATATGAGTATGATGATAGTATGGTGATATGACATATGCCATATGAGTATGATGATATGATTAGGATGATAGCAAAGTAATGAAATGTCCTTATTGATGAAATGTCATTACCCTCTTTATGATATAAAGTAAGAGAATGTCAAGAGGACGTCCTAAATGATGTAAAGTAAGAGAATGCCAAGAGGACGTCCTAGAAAGGCCTAAAACGTGGAGCGATCTCCTAAAGGGCAAGAGGCAGAGTCAGTACCACCACCAAATCTCTTAGAGGTGGTAGCGCAGTAATGGAGACAGTTAGCAGAATAACAGCAAGTTATTGCCACCATGATAGCCAACCAGTAGGCCACTCCTGTTACCCCATTGGTGGCGAATGTAGTGGCACCAGTTGTGACCAAAGACCCATCGGGTACTTCTGTAATCCCGGCAAGGGGGGGGGTAAGGCAAGAAGCGTACCTCATTCAGTAGAAGAAACTGAAGCCAGGGAACTTCCCAGGCACAAGCAAACCATGGGATGCTTAAGCATGGTTCAAAACGTTGGAAAGAATAGTAGGGCTACTGGACTGGCATGAGGTAGAGAAGATAAAGTGTGCATCTTTCTGACTTACGGGAGATGCTAGGATGTGGTGGGAGAAAGTTAAGGCCAAGAGAAATATCAGTTAGATGACATGGGCCGACTTCGAGACTGAGTTCTTCGAAGAATATTTTCACATGCGAGTAACCAACAAGCATTACGACGAATTCACGGAGTTTAGACAAGGAGATTTATCCATGGATGAAGCAGTGAAGAAGTTTAATCGGTTAGCTCGTCTGTGCCCAGAGCTAGTTAGCACAGAAAAAGAGAAAGTCAGGCTAATGCTCAAGATGTTAAGGCCAGAGATAGCGTTAAATGGGGCTAGCGGTGTTAAGAGGCCGCAAACCTCCGAAGAACTGATAAGTAGTGCTTTGATCACTGAGCACTACTTAAACAGTATAAAGGCCACCAGAAATATTGAACGATGAAGTTCTTAACAACCTTACCTTCGGGAGAGGCCATGGCATCTACTCAGTGGCTAAGAGCTGTATTAATTCAGATTTCCAACCAAGAACTCTATGATGATTTAGTAGTCCTTGACATGAAGGATTATTATATCATTTTAGGGATGGACTTCTTGAGCAAGTACAATGCTTCTATAGACTGCCGCAAGAGAAAAGTCAAGTTCACCCCAGAAGCAGAACCTTCATTCGAGTTTATTGGAGACCCAAAGAGAAAGACAAAAAGGTTCTTATCTACCTTACAAGCCCAGAGAATGTTAGAGAAGGGGTGCTCTGGTTTTCTAGCTCATATAGTGGATGCAAGTCAAGGAGAAGGGTTGAAGAGAAAAGAAGTGAGGGTAGTCTGTGACTATGCTGAGGTGTTTCCTGAAGAGTTACCAGGACTCCCTCCCAATCGGGAAATTGAGTTTGAAATCGAGTTGGCCCCAGGAACCAACCCAATTTCGAAGGCACCTTATCGCATGGCGCCAGCATAACTGAAAGAATTGCAAGAACAATTACAAGAGCTGCTCGATAAGGGTTTCATCCGCCCTAGTCATTCACCTTGGGGAGCTCCCGTATTGTTCGTCAAGAAGAAAGATGGATCTATGCGAATGTGCATAGGTTATCGAGCCTTGAATAAGGTAACCATCAAGAATAGATATCCCTTGCCAAGGATAGATGATTTATTCGATCAGTTGAAGGGAGCCACGGTGTTCTCCAAACTAGATCTGCGATCAGGTTACCATCAACTCAAAGTGAAGGAGAGTGATGTGCCAAGGACTGCTTTCAGTACAAGATATGAGCACTACGAGTTTGTGGTCATGCCCTTTGGAGTGACAAACGCCTCTGCGACGTTTATGGATATAATGAATAGAGTGTTCAAGGACTTTCTTGACAAGTTCGTCATTGTCTTCATTGATGATATCCTAGTGTATTCAAAGACTCAGGAAGAACATGAAGAACACCTGAAGATAGTGTTGCAGACCTTACACCAGAGGGAGCTGCACGCCAAATTCTCAAAGTGTGAGTTTTGGCTGGACCAGGTGGCCTTCCTAGGCCACATCATTTCCAAGGAAGGTATTATGGTAAGCCCAACCAAGATTGAAGCAGTTAGTAACTGGAGTCAACCAAAGAATGCTAGTGAGATCAGAAGTTTTCTGGGTTTGGCAGGGTACTACAGAAGGTTTATAGAGGACTTTTCAAAGATAGCTTCACCACTTACAACCCTTACCAGAAATAATAAGAAGTATGAGTGGACTGAGGACTGTGAGAAGAGTTTCCTTGAGTTGAAGAAGAGACTGACCAGCGCTCCTATCCTTACAGTACCCGAAGGTGATAAGAGCTTTGATATATACAGTGATGCATCAAAGCTAGGACTTGGAGCAGTCCTTATGCAAGAAGGCAAGGTCATAGCTTATGCTTCCAGGCAACTCAAGGACTATGAAAAGAATTACCCCACTCATGATCTAGAGTTGGCAGCTGTAGTCTTTGCTCTAAAGATATGGAGGTATTACTTGTATGGAGTACAGTGTAAGATTTATACAGATCACCAGAGTCTGAAATATTTCTTCACTCAGAAAGACCTCAATATGAGACAGCGAAGGTGACTCGAGTTAGTGAAGGACTATGACTGTGAGATTCTTTACCACCCTGGTAAGGCAAATAGAGTAGCAGATGCACTGAGTAGAAAGACTTGTGCCACTTTGATGTCCTTATCACCATTGGCACCACCATTACAGAAGGAGATAATAGATTATGGAGTGGAGATTATTGATGGGCAGCTAGCTCTATTGACACTAGAGTCAACTTTGCTTGAAGAGATACAGAAAGAGCAAGCTGAGGATTCTGATATCCAAAGGATCAAGCAGGAGATGCAAGAAGGAGAGAGTAAAGAGTTTAGAGTATCTGACAGTGAGATACTCTACTATGGTGACCGTTTATGTGTCCCCAATCATGAAGAGCTGAGAAAGAAGATTCTTGAAGAAGCCCATGGAACTCCCTACTCAATGCATCCTGGTTCCACTAAGATGTACCAGGATATGAAAAGAATGTTTTGGTGGTCAGGGATGAAGAGAGACATAGCTAAGTATGTCAGCACCTGCCTGACATGTCAGAGAGTTAAAGCAGAACACCAGAGACCAGGAGGTGTCCCACAGCCCATTCAGATTCCAGAGTGGAAATGGGAAGACATAGCTATGGATTTCATAGTTGGTCTACCAAAGACAACTAATGGCTATGACGCTATTTGGGTGATAGTAGACAGATTGACCAAGTCTGCCCACTTTTTGGCAATCAGAGTGTCTTACTCAATTGAAAAGTTAGCCCAGTTATATGTGCAGGAAGTGATCCGACTACACGGAGTCCCGAAGACCATTATCTCTGATAGGGATGGTCGTTTCACTTCACACTTTTGGGAGTGCGTACAGACAGCGTTAGGCACCAAACTGAAATTCAGCACAGCTTTCCATCCCCAGACTGATGGACAGACAGAGAGAGTGAATCAGGTTTTAGAAGATATGCTCAGAGCTTGTGCATTAGACTTCAAGGGCAGTTGGTGCAAGTATTTATGTTTAGCTGAGTTTGCCTACAACAACAGTTATCAAGCCACTATTGGTATGGCACCCTATGAAGCTCTTTATGGTAGGAAGTGTAGATCTCCCCTCTGTTGGTATGAAGGAAGTGAGAAGAAGGAAATGGGGTCACAGACTGATCTTATAGATGATACCACAGAAGCTATAAAGAGCATCCGCCAGAGGATAGAGACTGCTCAGAGTACGCAGAAGAGTTACGCCGATGTACGCCGTAGGCCGTTAGAGTTTGAAGTTGGGGATACAGTTATCCTCAAAGTAGCTCCTATGAAGGGTGTAATGAGATTTGGCAAGAAAGGCAAGCTAAGTCCTCGATACATTGGACCCTACCTAGTGACGAAAAGAGTTGGCAAAGTAGCTTATGAGTTGGAGCTACCCTCAGAGATGTCAGCAATACACAATGTGTTCCATGTCTCAATGTTGAAGAAGCACATCCCAGATGCCAACCAAGTGATTGAGCCACAGATGGTACAAGTTCAAGAAGATCTCAGTTATGAAAGTTGACCTATTCAGATAATAGATCGAGCAGATAAAAAGTTGAGGAACAAAGTGGTACCACTAGTAAAAGTTTTATGGCTGAATCAGAAGTATGAAGAGGCAACCTGGGAATCAGAAGATAGCATGAGGCAAAGGTATCCAGAGCTGTTCTAAGTTCGAGGATGAACTTTTTATAAGGTAGGGAGGATTGTAACACCCAATAATTTTCTGGTATTATTTAGGATTTTTTGGAATTTTTCTAGCATTTTTCGGAATTAAAATAAAAAGAAAAAAAAAAGAGGTCGGGCGGGGTTTGATCCCACGACCACAAGGCAAAGCAAGGCCTTAAGGGCGTCCGGGTAACCAGCTGGGCAAGGGTATCAAGCACAGAAAAAGATGAAGCGAATTAATATTATAGTTAAGTAAGGCCTTTTCATGAAGAGGTGTTTCAACATCCACTTAAGTTGAGTTAAGACCCCATTAGGGCTTGGAGGAGGCTGCGCGAACAGGGGGGAGGCTGCGAAAACAGGGAGAAAAGAGAGGAGTTTCCTTACTTCCTCTTCCTCCTCTTGAGTGGAGAGCCTAGGGCTTCTTCCCTAGGGCCAAGAAGTGGAGTTTTCTTGCAAAGGAAGAGGAAAAGAACCCTACGCTAGGAATTTCGAGATACTTAGTGAGTTTTCTTTAAGAAAAGGGTAAGTAAATCACTCACCTGCAATAGAAGTAGCTTCGCATGTAGTTTCTCGTTGTAGAACCATGATTTTGTGATCTAAGTGCATGCTTTGAGAATATTGTTTATTGTGTGATTTAAGTTTCTAAAGAATACATGTTTTTAATCATAGTACTTGAATTGGAGTAGATTTTATATGTGTGATCTAAGCATGAAAGACCAAGTTCTTGAAAAGTCCCAAAAATGAGGATTGGGTTAAGGGCACGCAAGGTGCTCGATGAAAGTTCCAAGTAAGAAAGGTAAAGTTTTGTAGTGCAAAAAGTTATGCAAAAAGGAAGATAACTTGATAAGTATAAGCTTTATGAGTAAGAAAGTATTTTACTTTTGTAAAGTGACATGTACCGGGCAAAAGAGAGGCCCCCAGAAAGTTAGAAAGAATCTCTAATAGGGTGCGGTGGCTAGCTACCCTGAAACCTATTAGGGATGCGCGCATTGGTACATTGATACCATGGTACAGTGTCAAGGCCTGAGAAAGTTGATTATTATTTTGAAGTATATGAGTATATGTAAGTGTTTTCAGTTTAAGCATATGTTTTGCTATGTATGTTAACATTGTTATGTTACAAGCATGTTAAAGAGCAAGAGCAAGGAAGTTAGTGGTTTAAAGTATGGAAATGCATAAGTAGCAAGTCTTAAAAGAAATTATGAGCATGTTAGATTTGCCAATGTTTTGATGCTAGTAAATGATTCCAAGCATGATTGAGCATGATAAGTATGTGAAAGTTTCCATGTGTAAGTATTTCAAAGTGCATGTGTTTTGAAGCAAGCATTATTTGGAAAGAGCATGTTTAGCATTAATCGCATGAATTTGTGAGTTAGGATTTACTTACTAAGCAAATCGCTTATTAGTTGCATTTCCTTCTATTGCAGACAAAGGTAAAGAAAAAGCATAAGCTAGGGAGGCGAGCGGGACTTGCATTGATGTTCAGTGGCGGCGGAACCGTGGAAGAGATCGTCGGGTTAAGTCTTGTAGAACATGTGTTTTGGTGTTTTGAATTGGTAGAACGAATGACTTTGTTTAAACCTTGCATAGAGACAAAGTTGGGTACAAACTCTAGTCTAGAGTTCATATATTTTGATAGCTTATTTACTTCCACAAAGATCCTAATTGCAAGTTTATGAGGTTGTTTTGGGTTGCTAAAATGTTTATAAAACTAGTGTAGAGTATAGATTTGGAGTTATTTATCTATATACTTGAAAGTATATGAATTGTGGAGCTTTGGAAATGATTTTCAGGTCTGTAAATGCAGGTATCAGGCGTCCCAGTCGACTGGTTCAGAACCAGTCGACTGCCCTATCAAACTGAAAGTTTCTGTTCGATGCACCAGTTGACTGCCAAGAGGCCAGTCGACTGGTGCCGGGCACAGAAAGTTTCTGTGGCTGACACCAGTCGACTGGCTATATAGCAGTCGTCTGGTACCATTAAAAAGAAAGTGTTGTAGGGCAGATGATTAGTGCTTTAATTTTACAACTAAGAGGTCTAGGGGTCAAATCCTTGCAAAGTAAATAAAATAAACGTTTTTTTTTAAAAGAAAAAAATTTAGAGCAAGTTAAGGGAAGTCAAGTAGTTGTAACCTAAGGCTAAGGATAAGGTAAAGTTAAGGTTAAGTGAATGTGGCGCCCGCCTTAAGGGAGAGAAAGAGAAGGCAGGTCGTCACAAAGTTTGAGTACTAAAGAAAGTTTCAAAAATTTATGTTTAAGTACTCAGAAAGTTTTTGAAAACTTAAGTTTAAAGTACTTAGAAGATTTTTGAAAACTTAGGTTTACAATACTTAGAAAAATTTAAGTTTTAAGTACTTAGGAAAATCTGAAAAAATTTAGTTTTAAGTACTTAGTAAAATTTGAAAAAAAAAATTAAGTACTTTGGGAAGATTTGAAAACTTAAGTTAAAGTACTAAGAAAGTTTTGAAAACTTTTAAATACTTAGAAAACCTTAGTACCTTTGAAAACTGAATTAAGTACTTTTTGAATATAGAGTTTGAAATTTTGGATTTAGAGAAAGAATTTTAAAGAATTTTAAACTTTCCTTTCCTATCTCTCCCCCTTTGCCATACATCAAAAACAAAGAAGTATAGCAGAAACAGTATAATTAAATTGCATAAAAGAACTTGCATAATTCGCTGTACTGAATCAGTTCAGGTTATGAATTAAACCAAATCAGTTTCAATTTTCTCTTTTAGGGTCCTGTCTAACTCAATTAGCTACTTACTAACTGCTATAAGCAGTAATTTTCGCTAGGGTTAGTTATGTTAAGTGTTCTGTTTAAGTTAGATTTTCTAAACTTGACACTTAACTTGATTACTGTGTAAGTTGTATTTAGTGCCCCAATTACTGCAGATGCACTGACTTAAAGCATCTTGAATTAAGGGAAAGACCTAAGCATCTCATCCCATTCTAGGTTATCAAACAAAAGTACCCTAAGGTGCTTGTGAGATGCTAGATTCTAAATCTATAGGTGCATGCAGTTCTAGGGTTAAGGCCTAGGCTAAGTCCATTTGCGAAAAAGTCCTAGTTTTGAAGGGGGTAGTTTTTTTTTAAATAAAACTAAGTAAAAAAATTTATTTTTTTAAAACTTTTCAAAAGTAAGTAAAAGCTGATTTTGAAGCATTTTAAAAACTACTTTAAAAGCTGCTTTTGAATGCATTTTAAAAACTACTTTAAAAGCTGATTTTGAAATGAGTAAGAAAACCAACAGTAGACTAAATCTATTCTACCAAGCATAATCCTAACTGCCAATCAAATAGTAGAGAAAAACAAGTACTCATCTCCATAAGTCAGCTAGTCAACAGAGAGAATCTGCACAGTCATACAAGTCAGAACATGAGTCAACCCTACTGAGTAGGGACAGTCATATAGTCACTGGTACAAAGCTAATCAAATCTAGGAGGAGGGACCAGGATGATCAGAAGAGCCTGGCTGCCAGGATTGGAACAGCTCCATCATCTCGTGATACTGTGCGTCTCTGGTCTCCCTCTCAGCTCTAAGGGCACTCATATAGTCAGTGTAATAACCTAGATTTGTCTCCATATCTTCAGCATGGTTTGCCTCCACTTCCTCTCGGAAGCTCTGGACCTGTGTCTCTAGCCGTGTCAGTCTCTCGTAGAGTGTCGGTGGAGGGGGCTCGTCTATGTGTGCTCGAGCCTCTGCTGCCAAATCGGCGACATCAACTTCCACCTCCTCGTCTGAGTCGATCTAAGCTCCGGCTCGCTGTCGTCTCCAAGTCAAAACCCCGGTGACCGATACCTCTATACCAGCTAAAGAGAAGTTCCTAAACCCTATCTCATCAAAATTGATCATCACTGTTATTTCACATACGGTAATGTCATGACCGTGGTGATGAAGGATGGAGGTGATGATGTGGCAGAAGGGAGTGCGCACTCGTCCGTGAGTGGTGACACTGGACGCATGCAGAATAGTATGAAACATGTGTAGTCCAATGTCAATGTCAAGATGATGGATCAGGGCATACAGAAGGAAGGCATGAAAAGGTCGCATGGTCGTGACATCCCTAGTGGATAGTGGTAAAATACAGCGGACCAGGACTCTGTGCAGGGCATAGTCCTGGGTCTGAAGGTCAACGGACTGAAATCGTCTAGCTACGGGTAGTCTAGCTTCCCTATAGAAATAGGAGTAGAGAGTGTCTAGAGTAATGTGAGAGTAGGGAGCAGCAAATGGAGGATCCCTAGGTGGATAGCAACAAAAATTGGACTGGGAGGGTCGTAGTCCAAGAAATCGATTTAGTAAAGTAGGGGTGATCGACAAGGGTATCCCTTGAACAGTAGTGACAAACATGAGATCGTTTTGTCGAACTATGTTATTATAGAATTCTGCACATAAAGATGTGTTAATTGAATGAGTACAGAACACTAGATTGTCTAGTTGATAAAAGTTTATAACATTCATGGCTAATGGACAAGATTGGGTGAAGAAGTGTCTATTTAGATAGCTAGTTTTGATAGGCTTATAGGTTGTTCGAGCAAACTTATTACAAAGTTCTAGAGTTGGAAACCTAGGGTCAGGACTCGGTTCGGTACCGGGGTTCGCTTGGTTCGCTCAGTGTTTTCTAAGTTAAGAAACATGCATTTATAAGAAAGGAATTAAGAAAATAATTCTAAATGCATAAAAGAAATCATACCGGGGAGGCATGGTTGAGATTGAGGAAGCACAAGTGTCACTTGATCTCTTTGGAAGGAAGGAAGTGAGGAAGGAGGATGGTTTTTGGTGTGGGAAGAAGAGGGAGTTCGGTTGCCTTTTTATAGGCAGTTTATTGGGGGCGCCCGGGACAGTAGTCTACTGCCTTTGGCAGTGACTAGTACTGTTTGGGGGCGCCCTCAATGACCCGGGCGCCCCGGTCAGACTGAAATTTGCAGCTTTGCTGCTTTGACTTGTATGGGAGCGCCCGCATGGTTCCGGGCGCCCCAGTCAAGGGGTAAAGGCAGCTTTTTGCCTTGAGAGAAGAGAAAGTCATGGGGGGGGGCGCCCGGGGAGTCACGGGCGCCCGGATCATGTAGGAAGTGACACTTTTGATGTTTTGTGATCATTTGACCATGGTTTAATTGATTTGACCATGGTTTGACTACTTTGACTATGGTTTGACTGCTTTCACCATGGTTTGACTATGTTGACCATGGTTTAACTACGTTGTGAACTACAGGATTAAACCATAATTTTGGTATTAAAGGAATTTCAATTGAGTATAATTTTTACTGTCTCACCAATCTAGGATTTTCAATCACGTTATCCTTATAGGTTTTGTGAGACAGGTTTTGATAAAAGAATTTTTGAGAAAAAACATGATTTATTTTGAAAAACTTTTGAATTTATTTTGAAAAGAATATCTACAACTAACTGAAGGTTTGTGTTAGATTCGAATTTTACAGAGACTAGTTTGAATTTGAATTTCAAAAATTGGCTTCCAGGTCTTAGCGAGGCACTAGGCCTTCTTTGGCCGTAGCCTTATTGGATCATCAACCCTTTTCTTGACAAAGCCTTTTAATGAAATTTCATTTTCAAAATTATTCTTTGAAAAATTCTGGTCTAACTAGTTTGAGTCTTGGATCGTAGCTTCGGCTAGTTTCACCAGTCTAAAGAGACCAAGTAGAGAATACTTGACCTTATTAGAATTGGTTTCCCTAACGTACTATCATCTCACCGCCACCCAATACTGAGTTGTTCAAATCTCAGTTAAGTTGGTTCAGTCCTTAAACTAACCATTCCTAAATCTAAATATGGTAAATTGCAGAAATTAAGTAAACAATCAATCATGCAAATTGCAAGCAAGAATTGAATTTTATCTAACAATAAATATTGTTTTCAATTTGGCTCTCCCTGGACTAAAGCCACGATAATGGTCTAGCAAGATGTGAATCTTGTCCTTGGGGATCCAGTATTGATTTGATCCAGTTTGTTTGTTCAGGCATAGTTTGGGTACCCATGCCTGAACTTTATTTCTGGACTGGTTCAGTACAGCAAAGTAGGATCTTTGTCTAGATTTGGTTCTATAACCTAGTCCGGATCGATTTAGAATCGACTTCTATTTTCCAAGAATCATGTCAAGACCCTTAGAACCAGAAGTGAATCATTCTAAAGCTGATCTAAATCCTTAACTTGAGTTTTCAGGGAGGAGTTCTCTTTCTCAAGTTTATCAACTTGAGTAGAGGTTCCTTCTTAAACCTTCTCAGTTAAGGGTCTAGAGTCAGCTCCCTCTTTCAGGAGTTTTACTTCCTGTCGGAGGGATTCGACTCGGAGTTTAGCTTTTGCCAAATCTCGAGAAAGATAAGAAATTAACTCATTTAACTGACTTCTAGTAAAACCACTTACCTTGATTTCGCCGTCTTCTGAAAATGTCAGTCTGCCATCGTCCTATTCTGATTCTGATTCGGTCTCGACTTTTTCTGAGGCGGTTAGTGCGAGTAGGTTCGACTGTGGGACATCTTCTTCTTCTTCGGAGGAGGACTCGTCCCACGTTGCTTGAAGTGCCTTTTTCCTTCTATTCTTCTTGGTCTCCTTTAGGTTCGGACACTCCGTCTTGTAGTGACCCTTCTTCTTGCACTCGTAGCAGGTCACGTTGGGCTTGTTCTTTTCATTTACGGGTTCAGCTGGTTCGTCCTTTCTTCTGCTGGCTTTCCGTCTGTTGGTTTGGTTCTTCAATTCCTTATAGTAGTTTCGGGCCAGTCGGACCTGCTTTGGTCGATCTCCTTCTTCGTCTTCTGAGTCTAAGTCTGAGTTAGACTCGGGTTCAGGTTGAGGCTTCTTCTTGGTTGCCCTTCCAATTTTACCTGCAACAAAGGCAATACCTTTCTCGACCAGATTGCAGTTAGTCTGTTCATGTAATTCTAATTCAGAGAACAATTCATCTAATTTAATTTTTGAAAGATCCCTTGAAACCTTGTATGCATCTACCATAGATACCCACAAGGTGTTTCTCGGGAAAGCATTTAAAGCGTACCTTATTAGGTCACGATTTTCTACCTTGTGACCGATGGTGTGTAGTCCGTTCATTAATTCCTGAATTCGGGCGTGGAGTTGAGCTGCTGTTTCGTTGTCGTTCATCTTGATCGTGTACAACTTGTTCAGGAGGAGATCTCTCTTGCTGATCCGAGTGTCTGAAGTTCCTTCGTGCAGCTTGATCAGTTTCCCCCACAGCTCCTTGGCACTGTTGAATGGACCCACCCGGTTCAGCTCCTCTTTTGTTAAGCCGCATTGGAGGGTCTAGGTCGCCTTTGCATCAGCTTCAATCTTTCGTTTCAGGGCGGTGTCCCACTCTGTGTAGGTTTGAGGTACTCCTTCAGCATTTTTTGGAATCTCCAGTCCGGACTGGATGATTATCCACATGTCCACCTGAGTTTTCAGGTGGACCTCCATTCTGCTCTTCCAGTAGGAGAAGTCCTCCCCACTGAAGAGAGGTGGTCTTGCAGTGCTGAAGCCTTCTTGCATGGCCATTTTATCTGAAATGTAAACTTAAACGGAAAAAGGAATATCCCAAGACTTGGTCTTGGATTAGTAGTGCGGGATAAAGAGTAAAAATATTTGCCGAGGGGTGTTGCACCAACCTCGATTAACGAGAAGAAATTCTAACGAAAAAAAAATATTAAAAAGAAATTTCATAAAAATCCGATTTTTTTTTTCAAATTGGTGGTTGCACCAAATTTGAGCTTCCCCGCTCTGATACCACTTGTTGGATCGAGAGAAACGATAGAGGGGGGGGTGAATATCGTAAAATGTTCGGATTAAGAAATAGAGAATGCACAGCGAAAATTAACACAAAAACATGCACAGACCAAGTTTTTTACTTGGTTCGGAGTCGCGGTCGGCTCCTACTCCAAGGCCCACGGTCGTTGACCGTTTTCTGCGGGCAATTCTATATGTCGTAATAACAGTTTACAAGATATATTACAAGACTAGTGCGGTAAACTTAAAAGAAGCTTTTCGTTATCGACGTCCGTTGTAGATTGTATTTTCGGAGCAGAGGGACGTCGTCGGCGCTTGTATCTCGAGTCAGGAGGTTTCCGGAGCAGAGCGTGAGCGTAGAAGAGCGTGAATGCGTTGGAAGAAGTGATTTCTGAAGCCTTGGGGTCGAGGGCCTTTTTATAGCCCCTGGGGGCACCCGGAACGTCGAGCCCCCCCCCCCCCACGTGTCAGCCGATCCGAGTTCCTCTCGGTCAGCTATGATCCCTTCAAACTCGGGATCAGGCTTTGACGAGGGCGCCCGGGACGCTGGGGGCGCCCGGGTTGACTGGGTCAACTCTTATCCTTTGGCTTCGCTGGCTTCTACTTCGTTAGCTTTGAACTGGGGGCGCCCGGGAGCATGGGGGGCGCCCGGGAGCATGGGGGCGCCCTGCCCATGAACTGCCGAAGCACTCTTTTTGCTTAGTCTGTTTTGTGTTGCCCTTGGGGGCGCCTGGAACACTGGGGGCGCCCTGCTCAGCTACTGCCTAACTCCTTTAAGGCGTTCTGAGATGCAATGACTCATTCCTTCGGTCCTGCATCTAGGGTTAGTCCAAAACAAGTACAAAGCAATAGAGTATTAAGTTTATACAGCCTTAGCTGTCTTGGTTCTGACTTTGGGTCTCCCAAATGGAGCCCTAGGTCGAACCGACGCCTACTATTCCCTCGACGGGTAACGCGTCCTCACCTACTCCTCTCGGGAGAATTTACCTAATGCCAACCGGCTCCTCCGGTTGGACTTTTGCCCAGCAGTCCTTCGCCAGGTGCCTAGCTGTCCTTCGCCAGGTCTTCAGTACCAAGCCGTCCTTCGCCTGGTGCCTAGCAGTCCTTCGCTAGGTCTTTGTATTCTGGCATTTCTTCGCCAGTGCCTAGAAGTCCTTCGCTAGGGCTTTGTATCCTGGCATTCCTTTGCCAGGTGCCTAGCAGTCCTTCGCTAGGGCTTTGTATCCT
The DNA here is from genome assembly GCA_024364735.1 of Boesenbergia rotunda. NCBI lineage: Eukaryota > Viridiplantae > Streptophyta > Magnoliopsida > Zingiberales > Zingiberaceae > Boesenbergia > Boesenbergia rotunda. The sequence goes on along the minus strand of JAGFNQ010002027.1, from coordinate 120,487 downwards.
GACATTCCTTCGCCAGGTGCCTAACAGTCCTTCGCTAGGACTTTTCCTGCACACTTGAGTAACATATTAGATAAACATTATACCTTAACTTTTGAACCCTTTTGCCATTATCAAAACACAAGTTCGACTTGGGTGCTTTCTGCACCAACAGATAATGGTATAATATCATAAATTAACTTGTTAATCCTTAATGTCAATTCAATAATTTCTAAAATTAATTCTGATAATTTTACTGATAATCCTGAAATTAAATCTGATAATTTTACTGATAATCCTGAAATTAATTCTGATAATTTTACTGATAATTATGAAATTAAAACTGATAATTTTACTAATAATCCTAAAATTAAATCTGATAATCTTACTGGTAATTCTGAAATTAAATCTAAAAATGTAAATGATAATTCTGAAATTATTTCTGAAAATTTTGAGATTAATCTTGAAAATATTGATGATATTATTGAGGATAAGGTTGATTTTTCTGAGGATATTCTTGAGAATATTAAAGATAATACTGAGGATAACTTTGAGGATATTGAAAATGAAATCTGTCTAGATAATAATTTAATTATTTTCTTGGATAATCCTGAAAACTATTATAAAACATTAATCAGTAGCCCTGAAAACTACTCCACCTACTATGATGATGTAGAAGAATATGATTTGGATGATGAGGATGATGAAGAAATTGAATTTTCTACAATCAATGCTATAGTGAATAAAGTTTACAAAAAGTCAAATAAATCAAAATTATTAGAAAAACTTGAAATATTAGATAATGAAGAAATAGTAGATGAGTCAGAAATTTTTGAAATCATGAAAATGATGAAATTAAACCCACAACTTTTAACTAGCCCAGAAATTTTGAAATTTAAATAAAATTATATCTTAATAACCTTAATTAATTCTTAATTTAATCTTTCAATAAATTTAACTTCAATTAATCCTTAATTATTTAACTTCAATTAATCCTTAATTAATTTAACTTCAATTAATCTGTAATTAATTCAACTTCAATTAATTTAACTTTAATTAATCCTTAATTAATTTAACTTCAATTAATCTTTAATTAATTTAACTTCAATTAATCTTTAATTAATTCAACATTAATTAATTTAACATCAATTAATCTTTAATTAATTCTTAATTAGTTTAACTCTAATTAATTCTTAATTAATTTAAATTCAATTAAATCTTAAATAACATAAAATCAAATTAAATAAAATCTTACCCAAACTACAACAATTAAATTAATAATATGTCAAAGTGGGTTGGCATATTCGCGGGTTCACACGACATGTATCAAATCGGGAATTTGATACATCATTAGAAACTAAAGTAAAATAATTTGAATTGATTGACTCATGCATATCTGTTATGCCATGCATCTGCTATTTTTTAATATATATCATGTCATTCGTATTTATGTTTATGCATGATTTAGAACGGTTATAGGGAAAAGACTAATTAAAACTTGAACAACCTAGTATTAGGTAGAGGTGAGATGCTAGTACGTTAGGGAAGCCCTTCTAATAAGGTCAAGTAAGGTAAGGCGTACCCTACTTGGTCTGTTTAGTTTGGTGGAACTAGCCGAAGCTACCGATCTAAAACCTAAACTAGTTAGACCAAAATTTTTCAAGAAGTAATTTGAAAATGAAATTTTGATAAAAGGCTTTATCAAGGAAAGAGTTATTGCTCCAATAAGGCTACGGCCAAAGAAGGCCTCTGTGCCTCGCCAAGACCTGAAAGCTAATTATCAAAATTCAAATTCAATTTACTATTTGATAAATTTGAATCTAACATAAGTTTTGATTAACTATTAGATTTAACAATAAATTAAGAATAATTATTCAAACATCTCACAATACACCCATAAGGCAATCATGCTTGCTTGTACTGAGACATCTAAAATGGGTGAGATGTTAGGGGCTAATAAATTGAAAAATGCTTTTCAAAAATGTTTTTCAAAATTCTTAGAATATTTTTCTAAAAATCTATTTACAAAATAGTGCTTTAACATAATAATGTTTTTATGGATTTCATGTTTGTTTGAGTGCTTATCTTTTCCAAATTATATCTTTTTCAAAAATTTGATTGACCTACACAATTAGCCACAAGCCACGTAGGTCAACACTAAAGTCCCTTAAGGTACTTAGATAGAGTTAAACGGTGTTAGATACAGGGAGAGTGTCTTATTCTTTTAAAAGTTTTTTTGGATTTTTGAAAACTATGATTTAAATTACTATCACTTATGTTTTCGAAAAGGCTTATGCTTTAAAAGTTATCTTCATTCCAAATTTAATTTTCTAAAATTTCTTCTTGAACATTACCATACTGTCATTCAAAACTGTTCTTTTGATTTTTGATAAACCCTAAAGACATAGAGGAAATCTTCTTAATGATCTACAAAGACTCCTAGGATGTGTCAAATTGAGGGGAGTCTAAGTCAAAAGAAAACTATCTGACAATTATTTTTCGAAAAATTTTCCAGGTAATTTTTTTTTGAAATTATTAGATAATTCTTTTGGTCTGAACCAAACCCTAAAGACTCAGAGGAAGAGTACTTGTGGTTAACATGCTTCCTAGGACTGGTCAAGTCTAGGGGGAGGTCAAATTAAAGGAGTTTTTGAACATTTCAAAATAATATGTTTTCGTGCACCATATTTTCAAAATCCTGTTGAAAACATAAGTAATTTGTCTTCAAAATACTATTAGTTTGTTTTTCAAATTTTTTTTGTGGCTTATAAAATCTTTTTGAAATACTTTTTGAAATAATATTTACTTGAGTTTGGAGAATTTCCAGGACACTTAGGGAAATGTCCTTATAGTTAACAAGGTTTCCTAGGATTGGTCAGACTGGAAAAGAAACCAAGTCAAGTAAAATATTATATTTTAAAAACAATATTTTTGTAAGTATTTTCAAAATATAAGTCAAGTAATAGTTTAAAAAAAAACCATGTCAAGTAAAAATATAAGTACTTTCAAGATCATAATATTTTTCAAAGTACTAATAGTTTCAAAAGAACTTATATGTTTTCAAAAAATACTTATATTTTTCAAAGATGCATAATATGTTTCAAAAACACTTATATTTTTCAAACATGCATAATATCTTTCACAAATACTTATATTTTTCAAAAAGCTCAATATATTTTTTCAAAAGTACTTGCATTGTTTTCAAAAAGCTCAATATTTTTCAAAAGTACTTGCAAAATATTCAAAATATTTTTCAAATTATAATGATTTCAAAAGTACTAATATCATTTAAAGGTACCAATGTTCACAAAATACAAATATTTTTAAGAGTGTAGATTTTTAAAAATGCTAACATGTTTCAAAGAATAATTTTGTCCAATCTTTTTCAAAGTAAAAATGTGTTAAGTGTAAAATATCTGTTGAAGTATTCTTCGAAATGCACTATTTGTCAAATGAAAATCTTTTTATGAGTACAATTTTTTTTGAAAAATCTTTTCTAGATGAAAGTTTTTCTAAAGCAATAGTTTTCTATGTGTGAGAATTTTCTAAGTTCAAAATATTTTCCTACAAATATAAAAAGATTTTCCAAATTGCACAATACCTTTCAAAACTGGAATTTTTTGGGGTGCAATTTAAATACCTAATTTTTTTTTTGCTATGCTTTCCAAAATTATACTTTCAAAAAGAATAGTAATTTTTGTCATTGTTGGTGCAAGTGTGTTTTGTCATTTTTTTTAATGTATGACAAAGGGGGAGAGTGAGCTTAAGTTAGGAAATTTTTTCTTCTTCCTAAAGGATTTTTCTCAAAAGAAGGAGAGTGAGCTTAAGTTAGAAATTTGTTTTTCTCCCAAAGGATCAAAATGTATTTTCAAAAACTTAGATCATGTTTTTCCAAGAATTATAATGTAAGCCTTTTCATCCAATCTAACTTAAGATATTGTCAAACATCAAAAATAGGGAGATTGTTGGTGCAAGATGCATCAGTAATGTCCTCCTCTAAGTGTTTCAATGTTTGATAATATGCTTAAGTCAGTGATACATTGAACAAGGAAGGGTGAGTCAAGAAAAGAGTACCAAAGTGAACAAAAGTGCTAGTTAACCTAGGCACTAAGTCCTGGTTTGTGGAATTGGGCATTAAGTCCTGGCTGAGGGCTAGGCCCCTAAGACCTGACCAAGGGTTGGCCACTAAGTTCTGGTTCGTGGAATTGGGCACTAAGTCCTGGCCGAGGGCTGGGCACCTAAGACCTGACCGAGGGTTGGGCACTAAGTCCTGATTCGTGGAATTGGGCACTAAGACCTGGTGAGTGAAGCTGGGCACTAATGTTGAGGCAATCTGTGGTCCTGAGTGACCAAGTATTTTGATGTTTGGGCAAAGGGTTTAAGTTAGGTTTATCCTTATGTTCTTATATGTGTATGTTGAGTGTGCAGGTTGTACAAGTTACACATATGAACTTGACTGGATAGCCTCGGTATAGTGAAGGGTGGCATGGAGACATGTTGGATGCTTGTGTGCACCCGAGGGACCTTGGAGAGCAGGGACAATGAGCTGATGGACACGGATTTCGGGGCATGCATGAAGGATGGCATGGAGGCAAGCTGGAGACTTGCATGCATCCGAGGGAAGGGAGTCGAAGATGAAGAGGGCGCGGAGGTAATAGTCGAGGATGTGGATGAGGAGTCAGTTGAGTCGTGAGGGTACGAGTGTTGTGTAATTGAACTCAGGAAATCCTAGGGTTCGAGTGCGAAGTGGAATGTACTCGGGAAGGTTAACCTTACGTGGGTGAGTAGACCAGTCGACTGGCCTGGGGGTAGTCGACTGATGAAACTCATAGAAGGGTTCTGGCTGGGGACCAGTCGACTGCCCTGGGAGCAGCCGACTGGTAGGTGACTGGTGAGTTGGCTGAAAATTCGAACGTTGGGGTTGCAACGGTCGATTTTCAGTGGGACCAGTTGACTGTCGTGGGAGTAGTTGACTGGTGGCGAGGGTTTCAGCCCGAGTCCTATTTAAAGAGGACTTCGTGATGGCTGAGATTCTTGACGAATCTTGTCTTGGTTAAAAGTAAGATAGTAGTCTTTGTGCTCAGGTGTTCTCAAGGTGTTGTGGTGAGGTTTCTCCACCCACAAGGAGCGACGAGGGCTAGCTGGAGGTTATCCAGGGAGTGATCCAACGACGGATTCTTGGATTAGTCACCTGCCCGGGGTGGATACCAAGTAAATCTAGTTTTTTAGCGTTGTTTGTTTTCATTATTATTGTTTCCGTTGTGCAACTAACAACGTAGGTACAAGAAGAATCGAAGAATCACTATTCACCACCCTCTAGCGTACGGAATCGATCCTACAATTGGTATCAAAGTGAAGGACCACTCACGATTGGACTAACCACTGAGGGAGTGCACGCTAGAGGAGAAGAAAATGGAAGACAAACTTGGGGATGACATCTACACTCCACCGCCCTATGACCATGAGGATTTCGGCTATTGGAAAGCAAGGATGGAGACTTGGTTTAGCATGGATTGGGCGTGTAGGATAATGATAGAAGAGCCGTTCGAGATTCCAAAGGATAAGCATGGGAAGAGGCTTAGACCTAGATATTCGAATCAAGAGCAACAAGATCAATCCGAGGCAAACGAAAAGGTAACTAGTATATTGATTAATGTTTTGCCAACTAATGTTTTGAGTGGTGTAGGGGCGTACAAAAATACACATGAATTGTGGATCAAATTAGAGGAATTTCATAAAAACCCTACCCGAGCTCAACTAATGGAAGAACCCAAAGAGATGAGTCAAATGGTTCAAGAAGAAGAAAAAGGAGAAGAATTGATTATCTCATCAAGTGAAGAGGAGGAATTATGTGAAAGATCATCAACCTCCTCAAGAGAAGAAGAGGAAGAGGTCACCACCTCCAGGATTGAGGGGGAGGAGAGACCCTCAACCATGCTGGAACAAGAGGAAGCATCCACTTCATCCAAGGTTAAAGAGGAAGTCAACCTAGTCTCCACCTCCACTAAAGCAAGGAAAAAGGACCATATCATATGCTTTGGGTGCAATGAAAAGGGGCACTACAAGGACAAGTGCCCAAAAGGTAAAGAGGAGGTAAAATCTAAACCCTTTTCAAGTTCTTTTAAATCTAATGTGGGTTGTAGGATTGGAGGAGCCCAAGAAAGGAAAAAGAATATTAGGTGCTTCACATGTGGAGAATTGGGGCACTACCACACCAAGTGCCCAAAGAAAGGTGAAATCAAGAAAATGGAGCATCTAAGAAGATGGGAGAAGGAGGAAAGAAAGAAGAGAAGAAGCTCATAATAAAGAGGAACTTTAAGGGTAAGGGAGGTAATTCCTAACCCTAGGTTAAAATGTAATTCAATTTCAAAGTCCTCCTTGCATATTAAAAATAGTGCAAATTACCCATCCATGCATGCTAGGATTAATGAAAATTGTTTACTTGTGCACAATTTTAGATTTAGATATAATGATAGGACTAGGGATAATAAGGTAGACCAAAACCCTAGGAGTAGGTGAAACCGTCTCTTGAGAGGAGTAGGTGAAAGGCACGTTCCCGGGGGTGGGAACTTAGGCGTCGGTTTGAACTAGGGTTTCGCGAAAACCCGAAGTCAGAACCATTTCATTAAGGCTAAGGATATATATGTGTTTGCTTGTATTTATGTATCTTGTAGGTACCTAAAATTGAGGATAAAGCAGGCAAACAAATACACAATAAGGTTGGGAACTAGGCTGCTAGGCGCCTCCTTCAGCTAGGGCGCCCCAGTCAGCTAGGTGCCTCAATGATGTAGGGTGCCTCAATTATTGAGGTGCCTCCTTCAACATAGGCGCCCTGGATCAAAGGGTTATCAGCTGCTGTGAGTTCGGCGCAGAGATAAGCTTTGACCATGCCCTGTGAGGCGCCTCATTGATCACAGGCGCCCTATACCAAGCCTATAAAAGGGGCTTCGCCCCCTCAACTCAAAACAACACTTCTACGATCATTCTGAGCATTCCAAAAAAAAGAAAAGTGCCAATGACAAAGCTCTGCGACCAAAGAAGCTCCGGGAGGAAGTGCGCAACACTTCGGAGTTTCAAATCGGCCGAGTCTTCGACCTTCTTTGTTTTGGTTTGCTTTTACTATTTTGCATTTAATTTCCGTATCTTTTGATTGTAACTCTTGCACTGTAAGATGGGTTTCTCCGTCTCCGGAAAGTCTGGAAAGGAGACCGTTAGTGGATGGGCGTTCCCGTGCTTAGGCCTTGGATGTACTGACCTTGGGGGGTTGGGAACCAAGTACAAATCCCGTGTGCATTTTGAGTCGTCTTTTATTATTCGGTTTTGTTTTCCGCTGTGCTACTAACTCTGAGTCTGGAACGAAGATCCGAAAGACGAATTTTCCATGAGTGTCCGCAAGAGTTTTTACGGTCGATATTCACCCCCTCAATCGACGACACCGGTTCCCACAAAAACAACTCAAGTCCGAAAAATAATATGTACATATCAAAGTCCGGACTATAGATATTTTTCTAAGAGAAGACGAAAAAAAATCTAATTGAAACCCAAGTTGACTTTTGCAAGACTTATTTTTCCAAAGAAAATAAAAAAATTATCGAAAAGAATTTCCTTGTATAGAAATGTTTACAAAATTAATTAATTTTTAGGTAAGTGAAAAAAAAGAAACCTAAAGCATTTAATGAATAAGTTTAAGTACAATGATCTTAGTTTGAAAAGTTAAATTTGATTTTTGAAGATTTTGAAATAAAAAAATTAAGTTATGTTTGAATTTTGAAAAAAGTTAAATTAAAATTTGAAATTAAATATTAATGTTTAAATTCTAAAAAAATAAGTTTGAATTTTGAAAAGTAAATGTCTACGTTAAATTATTAAAAATGTTAAAGTTAAAATCAGAAAAATGTTTAAGTTAAATTTGAAAAAATAAATTTAGGTTGAATTTTAAATTTTAAATTTTAAATTTTAGGTTGAGTATTTAAATAAGGTAAAATTTATTAGATGTCGGGTTGGTTGTGTTAGACTAATCTTTTATGCCCTAAGTATCTCACCAATATCTAAGTAACAAAATAGGAAATCCTTATCTATTTTATGAGATGCGTCAAATTTATCTATAAAATTAGGTTAAGTCTAAGATATGATTGAACTATGGGTTAGATTCGGATTTAAGAAATAGTAATTTAAAAATAAACTCAATATTTGACTTCTAGATTTGGGCGAGACACAGGAGCCTTTTTTGGCCTTAGCCTTATTGGATCAACAACCCATTCCTAGATAAAGCCGCATAAAAAAATAGTATTTCTAAATTCCTTGTTCAGAAATTTTGGTCTAACTAGTCGAGGATGTAGTGAGGTAGCTTCAACTAGTTCCAGCAAACTAAGAAGACCAAATAGGAGACATCTTCCCCTAATTGACTCCCTAGACAACTTTCCTAATGTACTGTAATGCCCGAAAATTTTTCAGAATTTTCTAAAATAAAAAGAAATTAAAAATTTCTTTAAACGGGTCGGAGCCGAGGCACGAACCCAAGAATCCTCATTTAGTATTAGTTTAAGTTTCCATTAGGTGGTGGTAAAGCATCATACTAGGATATGGAAATAATATAAGGGATAGTAAGCATCTTTTATGGAAGTTGTTTCAACTTCCACATAGTATATAAAGTAATAGAAAGAAGAGAAAACCAAGGGGTTTGTCATTCCTCCTTCTTCCCTGCGAAAACAAGAAGAGGGAAACTAGGGGTTCTCTACTTTTCCTGCGCCCAAGATCTGGATTGAGCGAAGGAAGTAGACGAGGAGTACGACGCTAGATCCTACGTTGGTGTAGTAAGTTTAGAAGTATAATGATGTAAGTAGATCACTCACTTGCAGTAAAAGTAGTTCTCGTTTGAATTTAGAACATGATTTTTAGTCTTTTGGTGTTTGGAATCTTAGGGAGTGTTTGGGAGAGCTTCTGCTAGCTGCTTTTTAGATTCTAGCTACATAGAAGCACTTTTGAGTGTTTGTGAATACCAGATTCTGCTTTAACTTCTATAACTTTTAGCCAAAAGCTGGAAGCAAGAATTTGATGCTTTTTTCTGCTTCTGCTTTTTTGCTTATGATCTAGAATTAAAAGTAGACATTTATACCCTTAATAATTTATCATTTAACATAATTGCCACCATAGTTTTAAATAAAATTTTATATTTTTCATATAATTTTTATATTCATAATTTTTTAATAAATTTTTATAAATTTATATAAATTTTGTCATTTTTTTATATTATATTTTTATTAATTATATATTTTTAAACATATATAATATTAAAAAAATTAATTTTGATATAATATTCAAAATATAATAATAAATATATAAAACATTATTGATGGTGTATCAAAATTATATTTAGATAATTAAAAAAATAATTTATATAGTTTAAGGATATTGTTGTCATTTAACTAAAAATTAAGCTTGAAAGCAATTATTCACCAAACACTTAAACATTACCTTGTATCAGCTTTTAGCTTTTATTTTCAAACACTCCATGCTTTAGCTTCTTACTGACTTCAAGATAATCTCTACAAGAATCACCTTTCAAGAAGCAAAAGTTCTCCCAAACACTCCCTTAGTATAGTAAGACCAAGGTCTTGCTTCACCCCAAAATGAGTTTTGGGAGTTAGGGCACGCAAGGTGCTCGATAAAAGTTCTGAGTAAGACCGAGGTTTTACTAAGCCCTAGAACTAGTTCTGAGACTAAGAAATGAGATAAGAATAAGACCAAGCTCTTCATGTGTTTTTAAAATAAGTTTGGGAACCTTATTTTTTTAAGTGCAAAGAATATGCTAAATTATGCATTTTAAGCACAAGCATGATTACAAGTTTAAGTATATTACATTTATTAAGTGGCATGTACCGGGCCAAGGCCCACAAGATCTAAGAAAGCCTAGTAGAGACGCTCTAGTAGGGTTCGGTGGCTAGCTACCCCGAAATCTATTAGGGATGCGCGCATTGGTATTATGCCCCAAAGAAGGATGTTTATTATTTTGAAGTATAAGAATATAAAAATTTCAGGTTTTCAAAAGCAAGCATTTAATTCAATCATGATAAGCATTTTTCATTTCAAGCAAGGTTTTCAAATGCAAAAATTTGTTACAAGTGTATTCATGAGCATATTCATGTTGAGCATAACATTTTCAGTACATATGTTTAAAAGCAAATATTCTTTGACTAAGAGCATGTTTTATATCGATTGCATGTTTTATAACGATTGCATGTTTTGTGAGAGTAGATATCTACTTACTAAGCAATTTGCTTATAGTTTGCATCCTTTTACTACATATAAAGGTAAAGAAAGGATGTAAGGCAAGGTGGCTAAAGAAAGAATGATTTGTATCAGTGGCGGCGGAACCGTGGAGTGAGATCCTTTGGGGATGAGATTTGCTAACACTTTAAGTTATTTACTTAAGTTTCATGATAATATATTCATTTCTGCAAAGATTATAAGTTTGAGTTGTTATTCCGCAAAAGATTTGAAGTTTGAGATGCATGCTAAATGAAGTATGATCTAGTCTATGTATTTTGGGTTATTATGATTTCTATAATCTTAGTGTAGTTGAAGTAGAAATGTATTTCATGGAGTTGATCAATGTTTCTGAAGTTTGGAATTGAGTTTCCATTCTTCATCTTATCTCATTATGCTATCATGGTCACAGGTCGAATACTCATCTTATCTCATTATGGTAGTGTGTTATTCGATACTGGTGCAACACATTTTTTTTTGTCTATATCATTCTCCAAGGAGCTAGGTATTCCACCATAAGTGCTGAATGATGAGTTCTTAATGACCTTACCTTCGGAGAGGTCATGCCATCTACTCAGTGGCTATGAGCTGTACCAATTCAGATTTCCAACCGAGAACTCTATGGTGATTTAGTAGTCCTTGATATGAAGGATTACGATATCATTTTAGGCATGGATTTCTTGAGCAAGTACAATGCCTCTATTGACTGCCACAAAAGGAGAGTAAAGTTCACGCAAGAAGCCGAACTTCCATTCGAGTTTGTCGGTGACCCAAAGAGAAGGACAAAAAGGTTTCTTTCTAACCTACAAGCTCACAAGATGTTAGATAATGGATGTTCTGGTTATTTAGCACATGTAGTAGATGCAAGGCAAAGAGAAGGTCTGAAGAAAGAAGAAGTGCGGGTAGTCTATAACTTTCCGGAGGTGATTCTTGAAGAGTTACCTGGACTCTCTCCTAACCGAGAAATTGAGTTTGAAATTGAGTTGGCTCAAGATACCAACCTGATTTCAAAGGCACCTTATCGTATGGCGCTAGCAGAACTGAAGGAGCTGCAAGAACAATTACAAGAGTTACTCAACAAGGGTTTCATCCACCCTAGTCATTCACCCAGGGAAGCTCCCGTATTATTTGTCAAGAAGAAAGATGGATCTCTGCGAATGTGCATAGATTATCGAGCCTTGAATAAGGCGACCATCTAGAATAGATATCCTTTGCCAAGGATAGATGATTTGTTTGATCAGTTGAAAGGGGCAACTGTGTTTTCCAAAATAGATCTGCGGTCAGGTTACCATCAACTCAAAGTCAAGGAGAGTGATGTGCCGAGAACTGCTTTCCGAACACGGTATGGACACTACAAGTTTGTGGTCAAGCCCTATGGAGTGACAAACGCCCCTGCAACATTCATGGATCTAATGAATCGAGTATTCAAGGAATTTCTTGATAAGTTTGTCATAGTCTTCATTGATGATATCCTAGTTTATTCAAAGTCTCAGGAAGAACATGACGAACATCTGAGGGTAGTGTTGAAGACCTTATTGCAGAAGAAATTGTATGCCAAGTTTTCCAAGTTGAATTCTGGCTTGACCAAGTGGCTTTTCTAGGCCACATCATTTCCAAGGAAGGTATTATGGTAGACCCAGCAAAGATTGAAGCAGTTAGTAACTGGGGTCGACCAAAGAATGCAGTAAGATCAGAAGCTTTCTGGGTTTAGCAGGGTATTACAGAAGATTCGTGGTGGACTTTTCAAAGATAGCTTCCCTACTAACAACCCTTACCAAAAAGAATAAGAAGTATGAGTGGACTGAAGATTGTGAGCGGGGTTTTATAGAGTTGAAGAAAAGATTGATAAGTGCTCCCATTCTTATAGTTCCAGAAAGTGATAGAAGTTTTGATATATACAGTGATGCATCAAAGCTGGGACTTGGAGTTGTACTCATGCAAGAAGGCAAGGTCATTGCTTATGCTTTCAGGCAACTCAAGGATTATGAAAGGAATTACCCTACTCATAATCTTGAGTTAACAGCAGTAGTCATCGCTCTCAAAATGTGGAGACATTATCTGTATGGAGTCCAATGCAAGATTTACACAGATCACCAGAGTTTGAGATATTTCTTCACTCAGAAGGACCTAAATATGAGACAGCGAAGGTGACTGGAGTTTGTTAAAGATTATGACTGTGAAATCCTCTACCACCCCGGTAAAACAAATAAAGTGCCTATTGCATTAAGTTGAAAGACTTGTGCAACTTTGATGTCCCTGTCATCACTGTCACCATCATTGCAGAAAGAGATAGCAGATTATAGAGTTGAGATCGTATATGGGTAACTCTTAGTATTGACACTAGAGTCAACTCTGCTTGAGGATATACAGAATAAGCAAGGTCAAGATTCTGATATTCAAAAGATCAAGCAAGAGATGCAAGAAGGAGAAAGTAAAGAGTTTAGAGTATTTGATAGTGGGATACTTTATTATGGTGACTGTCTATGTGTCCCCAACAGTGACGAGCTAAGAAAGAAAATTCTTGAAGAAGCCCATAGTACTCCCTATTCTATGCACCCTGGTTCTACCAAGATGTACCAGGATTTGAGAAGAAGATTTTGGTGGTCTGGAATGGAAAGAGATATAGCTAAATATGTCAGTACCTATCTGATGTGTTGAAGAGCTAAATAGAACACCAGAAGCCAGGAGGAGTTCTACAGCCCAAACAGATTCCAGAATGGAAATGAGAAGATATAGCCATGGACTAGGGATGACAATGGGTCGGGTTCGTGTTGGATTGTATATCCTCCATCCCCATACCCATTGGGTATCGGATGTAACACCCGCTTTTTTTTTTCTCTTCCATTCATAAAGCGGCGTTACGTTAACATGAGTAGGGCAGGTGGACATCATAATGCAGCGGAAACATTAAACTTACACCTACATGCACCTACTACCATTCCTAACATACTGACATGAGAACTTGGCATATTAACTTCATACTTAGCATCATATCATGTGATACTTAGCATCAAGTCATAAAGTCACATAAGTCATCATTCAAGCACATAAGTAGCAAAGGTAAAGTTCTAGCATAAGACGAATAAACATATTGTCTTCTTGGCCAAGTCACTACCACACACATGCATTCTTGCCCTCCTGCTGCTTCCTTACTGTCCCCTTGGGTGATCTGCGGTATAAGGAAATGAGACTATAAGCACACATGCTTAGTAAGACTCTTTCCTACTCACTAAAATCATTCATCACTTAATAATGAGCACATGAAACATTAACATACTTGGTGCTCTACTTTGAACATAAGCATCTAGGATCACTTAGCATATATTTGACATGGCATGAACATAATCATAATAAACATTCTTAGCATAGCATGGTACATGGCATAAACCTAAACACAATAAACATTCCTAGCATGGCACGTCATAAACATAAACATAATAAACATTCTTAGCATGACATGATACATGGCATAAACATAACCATAATAAACATTCTCAACATGGCATGATATATGGCATAAGCATAAACATAAACATTTTTAGCATGGCATGTCATAAACATAAACATAATCATAATAAACATTCTTAGCATAGCATGATACATGGCATGAACATAAACATAAACATTCTTAGCATGACATGACATAAACATAAACATAATAAACATTCTTAGCATGACATGATATATGGCATAACATGAATGAATGCATGAGTCTAATGCATATACTACATAAGGATGCTTAGCTTTTAAAAACATACTTTTAAATACTTAAACATAATCATAGCATCATTGGGGGTCCCCGGCTTGTACCACATTCATACATCATAAGCGCGCATCCCTAAGTAAATACGAGGTAGCGAGCCCCGACCTACTAGAGTAAGGACAGCATAGTCGGTAGTCCCAGAACCGGGGCGTTCTTAAGGTGCCCATCCCTGTTGCACAGCTTCGGTAGTGCCAGAACCGTGGACAGCATAGTCGGTAGTCCAGAACTGGGGCGTTCTTAAGGTGCCCATCCCTTGGACCGATTACGTTGGTCCGGTACAAGCCCATTCATAAAGTAAAATACTTTACATGCTTCATCATTCATAAGACATGGCATACATCTTCATTCATAAAACATGGCATGCATCTTCATTCATAAAACATGGCATGTGTAACGACCCGGCCCGTCTACCGGCCCATTTACCGGTCCTTACGACCGTCGTACCATCGTACTGTCGACCATCGACCGTGCCGTCATTCATAACATGGCATACATCTTTGTTCATAAAACATAGCATGCACTTTCATTCATAAACATAACATGCATCTTCATTTATAAACATAACATGCATCTTCATTCATAGAACATGGCCTACTTACTTAAACATCATTCTTATTCCTAGTGCTTGCATGATCATGGCATATAAGGTAAGCATTGCATTATATTCCTTGAACATAACATGTTTGCATAGACAATTGTCCTAATCCATAGAGTTTGCATGATCATGATATATAAGGTAAACATTGCATTTCATACATAAGCATGGTATTCATCCCAAGCATACATAAGTAGGACTTCCATAAACATACTACCCACTATTCAAGTGCATGGCATACAACACAAGACATTCATAAATAAACCCTATTAAGCATGACATCCAATCATAAACATACAAACATGAAACATGGTGCTTAAGGTTAGGGTTATAGGTAACTTAATTTCTACCACATGCTTGAACCTTTATATATACTTCATAATAAAGCATAAACCATCATTCTTCAAACCCTAACTCCCCCCAAACCCTATTTAGCATGCTTGGCTGAAACCTATAATGAAGGGTTCCATCATTCAATTAACATGTAACATATCATAAGGTAAAGAAACAACCATACATTACATATAGAGTCCTAAGAAGCCATTTAGGCACATGATTAGGGTTCATCCTAACTCCAAGCCCTATTTCCCAGGGTGGGCCGAAACATATAAGGGGCCATGGGTGCATGAATAAATTCATAGAATTTCCAATTAAACATCTAACCCCTTCCATACTATACCATAGGAGCCATTAGGACCCTTGCTTGAGGGAAGCCCTAACTCTTTGCCCTAGACCCCTACTTGGCCGAAAGTTATAGGGTCACAAAGCCTTGTGAAAATTCACATAAGTCATCCTCAATCTCCCTTATAGCATGATAATACACAAAAACACATACTTGAGGGTTTAGATCCAACCCTACCCATGGGTTCATGGTGTTGGCCGAAACCCTAGGAGATCCTAGGGTACCCCAAAATTTCTCCAAATCTCATTTTAACTTATATTCATCATGGACAAACATTAGAAAGCATGAGTAATATTTTTAACATCATTTTGGACCCAAAAACCCTAGTGGCCGAAAGTTATAGGGTCACAAATCATGGTTTCTTCAATAACAATCCAAAAACCAACTTTATATCATGCTAAAAATCATAAAGGAACTATTATACCACAGGTGAGGGAGTCTTACTTTGGTTGATCTTGACTATAAACCTTAGATTTGGGAGAAGGATGAAGATCTTGTTGCTTCTTAACCACCCCTAGCCTTGGTACCCTTGTAAAAGCCTTGGATCTTGGTGATGGAGCCTTAGGTGAACTTTTTCCAAGGGAGAATCCCTCTTGAGGGTTTCAGCTAGGATGAGGGAGGAGGAGAAGGAAGAAAGAAACTCCCATTTCCCCTCTTTATAACACATTAAGGAGGGTAAGTGAAGAGTCATGGTTGGTGACTCTTCATTTTTCATAAGCCTTAACCATAATCTACTTCATTTCCTCATAGCACTCCCTTGCTAGGTGAATTAGTTAGAGCATGCATGGTTGTACAAGAGGTCCAAGGTTCAATCCTTGGTGCATGCACTATTTTTTTCTATTTTATTTTTATTTTATTTCCCTATTATTTCGAAAATCCTTTAAAAATTCCCCCATAATTATGTTAATATTTCTCATTAAACCCTTTTATATTTCTATAAATTTTTACCTAAAATTCACCAATAATCATGGTACTAGAAAGCCAATATAAGGCCCATTAGTACTTAACTTCTCAATTTAAATAGGAAACCATGCTAAAACTCACCCATAATCATACTAATATTCCTAATTAAAATCCATTTATATTTATATTAAATTCTACCTAAAATTCACTAATAATCATGGTACTAGAAAAGCCCATATAAGGCCCATTAGTACTTAGTTTCTCAATTTAAATGAGAAAAATCATGGATTTATAGGTTAAGGTTCGTACTACTATCTCTAGGTCCCTTGGAAAATTATCTAGACATGATCAATATTTTAAAGAAAATATTGAGAGAATTTTTCGGGTCGTTACAATCCCCCATACCTCGTGAAAGTTCGTCCTCGAACTTAGAATAACTCCAGGTACTTGCGTCTCATCTCGTCCTCGCGTTTCCAGGTAGCTTCCTCGAACCGTTGACTTTGCCATCGGACCTTGACTAAGGGTACCTTCTTGCTCTAGTTTTGTCTATTATTAAGCTATTCATGAAAGAATATAATTTAACTTATTCCTGGTTAATTGCATTCGCTACTTTAAACTAGAATCTAACTTTCACTTACTATGCACAAGTTTATCATCTATGCACCAACTTATCACTCCGAAGCTCCTCTCAATTAGTACTGATTTCAGTGTCTCTGCTTCTCACATACGTCTTTTATCTGTATTAAACTAAACGAAAATTACAATTATTATTATATGATTCTCTCTTATTACATTCAGTATCATACTTCAAGTCTACTCCTCAACAACATAATTACCGCTTTATGTAAGTACAACTCTTTCTCCTTTCCACTCGAATCTCCTTACCCTTTTTTTTCCAAGAATTATTCTTACTTTATTATTATCTATTCTAATAGTATATTTGTTTCTATGTAACCTAACTTCTCATAGTACATAAACTCATGTATCGCTTATCCTATTACTTCCTATTCTAGTTATTTGAGCTACTTACTCTGTTTTAACTACCTAACCTATAATGCATACAGTCTTTGTTAATTATACTAAAATTTCTCAATTAAATTCATAAAATTAGCTTATTATCTTAGCTATAATGCCTATTTGTCATAGTGAATTTGCGTTATTCGTCTTAGCTTATTATCTTTTATGCTGGTCTATTTTACTCACATGTATTGTTTCTGATATATACTAGCTGTTATTAGGACACGACAAGAATTCTGATTATATTTCACTTACTAATAAATTATATTAAATATTCATTGCCTAACTCTACCCATCATAATCTAAAAGAAAATACCACTTACACTTGTAAGAAAGATGATTTGGAGTATTCATTTCATTGTTTTCGCTCAATCCAAATTACTTTACTGTCCATTCTTTACTGTTCTCGTGAACTGTTACTATCTTAATTGAACCACATATTATACTAATCTTCTAACTTTCTGTTCTATCTTTCCATAGTTTCTTTCACGTATCCAAATACCTTTTCTTATTTATCAGCCATGCTTTCTCCACTCTAATCGCAAAAATCACATTCTTATGATCTCCGTATCTTACTTCTCTATCAAGAATTTATAAAATATTCCTATATCGATCTTCTCCAAAATCTATACCTTATTAGATCATTTCACCTATTAAGTTTGCTTGAAAAGAAGCTCTTCCTACATTCTTGCCTCTGATAACACTAACCTCTAGTTCCTTCATACAGAGTTATAGCTAAGGTCCTATTCGCTGATCTCTATCACACCTTCTTTTGCATATCTAGTTCTTACTCTCTTTCTTTCCTGTATCAAGAATATTACCCTATGGCTACTACTATATATATATCTGCTTAAAAATTCAAATAACTTAATACATTAATCTATTCCTAATAGATATACATCACTAAGTCTTCATTTCATAACCATTACAATCTCTTAGAATACCTATACCAAATACTCTACTCCCTTAATACTACAGTTAATAAGTCTCCCTTAATAAAGCACCATCCTTTCTTTACTTCTATGCTCATCACTAAATATTAACATACACCTTTTATCAGCAGTACAAACTTGCTTTGGTCCACCACTTTTCTTAATTCCAAACAGTCATGACACTCATATAGATAATGTCCTCATTACTTTACACATTCCTCCTCTCACATCTACTTGCTCTCCTTTTTCCGATTTACTCCGTTTTGCCACCACTCAATCATTTACTATATTTATTCCACCTGACTGTAGCTACTTAAGTTAAATCTCTACGGATCACCCTCGCCCTCTATCACTCACATATAAAATACAAGTAAGGCTACTATAAGTGATTGCTATTCCTACCCATATATCAATCTCGAAAGTATTTGGTTTCATACAAAAATTTAAAGTAGAGTATCGTTCATAGTTACATATCCTAAAGTACTTTTCATCATAAACATCCTTCATACTTGCATATTCTAGAACAATAAAACATCCTAGAAGTGCTTACTACTATAAGATATGTAAAGAGGTACTTACTTGGAAGCTGCAGGAAGAGGGCTTGATGTGTGTGTAGTGAGATGGTAGCCGATCTGATACCAACCTGTAACGCCCGCTTTTTTTTTCTTCCATTCATAAAGCGGCGTTACGTTAACATGAGTAGGGCAGGTGGACATCATACATGAGTAGGGCAGGTGGACATCATAATGCAGCGGAAACATTAAACTTACACCTACATGCACCTACTACCATTCCTAACATACTGACATGGGAACTTGGCATATTAACTTCATACTTAGCATCATATCATGTCATACTTAGCATCATGTCATAGAGTCACATAAGTCATCATTCAAGCACATAAGTAGCAAAGGTAAAGTTCTAGCATAAGACGAGTAAACATATTGTCTTCTTGGCCAAGTCACTACCACACACATGCATTCTTGCTCTCCTGCTGCTTCCTTACTGTCCCCTTGGGTGATCTACGGTATAAGGAAATGAGACTATAAGCACACAGGCTTAGTAAGACTCTTTCCTACTCACTAAAACCATTCATCACTTAATAATGAGCACATGAAACATTAACATACTTGGTGCTCTACTTTGAACATAAGCATCTAGGATCACTTAGCATATATTTGACATGGCATGAACATAATCATAATAAACATTCTTAGCATAGCATGGTACATGGCATAAACCTAAACACAATAATCATTCCTAGCATGGCACGTCATAAACATAAACATAATAAACATTCTTAGCATGGCATGATACATGGCATAAACATAACCATAATAAACATTCTTAGTATGGCATGATAC
The DNA here is from genome assembly GCA_024364735.1 of Boesenbergia rotunda. Classification (NCBI taxonomy): domain Eukaryota; kingdom Viridiplantae; phylum Streptophyta; class Magnoliopsida; order Zingiberales; family Zingiberaceae; genus Boesenbergia; species Boesenbergia rotunda. The sequence goes on along the minus strand of JAGFNQ010002027.1, from coordinate 100,989 downwards.
ATGACATAAGCATAAACATAAACATTCTTAGCATGGCATGTCATAAACATAAACATAATCATAATAAACATTCTTAGCATAGCATGATACATGGCATGAACATAAACATAAATATTCTTAGCATGGCATGACATAAACATAAACATAATAAACATTCTTAGCATGACATGATACCTGACATAACATGAATGAATGCATGAGTCTAATGCATATACTACATAAGGATGCTTAGCTTTTAAAAATATACTTTTAAATACTTAAACATAATCATAGCATCATTGGGGGTCCCCGGCTTGTACCACATTCATACATCATAAGCGTGCATCCCTAAGTAAATACGAGGTGGCGAGCCCCGACCTACTAGGGTAAGGACAGCATAGTCGGTAGTCCCAGAACCGGGGCGTTCTTAAGGTGCCCATCCCTATTGCACAGCTTCGGTAGTGCCAGAACCGTGGACAGCATATTCGGTAGTCCAGAACCGAGGCGTTCTTAAGGTGCCCATCCCTTGGACCCATTACTTCGGTCCGGTACAAGACCATTCATAAAGTAAAATACTTTACATGCATCATCATTCGTAAGACATGGCATACATCTTCATTCATAAAATATGGCATGCATCTTCATTCATAAAACATGGCATGCATCTTCATTCATAAAACATGGCATGTGTAACGACCCGGCCCGTCTACCGGCCCATTTACCGGTCCTTATGACCGTCGTAATGTCATACCATCGACCATCGACCGTGCCGTCATTCATAACATGACATGCATCTTTATTCATAAAACATAGCATGCACTTTCATTCATAAACATAACATGCATCTTCATTTATAAACATAACATGCATCTTCATTCATAGAACATGACCTACTTACATAAACATCATTCTTATTCTTAGTGCTTGCATGATCATGGCATATAAGGTAAGCATTGCATTATATTCCTTGAACATAACATGTTTGCATAGACAATTGTCCTAATCCATAGAGTTTGCATGATCATGATATATAAGGTAAACATTGCATTTCATACATAAGCATGGTATTCATCCCAAGCATACATAAGTAGGACTTCCATAAACATACTACCCACTATTCAAGTGCATGGCATACAACACAAGACATTCATAAATAAACCCTATTAAGCATGGCATCCAATCATAAACATACAAACATGAAACATGGTGCTTAAGGTTAGGGTTATAGGTAACTTAATTTCTACCACATGCTTAAACCTTTATATATACTTCATAATAAAGCATAAACCATCATTCTTCAAACCCTAACTCCCCCCAAACCCTATTTAGCATGCTTGGCCGAAACCTATAATGAAGGGTTCCATCATTCAATTAACATGTAAGATATCATAAGGTAAAGAAACAACCATACATTACCTATAGAGTCCTAAGAAGCCATTTAGGCACATGATTAGGGTTCATCCTAACTCCAAGCCCTATTTCCTAGGGTGGGCCAAAACATATAAGGGGCCATGGGTGCATGAATAAATTCATAGAATTTCCAATTAAACATCTAACCCCTTCCATACTATACCATAGGAGCCATTAGGACCCTTGCTTGAGGGAAGCCCTAACTCTTTGCCCTAGACCCCTACTTGGCCGAAAGTTATAGGGTCACAAAGCCTTGTGAAGATTCACATAAGTCATCCTCAATCTCCCTTATAGCATGATAATACACAAAAACACATACTTGAGGGTTTAGATCCAACCCTACCCATGGGTTCATGGTGTTGGCCGAAACCCTAGGAGATCCTAGGGTACCCCAAAATTTCTCCAAATCTCATTTTAACTTATATTCATCATGGACAAACATTAGAAAGCATGAGTAATATTTTTAACATCATTTTGGACCCAAAAACCCTAGTGGCCGAAAGTTATAGGGTCACAAATCATGGTTTCTTCAATAACAATCCAAAAACCAACTTTATATCATGCTAAAAATCATAAAGGAACTATTATACCACAGGTGAGGGAGTTTTACTTTGGTTGATCTTGACTATAAACCTTAGATTTGGGAGAAGGATGAAGATCTTGTTGCTTCTTAACCACCCCTAGCCTTGGTACCCTTGTAAAAGCCTTGGATCTTGGTGATGGAGCCTTAGGTGAACTTTTTCCAAGGGAGAATCCCTCTTGAGGGTTTCAGCTAGGATGAGGGAGGAGGAAGAAGAAAAGTGGATTTGATGGAAGGAAGAAAGAAACTCCCATTCCCCCTCTTTATAACACATTAAGGAGGGTAAGTGAAGAGTCATGGTTGGTGACTCTTCATTTTTCCTAAGCCTTAACTATAATCCACTTCATTTCCTCATAGCACTCCCTTGCTAGGTGAATTGGTTAGAGCATGCATGGTTGTACAAGAGGTCCAAGGTTCAATCCTTGGTGCATGCACTATTTTTTTCTATTTTATTTCCCTATTATTTCGAATATCCTTTAAAAATTCCCCCATAATTATGTTAATATTTCTCATTAAACCCCTTTATATTTCTATAAATTTTTACCTAAAATTCATCAATAATTATGGTACTAGAAAGCCCATATAAGGCCCATTAGTACTTAACTTCTCAATTTAAATAGGAAACCATGCTAAAACTTATCCATAATCATACTAATATTCCTAATTAAAATCCATTTATATTTATATTAAATTCTACCTAAAATCCACTAATAATCATGGTACTAGAAAAGCCCATATAAGGCCCATTAGTACTTAGTTTCTCAATTTAAATGAGAAAAATCATGGATTTCTAGGCTAAGGTTCGTACTACTATCTCTAGGTCCCTTGGAAAATTATCTAGACATGATCAATATTTTAAAGAAAATATTGACAGAATTTTCCGGGTCGTTACATCGGATATCCATCGGAATACTCATACCCATTATAGGATCGGATATCTTATATTCTAATACTTTTTCTTCTTTCTATCTAACTATATCATTGAATAAAAAAACATTAGAATTAACATCATAGTTAAAAATATATATATCTATAATTTTAAAAATAGATTAAACATATATATAATCTATTTCTAATATTAACACAAATTATTAATAGGTTTTGAAAAAAATTCTTTAATGTATAAATATATATTTTTTATTTAATCGGGTATTCGGGTCGGATATCGGGTATTGGTAGTCCCTCCATATCCTCCTCCATTCGGGTCGGATGTCGGATCCTCCGTCGGATTTGGATAAAATTGCCATCCCTACCATCGACTTCATTGTTGGTCTACCAATGACAACAAATGGCTATGATGCTATCTGGGTAATTGTAGACAAATTGACCAAGTCTGCCCACTTCTTGACAATCAAAGTGTCTTACTCAATAGAAAGACTAGCTCAGTTATATGTACAGGAAGTGATCCAACTACACGGAGTTCCGAAGACCATTATCTCTGATAGAGATGGTCGTTTCACTTCACATTTTTGGGTGTGTGTACAGACAACACTTGGCACCAAACTAAAGTTTAGTACAACATTCCATCCCTAGACTGATGGGCAGACTAAAAGAGTAAATCAAGTTCTATAAGATATGGTTAGAGCTTGTGCATTAGATTTCAAGGGCAATTGGTGCAAGTATTTATGTTTAGCTGAGTTTGCCTACAATAACAATTACCAATCTACTATTGGTATGACGCCTTATGAAGCTCTTTATGGTAGAAGTTATAGATCTCCTATCTGTTGGTACGAAAGTAGTGAGAAGAAAGATATGAGGTATTAGACTGAACTTATTGAGGATACCATAGAGGGTATAAAGAGCATCCGCCAAAGGATAGAAACTGCTCAGAGTAGGCAGAAGAGTTATGTTGATGTGCGTCGTAGACCGCTGGAGTTCGAAGTTGGAGATACAATTTTTCTCAAAGTAGCTCCCATGAAAGGCGTAATGAGATTCGACAAGAAAAGCAAGCTAAGCCCTCGTTACATAGGACCCTACCTAGTAACGAAAAGAGTTGACAAAGTAGCTTACGAGTTATAGTTACTTCCAGAGATGTCAGCTATTCAAAATGTGTTTCATGTCTCAAAGCTGAAGAAACATGTTCCTGATGCCAACCAAGTGAATGAGCCACAGATGGAACAAGTTCAAGAAGATCTTAGTTATGAAAATCGACCTATTCAGATAATAGATCGGGCAGTCAAGAAACTGAGGAACAAAGAGGTACCCCTAGTGAAGGTTCTATGGCTAGTAGGGTATGGCTTGGCGGGGTGCCCTAGCGAATACCTGGTTGATCCGAGAAACTTATCCATATCTAAAGATTAAAATTAATCCGTATGGAGAGCCGTCTCCCATCGACCGTATTGTGTCGTATCGAACGATTCAAATTACAACTTAGCCAATTACCAAAATCGGCCTTGTAATTTGCTCAACCGTTCGACCGCGGAAAAGACGACGAGTTGATCACCGACTATTGTGTCTATGGTCGGGGTTCAGTTAACAATTTATTCATTATGATATAAAATCAAAATAATAAATTATCAAACATAAAATGACGAGACATACGATCATGGCACATCATTGACGTAAGGTTAAACAAAGGAGCATAGGGAAAGATATACATTATCGATCGCCTCACGGTCTTCTACCTTATGTCCCTCCCTTCACGGACGTCGTGTGGGTGATGATCTACCACAATATGAGATCACCAAGAGATCCAAAATAATCCTATCTTCTAGCCGACCAAAACCCTAGCGTCTAGGGTTTGCGCTGCCATCACCTTCTCCTCTCCCTTTGCGCCGCCGACCGCCAGAGCCGCCTACCAGCCTCCAGAACAACAGCTCACCTCGAGAGGAGACCAGAGAAGAAGAAGAAGGAGAAGAATTTCCTTCCTTGATCACCCAAATCCGGCTAATCTCCTCCCTTCCTCTCTACTTGCGGCGCCACCGCACCCTCCACGTGCGCCACCTTCCACCGCTCGCCAACCAGCCCTCCCTCTTTGTCGTTCACCACAGAAGGGAGAGAAGGTCTCTCCCTTATGTATGTAGTGCTTGGCCGAGAGATGGTGGTGGGAGGAAGAAGAAAGGAAGAGGAGAAGAGTCCTCTTCCTAGCGCCGACCACAAAACCTAGGAGAGAGAGAGGAGGAGAAGAGAAAACACCTTGGGTTGTAATTCTTGGATTAATTAATCCTTGGTTTCTTGATCCCATAGGGTATATATAGGGCTAAGGTAGGGACCAAGAGGAGGAGTTGCTTCTTGGCCCACTAATGGATCTAAACCCGATCCCTTAATTAAGATCAATTCCACTAAAGGATCTTAATTGAACTTCCTCACCAATTCCCATATTTTCATATGGACTCCACATATTATGAGTCGTCCATCCCCCAGTATTTAAGATCTCGAATATGCCCATTAATTAATTAAATTACTATAATTTAAAATAATTAACTTCTTGATCCTTGATTAGTACCACTCAACCTTATCATCGCGTCGGATCAAATCCACCTGCAGGGTTTAGCACGATGAACCTTTTGAGCTCATCAAGGGGGCATCATCATCCCTACTAACAAGGACACGAATTTCGTCAATAATCAACGGCACATCATATTATTAATATTATCTCCCGATACCGGGCCTATCGATCTAACAGACTTACCGGGCCTATCGATCTAACAGAATAGATCTCGCCCATTGGTAAATTAAAGAAACAATAATTAATAATATATGCCCATTATTATTTCAGGATTAAGGGATCGTACTCCATAATATAAATTGAGGTGCTACTCAATTATCAAGTCAGTACAAATTGGATAACCTCGGGTTTTAGTCCTGCTCAATGTACTCAAAGCACACTAGTGTAATTCTATGGTCAAGACCAACCACACCTAACTACACTACAACCATCCCGATGGATTGTCCAATTCCATCTCGGTTGTGAGCCTCTATTTTATGTTAAGCAAGGAACTGATAACATGATCTTTCGTGTGACACCACACACCATGTTATCTAAAATGCAAAGCAATTGGACTTCGTGTATGTACTATTATAAACAAACACCTAGTGTAGTTGCGATTCTCTTTTCATAATAAAAATGTTCATATATAAAAGTCATGTCTTTCAGTATACACATCTTACAATCTCCCACTTATACTTAAAGACATTGCTACTCTCTTACTGCCATACATCTGACTCCCATAATCCTCCACATGCTTATCAAAAGCTCTAGATGGAAGAGCCTTAGTGAAAGGATCTGCCATGTTGTCCTCTGACTCAATCTTGGCGATAACCACTTCTCCTCGCTTTACGATTTCTCGTATCAGGTGGTACTTGCGCTCTATGTGTTTACTCGCCTTATGGGCTCGTGGTTCGTTCGAGTTTGCAATTGCACCACTATTATCACAAAAGATTGTGATAGATCTCGGCAAACCAGGAATCACATCCAAGTCCATGATGAAGTTCCTGAGCCATATAGCTTCCTTGGCTGCCTCTGAGGCTGCCACATACTCAGGTTCCATGGTGGAGTTCGCCATGCATTTCTTCTTGACACTCCTCCAAACAATGGCTCCACCTCCTAGAGTAAACACAAACCCCAAGGTAGGCTTACTCTTGTCCCTGTCTGACTGGAAATCCGAATCCGTATAACCCACAGGGATTAATTGGTCTGCCCGGTAAACCAACATATAATCCCTAGTCCGTCTCAGGTATTTCAATATATGCTTTACCGTTGTCCAATGTCCCTATCCAGGGTTACTCTGATATCTGCTAACCATGCCCACAGCAAAACAGATATCAGGTCTCGTGCACAACATAGCATACATGAGGCTTCCTACTGTTGAAGCATAAGGAACCGCCTTCATTTCTTCTATCTTCTTTGATGTTTTCGGACACATCTCTTTGGATAGAGGAACTCCATGCCTGAAGGGTAGGAAACCCTTCTTGGAGTTTTCCATGCTAAAACGAGACAAGACAGTGTCAACATATAAAGCTTGGGATAAGCACAACATTCTTTTATGGCGATCCCTTATGACCTTGATTCCAAGGATGTGTCCCGCTTCTCCTAAGTCCTTCATATCAAACTGCTTTGATATCCAGACCCTTACGTCTGATAACACTTTGACATTGTTGCCAATTAACAAAATATCATCTACGTAAAGTACAAGAAACACCCCTACGTTTCCGTCACATCTTTTGTATACACATGACTCATCCGGGCTTTGAGTAAATCCATATGACTGGATTACTTCATCAAAGCGGATGTTCCAAGACCTTAAAGCTTGCTTTAATCCATAGATGAATCGATTAAGCTTGCACACTAGATGCTCTTTGCCCTTTGTAATGAACCCTTCTGGTTGCTGCATGTAGATGGTCTCCTCAAGACTTCCGTTAAGGAAAGTTGTATTGACATCCATCTACCATACCTCATAATCCATATGAGTCACAATAGATAAGAGAATCCGGATTGACTTAAGCATGGCTACCGGCGAAAAGGTCTCCTCATAATCGATACCCTCTTTCTGAGTGTACCCTTTCGCAACAAGCCTTGCTTCGAAGGTCTCAACCTTCCCGTCTGATCCTCTCTTTCTCTTGTAGATCCACTTGCATCCAATGACTTTTACACCATTGGGTGGTTCTACTAGCTCCCAGACATGGTTAGAATCCATCGATTCTATCTCGGAGTTCATTGCCCTTTGCCAAGAATCTGCATCCTTGTCTTGGAGGGCCTCGACATAGGTCCAGGGATCCGGTTCATGTTTACCAGAGACCAAGTCCGAAGACTCTCCCAAAAACATGAACCTTTCAGGCTGTCTCACAACCCTCCTACTGTGACAAGGTACTACCTGTGTTTCCTCAGTGACACGCGGTGTAGTGACTTGTGGTGTATCCTCTTGTACAATTGGTCCTAAGGTCGGAACCTCCCCTCTTAACTCTTCAAGTACTAGTATACTCTTTGGCTTATGGTTCATCACATAGTCCTCTTCCAAGAATCTGTCATTTGTGCTAACAATTACCTTCTGATCCTTAGGACTATAGAACAGACCACCCTTCGTTCCTCTAGGATAGCCTACGAACAGACGTACCTCCGTATGAGATTCCAACTTATCAGTATCACCCTTCAGCACATGTGCTAGACTACCCCAAATCCGAACATGTCCTAGACTGGGCTTGCGCCCAGTCCACAGTTCTGTGGGAGTATAAGGGACTGACTTAAATGGGAGCAAGTTTAGTATGTACGCTGTCGTTTCCAGAGCGTATCCCCAGAATGAATCAGGTAGGTCTGAATAGCTCATCATTGACCTAACCATTCCCATAAGAGTCCTATTCCTTCTTTCTGCAACTCCGTTCTATTGGGGTGTACCGGGTGCAGTTAGCTGGGACTGAATCCCAACTTCTGATAGGTAGCTCCTAAACTCTCCAAAGAGGTACTCGCCACCATGATCCAATCGCAGTGTCTTGATACTTTTACCTCGATGTTTCTCCACATCAGCCTTGAATTCTTTGAACTTTTCAAAGCATTCAGACTTGCGACGCATCAGGTAAATGTACCCATACCTTGAATAGTCATCAATGAAAGTGACGAAGTATTCAAAGCCACCTCTAGCCTGAATTGACATAGGGCCACACAAATCAAAATGAATCAGTTCTAGCACATCTTTGGCCCTATACCCCTTAGCCTTGAAAGGCCCCTTCGTCATCTTACCTTCCAAGCAAGACTCACAGGTCGGGAGATCCTCCACCACCAATGAACCTAGGGGCCCATCGGCTATCAACCTCTGAATCCTACTAAGGTTAATATGACCAAGCCTAAGGTGCCAAAGATATGTCTGATTCATCTTAGAAGGCTCCTTTCTCTTATTCAAGTTAGATGACGAGCTATTTACTTCAATATGCATCGTGGAAGTTATTGGTTCTAGAGTATACAGATTGCCAACCATTGCACCCGAACAGACAATCTCTCTATTTCTTTTAATAATAATTTTATTATTAAAAGGAACAGAATATCCATCCTTTATTAACGTAGAAATCAAAATCAGATTCTTTCTAAACGAGGGTACAATAAGACAATCTCTCAGAACTAGTACTTTATTTATCTCAAAAGATAAATAGAAGACTCCCACGACAACTGCTGCCACCTTTGTAGCATCGCCCATGTAGACCATAATTTCTTCATTCGCTAGTCGTCAGGTTTCCTGGAACCCCTGTACAGTATTGTAGACATGGTAAGTGGCTCCCGTATCTACACACCAGGTACTGGTAGATAGCACCGCTAAACATGTTTCAACGACTAAGGCTGAAGAAATATCTTTGCTTTGACGATGGGGACAGTCCGCCTTCGAGTGCCCAGTTTGCTTGCATGTGAAGCACTTGCCTTTTGGCTTCTTCACACCAGTCCGGGGTCCTTGCGATGCTCCTACCTTCTTGAACCCTCCTTGTTTCTTCTTCTTCCTGCCTTTTGGCATAGAAGGAGAAACCTTTTGAGTTACTAAGGCCTGTGAGTTCTAACGAAAGAGGGCCTCTGCCACCTGGAGTTCTCCTAGCAGTTCACCTAACATATAATTCCTTTTGTTCATATTATAGTTGAGCCTGAACTGCTCAAAAATCCTTGGTAGAGACTGGAGTATAATATCGACCTGGGATTCCCCGCCGATTTCAGCTCCTAGTACCTCAATCTCATTGAGGTGAGCCATCATCTTTAGGACATGATCCCTTATAGGTGTCCCTTCAACCATAGTGGTCGACATCATACTCTTCATCGCGTTTTGCCTAGTAACTCGACCTTGGTGCCCGAAGAGATCTTTGAGGTTCAGCATCATGTCACTAGCAGTGGCCATGGCCTGATGCTGATGTTGCAGCACATTCGACATAGATGCCAGAATATAGCACCGCGCCATCTCATTTGCCTTTTTCTACTTCTTGTAACGCTCCCTCAACTCTTCACCAGAGTCCTCTCTAGGTCTTTCTAGACATTCCTCGAAGAGTATAAATTTGTACTCCTCAGCAATGAGGACAATGTCAAGGTTCCTTTTCCAGTCTATGTATTTTGGACTAGTAAGTTTATTGTCCTTAAGAATTATTGATAGTGGAGTAAAGGCCACTATGAAAAACCTGAGAATCACAACATACACTACTTTAGAAATCAAAAATAAATTGATTCCTCAAAACAATTAATTTTCAAAATCAACCAACACCCTTAAACACCGAGGAACTCGTATGCCACGATGGTGTGGACGTATACGAATCCTCACATTCGTAAGAGAAGGTTTTACCCATCGATCTTACTATCTTGTCAACCTAACCTTTTGACAAGTAAGATCAATAGTTGGATTCCTTCGGCTCTGCAGAACAATAGCTGTGACTCTGATGGGGAGGATACTATTATTCGCATCTAAGTGTACACCATTACATGACACTAAGAAAATTATTTTCGATTATGTGTCTTCCGATGGGGAAGTACACACGCTCTTCAATAATATTCTATAGTCTTTTCCAACCCAGTGATCCACAGAACAAGTCCATCCAATGGGGAGGAAGGCACTCAGAGCCGACACGCAGACTTGTTCGCATCACTTTTCGAATTGTAATGGAAGCCGCGGGACCCTTAGGGTCCCTCTCCCACTTAGTAATTTATCTCGGGAAATTTTCTAGCACAACCACACAACCAAGCACATAACCAATAACATGAAATAAAATAAAGAAAATCCTAGATTTTCCAACTTTCATGGCCCCTTGGTCTCTAATGTGCCTCCAGTAGTGTCGTCACTTCGTCCGCTCCTCCCTTCCTTCTACGCAGGCTACCTTGACAGATCTTCGAGCCGAAATGAATAGCTAATTATTTACATCATTGATCCTATACTCCACGAAGGAGTGTACATGAAATCTAGATCAACTGTAAATAAAAAAAACTCGGCTAAACATATGCCGTATTTAATTACAAAAATTAAATACCTAGCCTCGTCAACCCCGAGGATTAATTAATTACATAAATTTGTAAATCAATCACACAACACATATTTGTCCATGAAGTTCAAATCTCGTGCCTGCAACACAAAGTTAGCCTACGCACATCCACGCATCATCCAGCAAAATAATATGTATGAAAATGCAACAAATTAACCAATCCTAAACACACAAAGCCGGAAACCTCAGCTCTGATACAAATTGTAGGGTATGGCTTGGCGGGTTTCCCTAGCGAATACCTGGTCGATCCGAGAAACCTCTCCATATCTACGGATTAAAATTAATCCATATGGAGAGCCATCTCCCATCGACCGTCTTGTGCTGTATCGAACGATCCAAATTACAACTTAGCCAATTACCAAAATCGGCCTTGTAATTTGCTCGACCGTTCGACTATGAAAAAGGTGACGAGTTGATCGTCGGCTTTTGTGTTTATGGTCGAGGTCTAGTTAACAATTTATTCATTATGATATAAAATCAAAATAATAAATTATGAAACATAAAATGACGAGACATACGATCATGACACATAATTGACGTAAGGTTAAACAAAGGAGCATAGGGAAAGATATACCATTCCGATCACCTCATGGTCTTCTACTTTATGTCCCTTCCTTCATAGACGTCATGTGGCCAACGATCTACCACGATCCGAGATCACTAGGAGCTCCAAAATAATTTTATCTTCTAGTCGACCAAAACCCTAACCTCTAGGGTTTGCGCTGCCGGCACCTTCTCCTCTCCCTTTGCGCCACCGACCGCCGGAGCCGCCTACTGTTGAGGCAATCGACCCATGGATGATCGGGAAGATCATGGTTTAGATGTGTGTGTGCCAATATGTTTAAGGTTAGGGTGTTGTGTTGTATTTGATATGTGTGATTGAGTTTGCAGGACTTGGAGAATCACATATGGAGGACATATTCGAGGGACGAGAGCCGAGGGAGGAGGACTCCAAGGGCAAGCCGGAAAGTGGACTTCAAGGGTACACGTGAAGGGTGGCATGGAGGCAAGCCAAGGGAAGGCTTGTGTGCGCATCCGAGGGACGATAGCCAGAGGAAGAAGTCCTCAAGGGGCAAGCCAAGGGAGTATACCAGAAGGCACATGTGAAGGAGAGTGTTTGGAGAGAGTGTGAGTGCTTGTAGAAGCTGGGCAGTCGACTGGACAAAGGGCAGTCGACTGCCAAAACTCACAGAAGGTTTTCAGCCTTCGACCAGTCGACTGCCCAAGGTGCAGTCGATTGGTCAGCCCCAAAAACTTATCGTTGGCTGACATTTAAAGCTAGGCTAGTCGACTGCCCCAGGGGCAGTCGACTTGTAGCGGGGTTGGATAGCTTTTGAAGCTGTTCTTTACTCTTATATAAAGGGGACTTTTGGGCACGAGGAAGATATAGTTTTCCACTGTACCAAAGTGCTACTAGTGCCCTAATTGATCTACTCATCCTCTAGCTTTCATCTTGATTTTGTAAAGAGGAAGAAGGCAACCTTGTAAAGGTTTTCTCCACCTTGAAGTAGACTTTTCATAGTAGAGGTGGTGTACTCGTGTGGATCCTTGGATTAGTCACCTTTCGGGGTGGATACCAAGTAAAATCTTCTTGTTAGCATTGAATCTCTTGTTTTCCATTATATTTTGTAGTGTGCTAACCATCTTGTAGAGAAAAACCGAAAAGTGCTATTCACCCCCGTCTAGCCGAGCCATCGATCCTAACAAGTGGTATCAGAGCGCAAGGACACCTTCAATGGACTAACCACCGAGAAGAGCAAATCATTGAAATGGTCGGCTCGCACATACAACTGCCAAAATTCAAGGGAGAATTTTCATGGTGGAAGAAGAGAATGGAGGTATTTTTCAATACCGACTTTGATATTATGCTAACCATGGAAAACGGTTTGAGGTGCCTAGGGATCAAGAAAACAAGCTTCGTGAGAATGTAAGGTGGAGCAAGAAGCAAAAAGATGACACTTAGCAAATTCAAATGCCTTGCATCATCTACTTAGTGTGCTTCCTCATCAAGAAGTGACAAGGATCGGAAACTACTCAAGTGCCAAGGATTTATGGGAAAAGCTAGTGGAACTTCATGAAGGCACCTCGGAGGCGAAAATGGCAACAAGAGATCTTCTTCGGTCCCAACTCAATAATATCAAGCTTGATAAAGGGGAGAAGGTAACAAGTTTACATGCTAGATTTAAGAAAATACTTAATGGGCTAACAAGTGTAGGAGAACAATTATCTAACCAAGATATTTTGATGAAAGCCATCAATGCCTTCCCAAGAACATCAACTTGGAGCTCAATGGTGGACTCATACTACATTTCCAAGGATCTCGAGAAAACATCTCTAGAAGAATTTTTCTCAACCATGGAGCTTCGTGAGACTCGAGTTGGAGGAACAATCGAAGAGGTATACTACAAGCCAAAGACTATAGCCCTTGTGGTAAACAAGGGAAAAGGTAAAAAGAAAGAGGTCTTACCGATTCGGAGGAATCTAGTGCTTCCATGGGTAGTGATGCGGAAGCCTACATGGTAAGAAAGGTAAGAAAAGCATTTAAACAATTTTCTACTAACAAGTCTCATGGTAGGAAAGAATCAAGGAGCAAAAGTAAATCAAGAAAGATTATTTGCTACAATTGTCAAGGAGAAGGACACATGAGAGATGAGTGTCCTCTCTTGAAAAAGAAGGAAGGAAAGAAGAAAGAAGGAATGAAGAAATCAAAAGAGAAGGAGAAGAAGGTGCAAAATTTGAAGGCTACATGGGATGACTCATCCTCATCGGAGGAGGAGCAACATCATGTATCCCATTTTGTACTAATGGGAATTGATGACATTGTCTCCACGGCATCCGAATTTGAAGAGGAGAAGAGCTCAAGTGAAGATGAAGGGAGCTCAAGTGAAGGGGGAGGCTTCACTTCGGAATCGGACTTCTAGGTAAGTGAGGTATACAACTTACCTACTTCTACTCTTGTAAAAATAATTTCTAGTAGTAGTGATGATTTGGATGATGCTAAAAAGAAAATTAATTGCTTAAAAAAAGAGAATTGCATGTTAAAGAAGAAATTAGCATCCATGGAAATTAAGGATAATGAGCATGCTTCTTCTTCTATCTCAAATGACTCATGTTTAGAAGAAGAAAATAAGGATTTAAGGGAAAAGGTAGATAGTCTTACCAAAGCACTTAGGATGTTTGAAGTTAGCTCAAAGACATTAGATATGATCATTGGGAGCTAAAGAGCAAGCTTTAAGAAAGAGGGATTAGGTTTTGGGAAGTCTAGCAATGGGAAAACCTATCATTGCCTAATTGCTAGAGGACAAGCAAAGACCAAGACCCTAAGTAAGAAATAGATCCCCAAGGAGTACATGATTAACCCAATTAGGAAACATTACTATTGGGTACCAAAGTCAATCTTCAAGGGTTAGAGGATTTGGGATAAGTCAATCATGGTATTAGAATTTCAATTTTCTGAATTTGGTTGACTTGAGACATTGAGGGGGAATTTGTAGCCCATAGTAGAAATTCATGATGAATTGGGCAAAATAAGGCTGTCCTTGAAAACATCTCATATTACTTTGTTTTATGATTGTATTCATACATATGAGATGCTAGGATGATACAAATGATTCACTTGTGCTTGTGGCATAGTCTTGGGTCATTAGAAGTATCAAATTATGAAAAATAGACCAATTATGGGGAAAGCAAGTGTTTAATTAATGGACATTTTGCCCAAAGGTCATGGTTGGACATTTTAAACATTTGAAAACCATTTTATGTGTTATATGTCTTGTCATAAGCTTAGAACATGTATGAGTTCATAATTAGATTGAAAACATGATACACAGTTAGTGTTTTTCAAGAAATTTAAACTTTAGTCAAAAGTCAAGCATGTTTGAAATTTCTCATGAACTGATATTTTTCCATGATAGAGTATATTATATCAAACATGCCTATAAATTTTTACAATTTATGGAATTTTTTGAAATTTTGGGGAGGTTTCTGAAATTCGGATCAGAAACTCATTTTTGAGACTGACAGAGTATCAGTCGACTGCCTTGAAGGGCAGTCGACTGATAAGGCTGAAGACAATTTCTGAAATTTTCCAGAAATAAGTTGTTTTCTCATTTGATGTCATGGGTTAGCATTGATGTGGGCAATCATTTTGATGGTGTCAAAGGGGGAGAACAGATGGTTTAAGTTAGACTTTTAGCTTAAATTTTTGACTTAATCTTGGATTATGATGAAAAATTGAAAATGGATGAAGGCATAGGTCAAGGGGGAGGTTACCACTTAGATTTTGCTATGTATTGTATTTTTAATTGTTGTTGCTTGTTGTTAAGTTTGCAACTTAATTTTTGGGTTATGATAAGAATTGAAAATGGGAGAAGACATGGGTTAAGGGAGAGGTTCCTCTTGGTTTTACTATGTCTTATTTTTCAATTGCTATTGTTATTTACTGTTGGTGATTGATATTTTATTCCCTAACTTAAACATATTGCCACACATCAAAAAGGGGGAGATTGTTGTGGCAATCGACCCAAGGATGATCGGGAAAATCATGGTTTTGATGTGTATGTGCCAATATGTTTAAGGGTAGGGTGTTGTGTTGTATTTGATATGTGTGATTGAGTTTGCAGGACTTGGAGAATCACACATGGAGGATATATCCAAGGGACGAGAGCCAAGGGAGGAGGACTCCAAGGGAAAGCCGGGAAGTGGAATTCAAGGGCACACGTGAAGGGTGGCATGGAGGCAAGCCAAGGGAAGGCTTGTGTGCACATCCGAGGGACGATAGCCGGAGGAAGAAGACTTCAAGGGGCAAGCCAAGGGAGTATACCAGAAGGCACACGTGAAGGAGAGTGTTCGGAGAGAGTGTGAGTGCTTGTAGAAGCTAGGCAGTCGACTGGCCAAAGGGGCAGTCGACTGCCAAAACTCACAAAAGATTTTCAGCCTTCGTCCAGTCGAATGGTCAGCCCCAAAAATTAGCCATTGGCTGGCATTTAAAGCTAGGCCAGTCGACTGCCCAGGGTAGTCGACTGGTAGCGAGACTGGACAGCTTTTGAAGTTGTTCTTTACTCTTATATAAAGGGGACTTTTGGGCACGAGGAAGATATAGTTTTCCACTGTACCAAAGTGCTGCTAGTGCCCTAATTGATCTACTCATCCTCTAGCTTTCATCTTGATTTTGTAAAGAGGAAGAAGGCAACCTTGTAAAGGTTTTCTCCACCTTGAAGTAGACTTTTCATAGTAGAGGTGGTGTACTCGTGTGGATCCTTGGATTAGTCACCTTTCGGGGTGGATACCAAGTAAAATCTTCTTGTTAGCATTGAATCTCTTGTTTTCCATTATATTTTGTAGTGTGCTAATCATCTTGTAGAGAAAAATCGAAAAGTGCTATTCACCCCCCTCTAGCCGAGCCATCGATCCTAACACCTACCGGCCTCCAGAACAACAGCTCACCTTGAGAGGAGACCAGTGAAGAAGAAGAAAGAGAAGAATCTCCTTCCTTGATCACCCAAATCCGGCTAATCTCCTCCCTTCCTCTCTACTTGTGGCGCCGCTGCACCCTCCACTTGCTCTGCCTTCCACCGCCCGCCGACCAACCCTCCCTCGCCGTCGTTCTCCACAGAAGGGAGAGAAGGTCTCTCCCTTATCTATGTAGTGCTTGGCCGAGAGATGGTGCTGGGAGGAGGAAGAAAGGAAGAGGAGAAGAGCCCTCTTCCTAGTGTCGGCCACAAAACCTAGGAGAGAGAGAGGAGGAGAAGAGAAATCACCTTGGTTGTAATTGTTGGATTTATTAAGCCTTGGTTTCTTGATCCCATAGGGTATATATAGGGCTAAGGTAGGGACCAAGAGGATGAGTTGGTTCTTGGCCCACTAATGGATCTAAACCCGATCCATTAATTAAGATCAATTCCACTAAAGGATCTTAATTGAACTTCCTCACCAACCCCCATATTTTCATATGGGCTCCACATATTACGAGTCATTCATCCCCCCTGTGTTTATGATCTCGAATGCCCGTTAATTAATTAAATTACTGACAATTTAAATTAATTAACTTCTGGATCCTTGATTAGTACCACTCAACCTTATCATCGCGCCGGATCAAATCCACCTGGAGGGTTTTACACGATGAACCTTTTGAGCTCATCAAGGGGGCATCATCATCCAGACTAACCAAGACACAGATTCCGTCAATAATCAACGGCACATCATATTATTAATATTATCTCCCGACTTACTGGGCCTATTGATCTAACAGAATAGATCTTGGCCATTGGTAAATTAAAGACCCGTTATTATTTCGGGATTAAGAGATCATACTCCATAATATAAACTGATGTCGTACCCAATTATCAAGTTAGTACAAATTGGATAACCTCAGGTTTTGGTTCTGCTCAATGTACTCAAAGCATACTAGTGTAATTATATGGTCAAGACCAACCATACCTAACTACACTATAACCATCCCGATGGATTATCCAATTCCATCTCGGTTGTGAGCCTCTATTTTATGCTAAGCAAGGTACTGATAACATGATCTTCTGTATGACACCACACACCATGTTATCTACAATGCAAAGCAATTGGACTTCGTGTATGTACTATTATAAACAAACACCTAGTGTAGATGCGATTATCTTTTCATAATAAAGATGTTCATATATAAAAGACATGCCTTTCAGTATACACATCTTACATGGCTAAACCAGAAGTTTGAGGAGACATCTTGGGAAACAGAAGATATCATGAGGTAAAAGTATCCGGAGCTATTCTAAGTTCGAGGATGAACTTTTTATAATGTAGGGAGGATTGTAACGATCAAAAATTTCCCAGAATAAAAAGAAATTAAAAATTTCTTTAAAGGGGGTCTTAGCTAAGGCTCGAACCCAAGACCTATCTTTTACTATTAGTTTAAATTTCCATTAGGTGGTGGTAAAGGATCACACTAAAATAAGGAAACAATTTAAGATAAGGGATAGTAATCGTCTTTTATGGAAGTTGTTTCAACTTCTACTTTATATATAAAAGAATAGAAAGAAGAGAAAACAAGGGGTTTCTCATTATTCCTTCTTCCCTGTGAAAACAAGAAGAGGGAAACTAGGGTTTCTCTTCTTTTCCTGAGCCCATGATCCAGATCGAGCGAAGGAAGTAGACGAGAATTACCACGCTAGATCCTACGATGATGTAGTAAGTTTAGAAGTATAAAGATGTAAGTAGATCACTCACCTGCAGTAAAATTAGTTCTCGTTTGATTTTAGAACATGATTTTTAGTTTTTTGGTGTTTGGAATCATAGTATAGCAAGACCAAGGTCTTGATTCACCTCAAAACGAGTTTTGGGATTTAGGGCACGCAAGGTGCTCGATAAAAATTCTGAGTAATCCTGAGGTCTTACTAAGCTCAAGAACGAGTTCTGGGACTAAGAAATGAGATCAGAACAAGACCAAGGTCTTGATGTGTTTTCAAAACAAGTTTGGGAACCTTATTTTTTTTAAGTACAAATAATATGCTAAATTATGCATTTTAAGCACAAGCACGATTACAGGTTTAAGTATATTACTTTTATTAAGTGGCATGTACCGGGCCAAGGCCCACAAGATCTAGGCAAGCCTAGTAGAGACGCTCTAGAAGGGTTCAGTGACTAGCTACCCTGAAACCTATTAGGGATCGCGCATTGGTATTATGTCAGGCCCAAAGAAGGATGTTTATTATTTTGAAGTATAAGAAGTATATGAATATAAAAGTTTCAAGTTTTCAAAAGCAAGCATTTAATTCATGCATGATAAGCATTTTTCATTTCAAGCAAGGTTTTCAAATGCAAGCATTTGTTATAAGTGTATTCATGAGCATATTCATATTGAGCATAGCATTTTCAGTACATATGTTTAAAAGCAAGTATTCTTTGACCAAGAGCATGTTTTATATCGATTGCATGTTTTATGAGAGTAGGTATCTACTTACTAAGCAATTTGCTTATAGTTTTCAACCTTTTACTACAT
This sequence comes from Boesenbergia rotunda, assembly GCA_024364735.1. Taxonomy (NCBI): domain Eukaryota; kingdom Viridiplantae; phylum Streptophyta; class Magnoliopsida; order Zingiberales; family Zingiberaceae; genus Boesenbergia; species Boesenbergia rotunda. Next base: position 82,099 of record JAGFNQ010002027.1, on the reverse strand, counting down.
ATAAAGGTAAAGAAAGGTAAGGCAAGGAGGCTAAAGGAAGGATGCTTTGTGTTAGTGGTGGCGGAACCGTGGAGTGAGATCCTTTGGGGATTAGATTTGCTAGAACTTTAAGTTATTTACTTAAGTTTAATGATAATAGTTTCATTTCCGCAAAGATTATATGTTTGAGTTGTTATTCTGCAAAAGAACTGAAGTTTGAGATGCATGCTAAATGGAGTATGATCTAGTCTATGTATTTTGGGTTATTATGATTGTGAGTTCTATAATCATAGTGTAATTGAAGTAGAAATGTATTTCATAGAGTTGATCAAAGTTTATGAAGTCTGGAATTGAGTTTCCAGACGTATCAGTCGACTGCTCAAGGTAGCAGTCGACTGCCCTCAGTGAAATCAAGAGAACAGAAAGATTGGTCGAGTGATTCTCAGGTGGAGTCGACTTCACCAGTCGAATAGTAACTCCACTAGTCGACTGGTTCATGGCCAACTTTCGAACAGAATGATTGGCGGAGTGATTTTGCCTAGGAGTCGACTAGCACTAGTCGACTGCTTAAGGAGTCAGTCGACTGGTCCTGGTTAAGCAGGAAGGAGATGTGACGTCCCTCTAGAGTGAGGAGGGAGGGTCGTTACATGTACTATCAGCTCACCCCACCCTAATACTAAGTTATGCAAGTTTCAATCACATCTAATCCTTAGCTAACCATTTATAATCCTTATCATGATAATTTGGAAAAAAATAACAAAAAAAAAATAGACAAGCATCAAGAAGGGTATTAAAAAAAACTATCTAACCACATGAATAGTTCATATATTGGCTCCCCCCTGGATGATATGCCCGATATGGTCTGTCTAAGTAATAGATATGATCCTTGGAAATCCAATATTGATTTGGTCCAGCTTGATTGGTCAAGCTCAATCTGGGGACCCATGTTTGGACTCGGGTGCTATTACGGTTTACAATAGAAAAATATGATCTATATCGCGAGTTGGTTTTGTATCCAAGTCTAGATCGGTTTAGGATGTCCTTTTGTTTTCCAAGAATCATATCAAGATTCTTGGAACCCAAGGTAAACCGTTCTAGGCCGACTCTGAGCTCTTTGACGTGAGTTTTTAGAGAGGAATTCTATTCCTCAAGTTTTTGGGCTTGAGTTATGATTCCTTCCTGAATGATCTTAGTCAGGGAACTCGAGTTAGCCTCCTCCTTAAGGGCTTTAACCTCCATTTGGAGGGACTTAACTCGGATGTTGGACATAGCTAACTTGCAAGATAAATAAGAAATTAATTCACATAAATCAGATTCAGAATAACCACTTATAGTGAGTTTACCTTCTTCGGAGATGGACATCGATTCATTTCTTTGTTTCAACTCTTCTTCAGATTCAGACTGGTCCCAGTTAGGTGAACTTGAACCGGTAGTGCAAGGAGGCTCAGTTGGGTTTGTTCTTCTTTGTCTGATTCTTTTGATGATTCGAATAGTACACCTTCTGAGACCTCAATGTCGGAAGTTTCTTCGTGTAGGTCAATTGGTCTCTCCCAAATCTCTTTGGCACAGTTGAAGGATCCAACACGCTTCAGTTCTTCTTTAGTCAGGCTGCATTGTAGGATTATCATTGACTTGGCATCGGTCTCGATTTTCCTCAGTGTTGGTTCGTCCAATTTGTCCCAGGCGATTGAAGTTCCATCTTCTGTGGGGAACGTGAACCCCGTTTGGATTATCATTCACAAATCCATATGAGACTTTAGGTGAAACTCCATTAAATCCTTCCAAGATCTGAAATTCTCACAGGAGAATAGAGGTGGGCGGATACTATTCCATTCTTGATTGGTCATTCAGTATAAATCTTGAACAAAAAAATAATAAAGAATGTACCAAGACTTGGTCTTGGATTAGTAGTACGGGAGAAGAAGAAAAAATAGCTCAAAAGGTGTTGCATGAATTTCGAGGCAAAATTATAATAAAAAAATTATGACAAATTTTCAAAAAAATGATGGTTTTATCAATTCTAATTAATTGTGAAAAAATAAGGATTCAAAATTGAAAAAGGCAAAAAAATCCGAATAGTGGTCAAGTGGCGGTTTCACCAAAATTGAGCAGTCGCCGCTTTGATACCAATTGTAGGATTGAGATGAGTGATAGAGGGAGGGTGAATATTGGTTTGATAAAAATTCTGGATTAAATACTAAGCGATCAAAGTAGCATAGCGGAAGCTTCAAGAGTAAGCGTAAGAAAGAGATAGAGCCATGGAAATGCACAACGAATCAAGATCGCTAACACACTTTAGTTTTACTTGCTTTAAAGTCTTGATCGGCTTCTACTGCAAGGCTCACAATCCTTGATTATTTACTTTGGGTGTCACTAATAAATCGCAACAAGTTTACAATATTACAAATCAATGTGTGGAAAATTAAATTAACAACAAAAAATACCGACTCCTGAAGTGTGAGGGCAAGTCTTTGTTTGTAGAGTTGGATGGTGTTTCGGCATTGTCTTGAGCTTCGTTCGCACTGCACACAAGAGAACAGAGTGATTGCAGAGATTATGTTGATGTCCTAGACTGCTGCACTCGACCCCTTTTTATACTACTCATTTAGGTGCCTGAAAGGTCATTCAGACGCGCTAGTCGCAGTGAATATTTTAAAACCCTGCACAAATATATTTTATTTGAAAGAAAGGTGAAAATAATCTGAAAAGTGCTCTAGTGGTGGTTTCATCAAAATTTAGCAACCCCCGCTATAATACCAATTGTAAGTTCGAGATGCGATAGAGGGGGGGTGAATATCGCTTCGTTAAAAATTCTGGATTAAATACTAACCGATCAAAGTAACACAGCTGAAGCTTCGAGAGTAAGTGTAAGAAAGAGATAGAGTCGTGGAAATGCACAACGAATCAAGATCGCTAACTCATGTTAGTTTGACGTGAGTCCTTTCAAGCGCCTGAGTGCTAACGTGAGTCCTCCACTCAGCGCTCGCCACGTTAATCTAACCATTTTGCCATCTCAGCCTCTGACTGCCAGCTTTTAGGTGCCCTAGTAAAGTTGATTCAACATTTTCAACTGCAACAAGGGTTAGTTCCAAACATCCAATACTATAAAAAAAGCACATATGGAACATAGTCAGTGTTATCTTGGTCCTGACTATCAGGTTTCATCTGAAACCCTAGGTCAGACCGACGCCTACTGTTCCCTCACCGGGAAACGCGTCCTTACATATTCCTCTTAGGAGAGTTTACCTGTTGCCACCCGGAACCTTTGGTTGGACTTTTGCTCGGCCTCCGAGAACCTGGAACACAACGATGTTCGACCTCGACCCGTCTTGACTCTTGTCCGTGATCCCCACTCGGTAAAGTCTTTTGCTCGGTCCCCCAGATCAAGTCTTCATGCTCGACTTCACTCATCAAGTCTTCGTTGCCCGATCCCCGACCAGGACTTCGTGCTCAATCCAGCAGGCCAAGACTTCTCGCCTAGCATACCTAGGACTTTTCTGCAAACTTCACAAATCCATTAGTAACACAATACCAGCTTAACTTGAACCCTTTTCCACTTATTAAAATAAGATTTGATCTGGTACTTCCAGCACCAACACATAGATGAACTTGTGTTTTAATGTTAGGATAGGTTGATAGTTAAGTCTTGTTGTTATTTGATGTGTTCATCTAGTGTGCAGGAAGATTACCTCAGTGAAGCTCTAGTAGGTCTGGAGGACCCGATACAAGGTAGGATGCCCAAATGGATTGACATCTAGAATGAAGTCATGGTAGGTCTGGAGGACCTGATACCGAGCAAGTGGAAGCCCTAGCAGGCCGATTCGATACCAAGCTGAAGTCTAAACAAGTCTAGGAGACCCGATATTTGGTAGGTGAGCGAGGTAAGCTTTTAGAGAAGAGAGTTGTGTGGTCGTGTCTCTCTGGGATAGCCTTAGGTGCTATCCAACTAGAGAAACCTATGGAGGTTTCTTCGTTGAGATCAGGACAGGTCCATGCTTATATATTATATATATTCTAACATTATTTTTTAGGGTTATTACTTTACATGTTATAATGTATTAACAATCAATTGCAGATCAGTCAAACTCAGTTGACCAAGGGATCAGTCAACTGATCACCTAGATTAGTCGACTGATAAAGTGTGAGCAGTAGTTCCATGAGCTAAATTCAATATATTCAAGAGTTACCCGTCAACTAATCATGATGATTGGTTGACGGATCCATATTTGTTTTGGTGCCAGCATGTAGAAGGAAATTCTATTTGTTGACTGATAAGTTGTTTGGTCGATGGATAGCATTTATTGTAGCGACAACAGAGCATAGCCTAGCACCGAACACAAGGAATGGCATGGTGATTCATTGACCGAACAGGAGGATCTGTCGACTAATAAGTTCAGTAGATGGTAAGGCTTTTTCAGTCGACAGCCCAATGCATAGATTAATCACTCCCGTTCATTCTACATTCACTCTCTACGTGGATGAACTATTTAAATGTTAGTGTCGGAAGCACCAGATCGAACATAGTTTTGATAATGGCAAAGGGTTCAATGTTAAGTTTATGTGGTGATCTAATGAATTTACTAAGTATGCAGGAAAGTCCTAGTTTACATAGGCACGAAGTCTTGACCTGCAGGGTTAAGCACGAAGTCCTGGTCGAGGATTGGGTATGAAGTCCTAGCCGAGGGTTGGGCACTGAAGACCTGACCGAGGGTTCGACATGAAGACCTGGTCGAGGACTGGGCACCGAAGACTTGATCCGGAAGATCGGGCAGGAGACTTAGCCGAGCGAGGACTACGGGTAGAAGTAGAGATGGGTCGAGGTATGGACGTCATGAGATCCGAGTCTTGGAGGTCTAGCAAAAGTCCAACCGGAGGAGTCGGTTGGTAAAAGGTAACTTCTCCAGAGTGGAGTAGGTGAGGACGCATTCCCCGGAAGAGGGAACAATAGGCATCAGTTCGACCTAGGATTTCATTTGAAATCCAAAGTCAGAACGAGAAAACTCTGGCTGTCATTCATGCATATATTTACATTATTATATTGTGTTCTTTGACTAACCTTGGTTATAGGTTAATGAGACCAGCTACTGTGATCAGGGGCGTCTTAGAGGGCTCAGGCGCTTGAGAACCCAAGTGCTTGAGAGGACTCAGGCGCCCTAGAAGGGGTTTTCTCAACAGGTGGCAAAGCTGAGTTGGCAGTCGCACCATGTCAGCTCCCAGGCGCCTCTGCTCCCAGGCTCCCTAGTGATCCCAGGTGCCCAAGAACAGGATAATAGTTGGTCGAGTCTACGTATTAGGACACGACTGATTTGGGTGACGAGTATGGCGCCCCTATAGCTTATCAGGCGCCTGAGATCTAGTATAAAGGGGCATTATGTGAAAATCAAGAATAGACTTCGCCACAGGTTACTTCGGCGAAATCTTTTAACGAAGTAATACATGTTAATCAACTTCGGTACTAAATTTGATGAAGTAAAATTCATTTTAAACTTCATAGCTTAAAAATTGTGGGTCTTACTACTAAATTTATCTGATATTTTACTTCATAATAAATATTTGATGAAGTAATAAGTTACCAAATAAAATCCATAAATTTCTATACTGAAGTAATATGTTTAAATCAACTAAAATAGATTTTTTTTATAAATAAATTAACTGATTTAGTAATCCATAAAACTCTCGAGCCCTAACTTCATCGCACAACGCCTTGCTCCCCCTTCTCCTCGCTGAAGCCCATTTTTCCTCGCTGCAGCCTTCCTCACTGAGATTCTCTCTCACCGCACTCTTCCTCACCACGATTCTCTCTCACCGAGCTCTTCCTCGCCTCGATTCTCTCTCGTCGAGCTCTTCCTCGCCGTGATTCTCTCTCACCCTCGGTGAGACGACTCCCTCATGTTCTCCATCGTCGCGCCCTGCCTTCGTGGCTCACTCACTCACCGAGGGACGAAGCTAGGGTTTACGCAGCGCCCCCCTAACTCACCGAGGGACGAAGCTTGACCCTCTCTCAAGCCATCCTCCCTCACTCGCCGAAGCTAGGGTTTCACCACTGCGTCCTCCCTCCCTCGCTGCTACGAAGGTTCATTGCCGATAAAAGCTCATCTTTAGAAATTACATGATTATATTTTTGTCTTTTCTAATGTTTTGGATCTATGCTTTACCGGTGGCTCGAGGGTTCTGTTGTTTTCAATCGGATTGGATTGCTTGTGTTCTAGATTTCTATTTTTTATGAAGAAGGATCTATGTTACAGCTTCAATCGGATTGGATTGCTTGTCTTCCAGGTTCTTGTTGGTGGAAATTTTGGTTGCAGTCATGGTTTTTTTAATACTATAAATGATATGCTTCTTTATTGTTTCCTGATACATTTCTTGTTATTTTGTGAAACATTGGTTTCTATACTAATTTTGGTTTCTATACTTGTAGGTTCACAAATGGAGAAAAGTATGTCTTGTTCGCTATTTTGATTGGTATTTTTCAACAATTCTATGTGGACATATGAAGTTGAAGTTGGATTTTATACTTCTTCAAAATATGTTTGTTTGTTCTGGTTAACATATGGTCTTGTTGGTCATAAAAAATATTATTTCTACCGTTGTCAATTGTCTCGGAACTAAATAGTTTGCATATAGTTTGAGCATTTTACAATACAATCACTGACAACATGTTCAATATTCAGTCAGCTAAGACATGAACTTAGGAAGGAGACTCTGCAGCTTGCTAGTAAGTATTCTTTCCTGCTACGTGCACGTAATGTTTCTTGAAATTGTTTTATTAGAGAAGCAAAATTTGTAGAGGAGAACATGGAAAAGGAACCTCAAATTTCGGAGCTTAGAAACTAGGTAAGTTTTATTGTTCTTTCTCTTAACAAACCAAATATGTGACCTTTAGGTCTACAGATAATCAAAATAAGTTGGTCTACTTAATTTTGGTTCTTTAGCCATGCATGCAAGGGCAGAGACGAGCACTTAAAAATGAAAATATCAGCATGATTTAGTGTTTACCTTAAGTTAGTGCTTTACCTTAAGTTAGTGCTTTACCTTAAGTTAGGTCACGAATTTTTTTTAGTGCTTTACCTTAATTTGTTCACGAATTCGTTTCTCTGTTGGTTTAAGTTAGTGCTTTACCGATGGCATCTTTTGGTTGCTTGAAATTGCTATTTTTAGTGCCTCTTTTAGTGATCTCTTTTAGTTGCTTGAAACATAATATCAAGATCTCAGATTATATTCCTAATTTGACTGGTCTCTTTTAGTTGATTGAAACTTTTTGCAACTGCTGTTTTTAGTGCTTTACCGATGGCATGCTTGAAACTGCTTTACCGATGGTATGTATACATACTCCAGAAGCTTTAAATATTTCTCTGCTGTATGTATGTAATACTTCTCTGCTATATTCCATGGCTAGCTACTGTATATATGTTTCTTCACTCTTTTGTAGAGTATTTGTTAGGTAGCTTTAAATATTATGTAAAATATTTAATAATTGGCTTTTGAGTATAGTTATCTTTTCAAATATTTAAAGAAAGAAAATAGGGCAGAAGATTTACAATTGGAGAGGAAGGTAAATATTTTTATGAACTATATTCTTTATGAAATATTTAGTCATTTTGTATTGACCCTCACACTTCTATTAATGGTTTAGTTTGCAGCCTCAAAAAATAAACAGTATTACAATCAATCTCAGTATGATGAAGTCAGAAGTGAATGGAGTGAATTTGTCTACTTTTATGTGGGTGCCTAAGTGTAGGTTGTGAAAAAAAATTTGATTGTATTTTGAGATTTATGAATACAACAGATTTTGGGTGAAGTTGATTAATGTCTTTTATGAATACACTTAATAGATATTTCTGATATATATATATATATATTTGTTTAATTTTAATGGTGAAAAAGATTGTGTTGTAGTAATTCAAATAGATATTTTTGAAAAATATTGTGGTGAAAAATATTTGTTTAATTAAAATTGTATTGTAACAAAATATGATGAATTACTTCAACAATACAAATAAATGGTGTAGTAATGCAATACAACAGACTTCGTCAAATTTAATTAGCAGCGTAGTTAAAAGAAATATTTACTTCGTCATTTATTTAATTTGTGAAGTCGTTTGTATAAATTACTTTGCTAAATTTAAATATTTGTTATAGCAACATATACTCTAATACGTCTACATTATGCTAAAGTAATACAACAAAAAAATACTTCAGCGAGATCGATGAAGTAATAGAGCCATTTTACTTCGAAAACGGTTCAACTTTGAACCGATTTTGAACCGGTGAAAGACTTCGGTATTTCGTGGTGAAGTAAAAAATTGACCTTTTTTACTTCATGCGCGTCTACTTCGGTAATTATCTACTTATTACTTCAGATAAATTTTCACATAGTGTTTCACCCCCTTTGCTTCCAACATCAACTCAAGCACTCAAAAACACTAAGACAAGCTTTCGTGCTCGAGTTTTTTGCACAAACAACATTCAAGATCGATGATACACCGCTCCAACAAGTTCTGCTCTTCTTCTTAAGTGTCGTTGGTATAAAGTTTTCAATTTAATTCCGTACTTAAATTATTATACTTGTACATCATTTTCCGACTTATAGTATTGCCCAACAAAAATGGTCAAGGACCATGGGCCTTGGAGTAGGAGCCATCACAAACTCTGAACCAAGTAAAACAAACTGTGTTAGCAGTGTTTTATCTTGTGAAGCTCTTTATTTCCATTGTGCTTACTCTCTATTAATTTCCAAAAAATACGTTATCGATATTCACCCCCCCTCTATCTATCGCAACGATCTCACAAGTGGTATCAGAGCGGGTGGCTCAATCTCGGTGAAACCACCAATTTAGCAAGTTTTTCAGATTCTTTTTTTTTATTTTCTATCAGAAAAGGTATTATTGCCTTTTTATGATATTTTCATTTTTTTTAGTCTTTTTAGTTCGTGGATTTTCTCATCTTCTCAAAGTTGGTGCAACACCACTCGAGATTTAATATTTTTTTATATACCACACTACTAATACAAGACCATGTATTGACACAAATTTTCTTATTTTTGTCTTTTCAAACATTTTCATGGCCCAGCAAGAAGGTTACAACACCGCCCGACCACCTCTCTTTTCAGGAGAAGACTTCTCCTATTGGCAGAGCAGAATGGAGGTCCACCTGAAAACTTAGGTGGAGATGTGGATAATAATCCAAGCTAAATTGGTAATCCAGAAGAATGCTCAAGGCGAATCTCAGGGATACTCAGAGTGAGATGCCCCACTAAAGAAAAGATTGAAGCTGACGCCAAGGCAACACAAACCCTCCATTGTGGCCAAACCAAAGAAGAACTCAACCGTGTCAACCCCTTTAGCAGTGCAAAGGAGTAATGAAACAAGCTAATCGAGCTGTAGGAAGGAACGTCAGATACAAGAATCAACAAGCGCGATCTTCTACTGAACAAACTCTATAACTTGAAGATGCAAGACGGCGAAACCGCTGCATAGCTCCACGCACAAATTCAAGAACTCATGAACGATCTTCACACCATCGACCACAAGGTGGAGAACCGGAACCATATTAGGTATACTCTAAATTCCTTTCCCTGAAACTCTCTGTGGGCATTTATGGTAGATGCGTACAAGGTTTTGAGGAACTTATCAAAAATTAAACTTGATAAATTGTTTTCAGAATTAGAATTACATAAACAGACTAACTCTACACAGGTCGAGAAAGGTAGTGCTCTCTTTGCAGGTAAAGCCCCAGGTAAACCAAAGAAGAAAAAGTTGCAACAGATACCCGAGTTCAATTCTGACTCAAAATCTGACAATGATGGAATCAATCATCCTGAGCTAGTCATAATGGCTCGAAACTACTACAAAATGATTAAAAGGTAAAGAAAGAAGAAGAAGGTCGTTCAGCCAAAGGATGATCCAACTGAACCAAGTACTAGTCAGAAAGGGAAGATAGAAGTCACCTGTCATGGGTGCAACAAGAAGGGTCATTACAAATCGGAGTGTCCCAACTCAAAGGAGGCTAAGAAGACTCGGAGGAAGAAGGTGCTTCAAGCTATGTGGGATCAGTCATCCTTAGAAGATGAAGAAGAAGCACCGCAATCCAACCTCCTCGCGCTGATGGCTTCGAAAGAACTCGACACCGATTCGGAATCAGAACCGGAAGGAAGTGGTGGAACCAGAACACTTTTAATATCAGAAGATGGTCGAATCATGGTAAGAGGTTATCCTAAATCTTAGTTATACAATCTTATCTCTTATCTGTCATGTAAGTTGGCCAAAGCCATCATCTAGGTTGAGTCCCTCCAACAGGAGGTAAAAGTCCTGAAGGAGGAGGCCAACTCAAGCTCTTTGACTGAGACCATTCAGGAAGGAACCTCAACTCAAGTTCAAAAACTTGACGAAGAGAATTCCTCCTTAAAAACTCATGTGAAGGAACTTAGAGTTGCGCTGGAATGGTTTACCTTGGGTTCTAAGAATCTTGACATCATTCTTGGAAAATAGAAATATATTCTCAACCGATCCGGACTTGTTTACCGAACCAACTCACATTACAGATCCTATTATTCTATATTGAACTAAACTAGAACCTGAATCCAAGCATGGGCCCCCAAGTTAAGCTTGACTAATCAAGCAGGACCAAATCAATATCGGATCCTCAAGGACAAGATTCACATCCTAAATATCGAGGCTTTAGTCTAGGGAGCCAATAGAAAAATGTTTTTCATAATTAGATGATTTTCTTGAATATTTTTTTTAAATTGCTTGATGCTTGTTTATTTATTTATTTTCTACAAAAATATCATGCTTAGGATTAGAAATGGTTAGATAAGGACCTGACTTGATTGAAACTTGCATAACCTAGTATTAGGGTGGGGCGAGATGATATTACGTTCAGGGAAGCCTATCTAAAGAGTCAGGTAGGGTAAGGCGTACCTTATTTGGTCTTTTTAGTCCGGTGGAACTGGTCGAAGCTACCTCGCCAAATCCTCAACTAGTTAACCAGGGTTTCTCAAAAAGTAACTTGAAAATAAAATTTCTTTAAAAGACTTTAGCTAGGAAAGGGTCATTGCTCCGATGACCAAGAAAGCCCCTATGCCTCGCCAAGACCTAGAAGCCGATTATTGAAATCTATTTTCAATTTACTAATTGTTAAACTTGAATCTAACTCAAGGTTTAATCAAATCATAGTTTTTAACTTAAATTCAAAGATAAAATTAATACATCTCACAAAACAGATAAGGATACCCTGTTTTGTCACTTAGAAATGGCGGAGATGCTTAGGACCCAAAAGTTTAGTCCAACCTAACCAACCTCACAAAACTAAATAATTTCACTTTTAATTTTCAAAATTCAACTTAATAATTTTCAAAATTCAACCTTAATAATTTTGAAAATTCAACTTAATAATTTTCAAAATTCAACTTTAATAATTTTTTAAAATTTAACTTAAACATTTTGTTTCAAAATTAAATTCAACTTAACATCTTTCAAAATTAAATTCAATTTAACATTTTTAAAATTAAATTTAAGTTAACAATTTTCAAACTTTAACTTAACATCTTTTAAAATTAAATTTAAATGAGCTTAACTTAATATTTTTCAATCTAACTAATGAAGTTAAAACTTGTTTTATAGAATGATCCATAGGAGTAACATGATTGATAACTCAGATTGGGTAAGACGGACTAGGCAGTGAAACTCAATTCATCCATCCTTATACTTCTACATAAATGGATCCAAATCAGGACATTTATGTGTAGAAAAATAAAGATTTGGACCAATAGATGTTGGATAGTGGATGCTCCAGACATATGACTGGAGACAAATTGATGTTCACCAAAATCAACTATAAGAATCTAGTTTCAATGACATTTGGCAACAATTCCACACATAAGGTAATTGGTTCAGGTAATATTGAACTGAACACTTGTTTCATTATTAAAAAGGTACTATTGATTGAAAATTTTAAATTTAACTTACTCAGCATTTGTCAACTTTGTGATACATGTGTTGGGTATAGCTTGGCGGGTTTCCTAAGCGAATACTTGGTCAATCTGAGAGACCTCTCCATGCCTACGGATTAAAAATTTAATCCGAATGGAGAGCCGTCTCCCATCGACCGTCTCGTGCCGTATCGAACTATCCAAATTGCAACTTAGCCAATTACCAAAATTGTCCTTGCAATTTGCTCAACCGTTCGAACGCGGAAAAGCCGACGAGTTGATCGCCGGCTTTTGTGTTTATGGTCGGGGTCCAGTTAAGAATTTATTAAACATATTTTGCAATCAAAACAATAAATTCATGCACATAAAATGACAAGGCATATAGACATAGAACATAAACGACATAAGGAAATATAACAGAGCTTATGGAAAGTTATACCTTTCCGATCACCTCGCGGTCTTCTACCTTATGTCCCTCCCTTCGCGGACGTCATGTGGGCGACGATCCACCGTGATCCGAGATCACCAAGAACTCCAATCAACCCTCTTCTCCAACCGATCGAAACCCTAGCCCCTAGGATTTGTGCCGCCGGCCACCCCTTCCCCTCCCTTTGCGTCGCCGGCCACCGGAGCCAGCTCCCAGCCCTCCGGATTAGTAGTACACCTTGAGAGGAAGATGAAGAAGAAGAAGAAGAAAAAAAACAACCTTCTACTCAGCCACAACAGCCCACGCAAACCCTCCTCCCTCTCACTTGCGTCGCCGCCGCAAGGTGGCCTTGCGCCGCCTTCTCCTTCTCGCCAGCGCCTCCTCTGCCCTCCCCGAGCCTCACGCAAGGTAGAAGAGACCTCTACCTTGCTTCCTTGACCTTCATCCAGAGCTTGGTGGAGGAGGTGGAGAGAACCGAAGGGGAGAACCCCTCTTCTCTTGTTGCGCCGCCTAGACCTAGGAGAGAGAGGGAGAGGAGAGGGTTTCGGTCTTGGCTCTTGGATTGATTAATTGGCTTGGTTTCTTGATCTCATAGGGTATTTATAGAGCTAAGGCAGGGACCAAGAGGAGGAGTTGGTTCTTGGCCTGCTAATGGATCCAAACTCGATCCATTAATTAAGATCCATTCCACTAAAGGATCTTAATTGAACTTACCACACCAACCCCCATATTTTCATATGGGCTCCACATATTACGAGTCGTCCATCCCCCCCCCCCCCCCCCCCCCCGTGTTTAAGATTACGCATGCCCGTTAATTAATTAAATTACTGACAATTTAAATTAATTAACTTCTGGATCCTTAATTAGTACCACTCAACATTATCAACGTGCCGGATCAAAGTCACCTGCAGGGTTTGGCACAATGAGCCTTTTAAGCTCATCAAGGGGGCATCATCATCCTGACTCACTAGGACACGAATTCCATCAATAATCATCGGCACATCATATTATTAATATTATTTTCCAACTTACCGGGTCTATCGATCTAACAGAATAGATCTCGCCGATTGATTAGTCAAGGAAACAATAATTAATAATATATGCCCGATATTATTTCGAGATTAAGGGATCATCCTCCATAATATCACTTGAGGTCCTATCCAATTATCTAGTCAGTACAAATCAAATAACCTCGGGTTTTGGTCCTGCTCAATGTACTCATAGAACACTAGTGTAGTCCTATGGTCAAGCCAACCACACCTAACTACACTTTAACCATCTTGATGGGTTGTCCAATTCCATCTAGGTTGTGAGCCTCTATTTATGCTAAGTAAGGAACTGATAATATGATCTTTCGTGTGACACCACACACTATGTTATCTACGATGCAAAGCAATGAGACTTCGTGTATGTACTATTATAAACAAACACCTAGTGTAGTGTGATTCTCTTTTCATAATAAAGATATTCATATAATAAAAGTCATGTCTTTCAGTATACACATCTTATAAGTAGATACGTAGTTACTTTCACTAATTCAGACTGCCTTATTAGGAACATACAAGACCCAGACGTAACCCTTAACGGAATTAGGAAAAATAACATTTATATTATTAACCTACCATCCACACCTAAATGTTTTCTAACCCAACAAGAAAAAACCAACTTATGGCATAGAAGACTAGGTCACACCCTCGCAAAATTAATTTCAAAACTAAGCCAAAATGGACTAGTTAAGGGAATCCCTAAACTTAGAATCTTTGAAAATTCAATTTGTAAACCATGTCAACAACGTAAACAAACAAAGTCAACCACAAACTTGTCCAATCAAACTTAACCCAAGCAACACTTGAGCTCCTACACCTAAACCTATTTGATTCTTATAGAGCCAAGTCACTAAGCGGAAATCGATAATGCTTAGTAATTATTGATGATTATTATAGATTTACTTGAGTTATGTTTTTGAAAACCAAAGACGAAGCCTTAGAAATATTTAACACTTTATGCAAAATACTTGAAAATCAAAAAGATACAAAAATCAAAAGGATTAGAAGTGACCATGGGGGGGGGGGGATTTGAAAATCTAAAATTTAATAAATTCTATAAAATTAATGGATATGTCCATGAATTTTCTTTTCCTAGAACCCCTCAGCAAAATGGGATAGTTGAAAGATAAAATAGAACCCTTCAAGAAGTTGCTTGGACTATGCTTAACGAATATAATCTATCTAATCAATTTTGGGCAGAAGCAATAAACACAGCTTGTTACATCCAAAATAAGATCCTAATAAATAAAAGACACAATAAAACCCCATATGAAATTTATTACTACAAACTACCTAATTTATATTATCTAAAGGTTTTTGGGTGTAAGGTAAATATCCTCAACACTAAAGATTACTTAGGAAAATTTCAATCAAAATCAACCCTATGGATTTTTGTAGGCTATTCAATCACAAGTAGAGCATATAGGATCTATAATAAACATACCCTTAAAATTGGAGAAACTACAAATGTAATATTTGATGAAGAATTGATAACAACACCAACTAATTTACCTAATCCAATCAACCCATCTAACTTAACCAATTCACCAAACGTTCAACCAAGCCTAAATATTTAAGATCAAGACCTAGAAGAAAGTGAACCAGTAATTGAACCAACTCAAATAATTGAACCAGTAATTGAACCAACTCAAATAATTGAATTTGAACCTGAACAACCTGAACCATCCTCTAGGACTAGGTCAAATCATCCAACTGACCAAATTTAGGTGACCCAACTTTAGGTGTTAGAACAAGGTCATCCTATAGAAACCTAAGCCAAGTCGCCCTAATCTCTATGATTGAACCCAAGATAATAGAAGAAGCATTACCTGACCTAGACTGGATCATAGCTATGCAGGAAAAGTTAGCTCAATTTGAGAGAAACCAAGTCTGGGACTTAGTACCAAAACTAGAAGGTAAGACTGTGATAGATACTAATTGGGATTTTAAGAATAAGCTGGATGACAATGTTGGGAGGTATGGCCTGGCGGTTTCCAAGACAAACACGGGGTCGTACCTGAGAGACCTCTCTATGTCTACGGATTAAAATTTAATCTGAATAGAGACCCGTCCCTCTAACGACCGTCTCATCGTCATGTTAATTAATCCAAGTTACAACTTAGCCAAAACCAAGGTTAAGGCTTTGTAACTTTCCAGATTAATTAACCGCGGAAAAGACGACGATTGGATCGCTGATTTTTGTGTTTATATTCGGGGTCCAGTTAGTTAATTATTATCCATGATAAATAATCAAAATAATCAACAAACACACATGAAATGACGAGGCATAAAATCATGGCATGATAAAACATAGCAAAAGTAAAACGGAGCTCGGGAGAGTTATACCTCGCCGTTTACCTCACAGTCTTCTACCTTATGACCCTCCCCTCCTGGACGTCGTGTGGGCGACGATCTACCAAGACGCGGAGTCACCAAGGCATGCCAAAATCACCTTCATCAAGCCTCTTCCTCTTTGGTAGCAAAAACCCTAGCTAGGGTTTTGGCCAACCCCTTTCTCACCTCTCCTCCTCTCGCCGCCAGCCACCTCAAGCTCCAAGCTCTGCCCAGCCAAGAGACAGCACCGAGAGGCAGCTAGGAAGATGAAGAAAGGCCAGAAGAAGCTGAGCAAGCTCCTTCTGTTGGGACCGGGTGCATGTTGACTTGGATGCGGGTTCATAATTTTAAAATTAATTACGTGCAGCGGAAGGATTAACATAAATAATTTCTCTAATTATTAAACCACACATCTAAGCATATCTTGTGTAGACATGATCATATATTTAAAATTTTGCAGAAACATAAACTAATTTACGTATTACCTCGCGTAACTCGAAGGAAGGGATGAGATCCAATCGTAAGTGTCCCTTGGAAGCTCCGCCTCTATTCGCGTTCACGCCGAGTATCTTCGGGATGACTTCGCAAAGCCACGAGATTCGTATTCTCGAGAACTACTAGATTCTCCAAGAACGCGACGATAAAACCCAAGAGAGAAGTCGGAAGACTAACCACAAAAGGATGGCCGGCTGGTGCTCCTTCATGGGGTTGGTTGGCACACGGCAAGAAGAGGAGAAGAGAAGGAGAGAAAGAGAGGGAGAGAGCCTATGCCTTCGTCTCTTCGATTATTACCCAAGCCTTGCCTTGGGTCCTTTATATAGTGGCCTCTCAACCATCAAGCCTCTCAAATATGGAATAACTTAATCCATTATGCCAAGTTTGATTTTATATCATGGTTAAAATCATATTTTAATTCATGATAAAAAATCAATCAAGTCTCTTCTCTCCTATGGAATAAATTTCCTTATCATGGTAAATCAACCCATGATTGATTTTATAAAATAAACCAATCCATGGTTCATTTTAATTTCCATGAAAAATAAACCAAACCTTGGTTTATTATATAAAAAATTTATATCATCCATAATTTTATAAAACAAACCACACTTGGTTTATTTTATAAATAGAAGCAAAAACTTGGTTCTCTCCCTTTGTTATGGCCGACCAAGCAAAGAGGATGGAGGCCCTCTTTGGATGGCCCATCCAAGCCAAGCCCCAATGAATTAAACTTATTTAATTCATCTATTAAGTCTTCAAAAGACTTAGCCATTTTACGCTTCCGATGCGTCTCTGAAAAATTCAGATTCGACTTATCGTTTGGCTCAACCAAACCTAATTCTCTCTTGATTGGAAAATCCAATTTTCAACTCGTTTTAAATCCCTCAGATTACTCATAGTGCGTGTGACTAAATAGGCTTTCGATTTATGTTGGCCGTCTATAATTAATCAATTATAGAATGATCATGAGTGGCACCTAGTAGTACATCATGATCCCCAATTAATCAAAGATCAACGGTTGACCTCAGAAACAATTCTGAAACCCTTCAGCAGCTATTATGAATCGTGCCCCATTCCCTTCACCATCTTATACCCACTTGGTTCAGGACATGGTCTATGTGTGTCAGTCTCCACTAGGCTGACTACGTCACACCTATCCCAAGTAACGTTTTCTCGTCCTACAGATTTTAATTACTCTCATGTATTTAAGAGATTCATACTCTGAACTTGTCATGCTCTGGCCAGAGGCTTCGAGTAACAATCCGACGATAGGCCTCAGGTATACATCTCCTCGCAAGGAGTGGTGAATCCTTTGTAGGCTGTTCAAACATCTTCGGGCACTTCGGCTTATACCCAATCATCCTGGATCCACACCTCCTTGGAGACGCTTGCTTAAGATGTCAAAGTATAAGTCTCCATGACCAAGATGACTTGAACACCGCAAGTCAAAGGAACATCGCACTTAAGCTGCAGTAAGAACTTCACTAACATATCTATATGTAGACTACCATATGAAGTTTTACAGCCAGTCACTCCAATGAACTAGTTCCCTTAACTAGCATTCATATTTACCTCCGGACATCTCAATGTCGCCAGCCAATGAGAATCAGCTGATTAAAGAATAACCCATGTTAGTCTCAACAGAATTGATAGTGTATGTATTTATCAATTCATCGACTAGGGACAATTTCAATACTTCACAATTGCACATGTAGAGATAATCACTAGTTATGAATTCATCACAAATTCTCTCATGCTGTGAATTGTATTGCGGACATTCAGTAAATGAGTTTAAGATCTCAATCAAATACACAAACATGTATACTCAAATAGTGAATATTCATTTATTAAAATAAATGATTACAATCATAAGGCGATTGCCTTAGGACACTTCTCTCATATCACTAACAAACTCCCACTTGGCCTAATGTCAATCGCTACGGTACCCAATACCACAGGCTCTAACATGACCCTCAAACTTGCTTTGAGGCAAGGCCTTAGTTAAAGGATCCGCTAAATTCCTTTCAGTGAGAATTTTCTTAATTTGTATATCATTCCTACTTATAATCTCTCTGATCAGATGATAGCGGCGAAGCACATGTTTGGATCGCTGATGAGATCTTGGTTCCTTTGCTTGTGCAATAGCTTCATTGTTGTCGCAGTAAACCGATATTGCTTCATCAATGGTTGGAACCACACCAAGTTCTGAGACAAACTTCTTGATCTAGACTGCTTCCTTTGCTGCTTCCGAAGCTGCAATATATTCCGCTTCCGTGGTAGAATCCGCTACGGTGTCTTGCTTGGAACTCTTCCAACTTATTGCGTCTCCATTCAAAATAAATACGTATTCGGACTGAGATTTGGAGTCATCCTTATCTGTCTGGAAACTAGCATCTGTATACCCACGTATTACCATATCACCTTCTCCATATATTAGGAACACATTCTTAGTGTTTCTTAAGTACTTGAGGATTGTCTTGACAGCCGCCCAATGATCCATTCCTGGATCAGATTGGTTTCTTCTTGTGACGCTCAGAGCATACGATACATCGGGCCTAGTACATAACATAGCATACATGATAGATCCTATCGCGGATGCATAAGGAATCTTATTCATGCAAATCCTTTCGTCTTCTATGCGCGGACACATAGACTTCGAAAGGTTGATCCCATGCCTGATGGGAAGGTAACCTTTCTTGGATTCCGACATGCTAAACCTTTCTAGCACTCGGTCTATATATGTAGACTGCGAAAGATCAAGCAACCGTTTTGATCTATCTCTATAGATTCTAATCCCAAGGATACAGGTTGCTTCTCCCAGGTCTTTCATGGAGAATATTTTGGACAACCAAATTTTAACTGACTGTAAGACTGATATATCGTTTCTAATAAGTAATATGTCATCGACAAATAACACTAGGAATACGACTGGACTCCCACTAACCTTCTTGTACACACAAGGTTCGTCATCGTTAATGAGTAACACGTCGTTTGATTCACTTATGAGAAATCTGTATCTCTTTGGAATATTGCGTGTCCTATCAGACCTACGAAGAAGTGGTGTTGTTTTAGGTTCAATTGATAGCTCATCATTATGAGTTATTGGTTGTGGGTCTAGACTAGGTGTCTCTGTAATGTCTATTGGAGTTTCTTGAACTTCTTCAAGTTCAATGCAATCCCACTGTTTTCTTGTAAAAGAAATTCTTTTTCTAGAAATACAGCATGCCTTGAAACAAACACCTTTTGTTCCAAGGGATGATAGAATTGGTAACCTTTCGTTTCCTTAGGGTATCCAATAAATAGACATTTATCAGACTTAGCATCCAATTTGTCTGATACAGTCCGCTTTACATAAGCAGGACAACCCCATATCTTTAGGTGAGATAAATGAGATTTCTTACTATTCACGTCTCATATGGAGTAGTAGAGACTACCTTGGTCGGGACTCTGTTTAGTAAGTAAACAGCTGTCTTAAGCGCATAGCCCCAAAAGGATTTTGGAAGAGTTGCATGATTCATCATAGATCTAACCATGTCCATCAAGGTTCGGTTACGCCTCTCAGATACACCATTATGCTGTGGTGTATATGGTGGAGTCCATTGAGACAATATCCCATTGTCCCTAAGATAATCTTGAAACTCTTGACTTATGTATTCACCACCCCGATCGGAATGAAGTATCTTAATACTTTTGCCAAGCTGTTTCTCTACATCACTTCTGAACTCTTTGAATTTCTCAAAAGCTTCAGATTTGTGATTCATTAAGAACTCATACCCGAATCGTGAGTGATCATCGATAAAGGTAATGAAGTAGTGATAAAGGTAATGAAGTAGTTATAGCCTCCTTGTGCAAGAGTTGACATTGGTCCACATACATCAGTATGTATTAGACCAAGCAATTCTTCCACTGGTTTACCTTTTTCGGAAAAGGGTAATTTGGTCATCTTTCCTTTTAAGCATGATTTGCATGTATCAAATGAACCGGGTTCAAATGATTCCAAAATTCCACATCGGTGTAATTTGGTCATGCATTTCTTACTTACATGGCCAAGACGACAATGCCACGTATAGGAGTCTATTTGATTATCTATTCGAGCACGTTTGTTGCTAACTTCGATATTAAAAACGTCATCGGATAAATCTAACGTGTAGATACCATTGCATAAAGTTCCGGTCCCATAAAGAACACCATTTAAAGTTATGTAACAACAATTGTTACTAAAAGTTAAATGATAACCCTTTTCATTCAAGCATGAAATAGATACAATGTTCTTTATTAACGAAGGAACAAAATAACAATTATCCAATTCTAAGATAAGTCCAGTAGGGAGCTTTAGCAAATATGTTCCGATGGCAACAGCAGCAATCTTTGCTCCATTTCCAACTCGCAAATTCGCTTCTCCCTTGACGAGTCTTCTTCTATTCCTTAGCCCCTGTATGTCATTACATATATGTGAGCTACACCCAGTATCAAGTACCCAGGTGTCCGAGGAAATAGAGTGACATTCAATAACTATGATACCTAAGAGGATGGGGTATCGGATGCCTTCTTCTTCAAGGACTCAAGATAAACCTTGCAGTTTCTTCGCCAGTGGCCCTCCTTGCCGCAGTGATGGCAAGTGCCTTTTGGTGCCTTTTCAATCTTTTTGGCCTTTTCTTCCTTCCCTTATTTTGTTCTTTGGGCTTCGTCTTAGAGCCTTTCTTTGAGAAACCAACTAATAGTACCGTCTTCTGATCCTGCTTTACAGAAGGCTTACAGTCTTCAGCAGGTTAAGCAACTCAGGAATGGTAGTCTCCAGTTTGTTCATCCAATAGTTCATCACAAACTGTGATTAACTCTTGGGCAAACAATGCAGAATTAAGTCAATACTTAGTTCATGATCCATTGCAAATCCGAGTGTGGGTAGTTGCTCAATGTACCCCAACATCTTCAACAAAAACTGTGAAACAGAAGTGCCTTCCTGCATCTTAGAGGTGAAGAGGAGTCTGGAGACCTCAAACCTTTCGGATCTCGCCTGCTCGTCAAACATCTCATGAAGATGGAAAACGATGGTATGAGCATTCATATGCTCATGCTGCTTTTGTAGCTCAGGTACCATAGTGGCCAGCATGATGCAACTCGCAAGTTCAGAATCGGCCACATGTTTCTGATAGGCCACTAACTGGTCTGGAGTTGCATCTTCAGGAGGATGGTTGGGAAGTTGTTCTTCAAGGACATAAGCAAGCTTTTCTGCCTTGAGGTCTATCCTCAGGTTTCCAAGCCAGTCCATGAAGTTTGGCCCGGTCAGCTTATTGGTGTCCAAAATGGAACGCAAATTCAGAGAAGACATAATCAGGTGATTATCCTAGAAATACAAATTGAGGTTATGTGATGAGAATGATAAAGAATGCATCAATATACATTAATTAAATCCTATTTATTTTTTGAATTGAATAACCCTTTTTATCAATTCGGGAGATCGTAGAACATCTCCAAATAGGTTGATATCCAACCAAAGATAAGAACAACCATGGCTAGAGTCCATCAAGTTATTTTTATCTATGAAGGTAGGTAATTATACCAATTACATATTATTCATATGTAACTATCACATTATGCTATCAACTAATTGAATGTTTGCATAAATCATTGAGTTGTTAACTCATTAACAAGTATGCAACAATATACATAGCACCCAACTGCACCTCTCTTTACATCGACCTTGGCTGTGGCACAACAAATCGATGCTCCAAGCTTAAGGCTGACCCATTAATCAAGAAATAGTTTTAATATGGTTGGAGCTCATTCAACCGTTTAGTCAGGCTTGGATGTGTCCAACAACCAAAACTAAGGATTGACCTCTGACTCCAACTATATTAATCATAAACTAATTCCATGATTTGAACATGTTGAGGTTCAAGCCGGGCATGGATGTGTCCATCAACCCAAACGAGAAACAAAATTCCGCTTCTAACCATATTAATGGAAGGTGTTGGCCTTAATATTTTGTAAGGGGTTTGGGTCTCATCCTTTTTCTTTTATGCACATTCATGACATATAATTATGTCATGTACTAATGATTTCCTTAATAAAGTATGTATGTGACTTAATTTATCAAGTCTCATTAATCGAATTAGGAACTGGATTTCCTAATTCTAATTTCATACTTTATTCAAGGAATTATTTTGGGAAACAATTTCCTGAATTATCATAATCAATTTCGGAAATAATATGTTTAAGACTTTGATTTCTCTAAATCAAATCTTATTAAATTAAGAGACAGATTCCCTTAATTCAACCACATATTATTTTTATGAAAATCTTATTTAAGGAAATATACTCTATAGGAAATAAATTTCCTAATTAATTATGCAGACAATAATATGTAAGAGCATCACCTCATAAATCAAATAAGGAAATTATCATTTGAGAATCACCTCAAAAATTTCCAAGATTTGATCACATATTTTATTTATGGAAAATTAATATCAATAACTTAATTTGGATGGCTCCCCGAGGCTCAATCCAAATTAAACATTTGACAATTTAAATTTAATTTAGGAAATTTAATCATAACAACTAACTTTAAATTGGACGACTCCCAGAGGCTCAATCCAAAATAAAGAATTTTGTAAATAATTTAATTTCCAATTATAAATTTAAATGCCAATTAATATTTCCATAATTTATCTAGACTTTCTTGAAAGAAAGTGCCCAAAATGTGAGCTTTCCATAAATGAAAAGTTTCCAAAAATAAAAGGTTTTCAGAATAATTGTAAGTTTCTAGTACAAAGAAAACTTACATTTTTCCAAAATTGAAAAATTTTCAAAATAGGAAATTTCCAAAATTGGAAAGTTTCCAAAAATGGAAAGTTTTCACAATTATCATAAAATTTCAGAAACAGAGATATTTCAAAAGTTTTCAAAATTTAATGAGGATTTCCAAATTTTGAAATTCCTAAATCGAAAATTTACCATAATTGGAAAGTTTCCATAATTGAAAATTTTCCAAAATTGAGATCATGATAAAGCTTTCCGCAAAACAATAATATAATTATGTTGAACACAAACCTCGACTCTGATACCACTGTTGGGACCGGGTGCATATTGACATGGATGTGGGTTCGTAATTTTAAAATTAATTACGTGCAGCGGAAGGTTTAGCATAAATAATTTTTCTAATTATTTAACCACACATCTAAGCAGGCAATTTTATCTTGTGTAGACATGATCATATATTTAAAATTTTGCAGAAACATAAACTAATTTACATATTACCTCGCGTAACTCGAAGGAAGGGACGAGATCCAACCGTAAGCGTCCCTTGGAAGCTCCGCCTCTATTCGCGTCCACGCCGAGTATCTTTGGGATGACTTCGCAAAGCCACGAGATTCGTATTCTCGAGAACTACTAGATTCTCCGAGAACGCGACGAGAAAAACCAAGAGAGAAGTCGGAAGACTAACCACAAAAGGATGGCCGGCTGGTGCTCCTTCTTGGGGCTGGTTGGCGCACAGCAAAAAGAGGAGAAGAGAAGGAGAGAAAGAGAGGGAGAGAGCCTATGCCTTCGTCTATTCGATTATTACCCAAGCCTTGCCTTGGGTCCTTTATATAGTGGCCTCTCAACCATCAAGCCTCTCAAATATGGAATAACTTATTCCATCATGCCATGTTTGATTTTATATCATGGTTAAAATCATATTTTAATTCATGATAAAAAATAATCATGTCTCTTCTCTCGTATGGAATAAATTTCCTTATCTTGGTAAATCAACCCATGATTGATTTTATAAAATAAACCAATCCATGGTTCATTTTAATTTCTATGAAAAATAAACCAAACCTTGGTTTATAATATAAAAAATTTATATCATCCATAATTTTATAAAACAAACCACACTTGGTTTATTTTATAAATTGAACCAAAAACTTGGTTCTCTCCCTTTGTTGTGGCCGGCCAAGCAAAGAAGATGGAGGCCCTCATTGGCCGGCCCATCCAAGCCAAGCCCCAATGAATTAAACTTATTTAATTCATCTATTAAGTCTTCAAAAGACTTAGCCATTTTACTCTTCCGATGCGTCTCTGAAAAATTCAGATTCGACTTATCGTTTGGCTCAACCAAACCTAATCTCTCTTGATTGGAAAATCCAATTTTCAACTCGTTTTAAATCCCTCGGATTACTCGTAGTGCGTGTGACTAAATAGGCTTTCGATTTATGTTGGTCGTCTATAATTAATCAATTATAGAATGATCAAGAGTGGCACCTAGTAGTACATCATGATCCCCAATAGGCTGACTACGTCACACCTAGCCCAAGTAACATTTTCTCGTCCTACGGATTCTAATTACTGTCATGTATTTAAGAGATTCATACTCTGAACATCTCATGCTCTGACTAGAGGCTTCGAGTAACAATCCGACAATAGGCCTCGGGTATACATCTCCTCGCAAGGAGTGGTGAATCCTTTGTAGGCTGTTCAAACATCTTCGGGCACTTCGGCTTATACCCAATCATCCTGGGTCCACACCTCCTTGGAGACGCTTGCTTAAGATGTCAAAGTATAAGTCTCCATGACCAAGATGACTTGAACACCGCAAGTCAAAGGAACATCACACGTAAGCTGCAGTAAGATCTTCACTGACATATCTATATGTAGACTACCATATGAAGTTTTATAGTCAGTCACTCCAATGAACTAGTTCCCTTAACTAGCATTCATGTTTATCTCCGGACATCTCAATGTCACCAGCCAGTGAGAATTAGCTGATTAGTGAATAACCCATGCTAGTCTCAACAGAATTGATAGTGTCCGTATTTATCAATTCATCGGCTAGGGACAATTTCAATACTTCATAATTGCACATGTAGAGATAATCACTAGTTGTGAATTCATCACAAATTCTCTCATGCTGTGAATTGTATTACGGACATTCAGTAAATGAGTTTAAGATCTCAATCAAATACACAAACATGTATACTCAAATAGTGAATATTTATTTATTAAAATAAATGATTACAATCATAATGCGATTGCCTTAGGACACTTCTCTCATATCACTAACACCTTCTTCTTCCCAAAAACCCGCCGGAAAACCTAATCCCTTTCCCTCACCGCCGACGCCAAACAAAGAGCCACGCCCCTATTTTTCGGCCGCTGGAATTCTCTCCTCCTTGCACCTTGCTTGCGCACACAATGGGGAAGACAACTATGAGGGAAGGAGAAGAGAACAGAGAGGAAGAAGGGAGAAGAGAAGAAATCTCCTTCCTTCTTGCTGCCGGCGCCACAAGGTAGTTAAACTCGCCGCCGGCAACCCTCCGCCCACGCCTCTGCTCCAAGCCGAGCACCAATGTGCTCCTCCCTCTCCTGCCAATGCTTCACACCCAAAGGATGAGCCGAAGATAAAGAGAAGCCTCTTCTTCTTGCTCCTCCTTCTTGCTGGCGCCAAGTGACCTAGGAGAGAGAGAGAGAGTTTAGAAAAAAGGGTTTTTGTGTGGGTTTTTGTGATTAATCCGAATTAATTCTCAATTAATTCATTAAGCCTTGTATCAAGACTCCTATGGGGTATTTATAAGGCTAAGATAGGGACCATGAGGAGGAGTTGGTTCTTGGCCCGCTAATGGATCCAAACCCGATCCATTAATGGTGATCCATTCCATAAAGGATCCCATTTTACTTCCTCACCAACCCCCATATTTTCATATGGGTTCCACATATTATGAGTTGTCCATCTCCCCGTGTTTAAGTTATCGAATTCTTGATAATTAATTTAA
Organism: Boesenbergia rotunda; assembly: GCA_024364735.1. Classification (NCBI taxonomy): domain Eukaryota; kingdom Viridiplantae; phylum Streptophyta; class Magnoliopsida; order Zingiberales; family Zingiberaceae; genus Boesenbergia; species Boesenbergia rotunda. The sequence goes on along the minus strand of JAGFNQ010002027.1, from coordinate 56,134 downwards.
TTTACTGATAATTAAATTAATTATCCTCTTGATCCTTGATTAGTACCACTCAACCTTTTCATCATGCCGGATCATAGTCCACTTGCAAGATTTGACATGACGATCCTTTTGAGCTTACCAAGGGGGCATCATCATCCTGACTCACCAAGACATGGATTCCGTCAATAATCAACGACACACCATATAATTAATATTATTTCCCAATTTATCGGACCTATTGATTTAACAGAATAAATCTCACCCATTGGTAAGTCAAAGAAATAATATATAATTATACGTGCCCGTTATTATTTCGGGATTAAGAGATCGTACACCATAATATTTATCCGAGGTCTAATCCAATTTACGAAGTCAGTACAAAACTAGATGACCTCTCTTTTGGTCCTACTTAATGTACACAAAGTACACTAGAGTAATTCTATGGTTAAGATAAACCACACCTAATTACATTACAACCATCCCGATGGTTTGTCCAACTCCATCTCGGTTGTGAGCCTATTTCTTATACTTCAGCAGGGAACCTGATAACATGATCTTCTGTGCAACACCACGCACCATGTAATCTACAATGCCAAGTATTAGACATTTTGTGCATATACTAATATAAACATGCACTGTGTGATTTTGCGATTCTCTTTAAAATGTAGATGTATTCTAATCCAAAAGGAAGGCTTTTAGTATACATCCTAACAGACAAAGGAGAAATAATAAGAAATAAAGCCCGCTTAGTGGCTAAACGATTTAGTCAAATTGAAGGATTAGACTATGATGAATCCTATGCACCTATAGCTAGACTAGAATTAATTAGGATGCTTCTAGCTTATGTAGCCTATAAGGGATTCAAATTATATCAAATAGATGTTAAGTCTGCCTTTCTAAATTATATCAAATGGTCCCACTGAATATCGACCGTTGCAACCCAACGTTCGAATTTTCAGCCTCTCACCAGCCACTTACCAGTCGACTGCTCCCAGGGTAGTCGACTGGCCTCGGGTCAAAAACCTTCTGTGAGTTTCTATGCTCGCTGGCAGTCTACTGTTATAACACCAGTCGACTGCCCAGCTTATAAACACACTCCTACTCACTCCGAAGACCCTCCTCCATATGTGCCTTCAGGTACACTCTCTTGGCTTGCCCCTTGAAGTCTTCTTCCACCGGCTATCGTCCCTCGGATGCGCACACAAGCCTTTCCTTGGCTTGCCTCCATACCACCCTTCACGTGTGCCCTTGAAGTCCACTTCCCGGCTCGCCCTTGGAGTCCTCCTCCCTCGGCTCTCGTCCCTTCATGACTCAGCTAACTCTTCACCAGCAGCCTTGACTGTTGCCTTCGTGCCCTGTTCATCTTCGGTCCTCGTCCCTCGGATGCACACAAGCCTCCATCTTGTCTCCATGCCATCCTTCATGTACGCCTCGAAGTCCACGCCCCTCGGCTCATCATCCCTGCTATACCAAGGTCCCTCGGGTGCACTCAAGCCTCCAGCTTGTCTCCATGCCACCCTTCACGATACCGAAGCCGTCCAACTAAGCCGATATGTGTAACCTGTAATCCTTGCACACTCAAATACACATATTAGATCACAAGGATAAACCTGACTTAAACCCTTTGCCTAAACATCAAAACACATGGTCACTCCGGACCATAGATTGCCTCAACAATCTCCCCCTTTTTGATGTTTGGCAATACGTTTAAGTTAGGGAAATCAAATAGTAATAAATACCAATAACAATGCTAATTAAACATTTGGACTTACATTGTCAAGCCTCCACCTTGGACTTATACTGCCAATGCATATGTAATGCAAACATGGATCCTATCCCAAGGCATCTCACACCTAATCTTCCCAAGACTTAGGATTTTTCATCAAAATGGGCTTTTTAAAGCTTCTCCAAAGCTCCCCCTATATTGGACTTACAAAGGCTTTTTAAGAACCTCTCCAAGGTTCCCCTTACGCCAAGAATGGAGCAACCATGCTCCCCCTTAACCTAGGCTCCCCCTAGACCTAGGTTTTCTTGCAAAGACATGTTTGGTTTCCCAAATTAAACCCAACACTTATCCCCCTTTGCTTAACATCAAAAAGACTCCAATAATATCCCAATTATTGAATCTTTTAATCCCTAATGATCCTAAACACAGTGTACTAGCCCCCCATACACTTGTTTTATATCATTGGGACACCAATCAGCTGCTGGATACCAAATCCAACCCAGACCAGTCGACTGCCCCCCAGGGCAGTCGAACTCTGAAAATCAGAATTTCAGCTTTTCTGGCTAAATTCAGAAATGCGCCAGAAATTTCACAAATCTCCAAAAATTCCCAAATTTTGTGGAGAAGTTTGTGGTACCCATACCTACTTGGGAAAAATACATTCAATAATGTATCTACCACCATTCCCAAGTTTAACACAAAACCCAAAACTTCCTATAAAAATTAAGGCATAACAAACAAGAGGTAACTTCCCCCTTAACTTATACCCTCTCCTAATTTTCAATTCACCACGGTTAAGTTCTTCCCAACTTAACATCATCCATTCTTTTGTCAAGTTAATCCTAACTTAACAGCCCAAGTTTTCTACCCTAGAATCCTCTAGAAAATCCTAGAAAATCTGGAAAAATCTAAAAATTTACAAGCACATTTGTTAGGATATACCCTATCCTAGAAAAATATGGTTTCATGAAAAACATCAAATGTGCTTGACTTTTGGTACATCCTCTAATTTTCTCAAAAATGGTGATTTTGTATCAACTTTGAAATCTATCTATAATTCCATGTGTTTGCCAAGGCTAACCATTATAATTTGACACATGGAATTGTCCTCAACTCTCCCCCTTTTGATCTCTTAATCCTAGATACATATGGGAAACTTCCATATTCTTTCATTCATCAAGGGTTTATTATTCAATATCAATTTATGACCATCAAACCATATAATATCAAGCCATGGCATAAAGTCTCACAAGATAACATGACACTTTCCTATGCTTCCAATTTTGTAATTTCTTATTAGCCAATCTGCCATTTCTCCTTAAACCTATGGATCAGTCGACTGCCCTAGGGGCAATCGACTGGTAAAACAAACAGAAGGTTCCAAGTGTTGATTCTTCCTAGATCAGTCGACTGCCTATAAGCTAGTCGACTGATACCTGAATTTCAGGTTTTCAGCCTAATTTCAAAATGCCTAATTAATTCCACAAATCTCCAAAAAATCTGAAATTTTGTAGAAAGATTTGTGGAACCTATGTCTACTTGGAAAAAATATGTTTTCAAACAAATCTACTCCAGATCCCATGATTTGTACTAAATTCAACCCTTCCTAAATTGTATCATTTAAACTTATCCCAAAAGTCCTAATTTTGGCCCCTCCTTGATATATCTTCTCATACATGACCATGATACATTTTTAGCACTGAATTATATGGTATTTACCCATTAAATCCTAATTTTCTCAAATATAATTCCATTTTTATCTTTTCTCCATGAAACTCCTTTTAATGTGCCAATTCCCTAGGATTAAGACTTACTCTAATCTTCCAACCCCTTTGGCACATTTCCTTGTCCACCTAGACTTCCTAGAAGACATCTCTCGAGATCCATTTACCATGGATCACAAAGGCTCCTAGAGCTCCCCCTTGAGCTCTTAGCCCTAGCCACCTCCCTTGGTGACTCAATCCACACTAGACCACACCGGTGTGCCCCCGGTGATTCTTGGCCTACAAAATTAACCTTCTTAACCTTAGACTCCTTGTCCTTGGTTAAGTCATTCTTTTTACCTTCAAATGGCACCCCCTTGCCATTTTTGGGCTTCTCCTTCTTGCCATAATTATATGCTTCCCTAGCATACTTCTTTCCATTGGCATTGGAGGCCTTAGACCCTTATGCCAAACTCAATCTATCATAGTTGGGTTTTAAACTACCCAACACCATATCTAAACCCTTAGATCCAACCTTGAATCTTTCTAGGGTTTTCTCTAACTTATAAAGCCTTGCCCTCAAGGCTTGATTTTTCCTTTCTAGGCTTTTAACCCTAGAATCCACATGTCCATTTTGGACATTCCTAGACCTACCCATCTTCCTTGGCATATGTCTCCCCTCCTTGGGATTAATGCCTTGATCCTTAGGTCCTAAGGTCTTGAATTTTTCATGATGCATGACCTTCCTAGGGTTTTGATTTACCTTGTTAACTCTATTCCTATCGTTATACCTAAATCCATGATTATGCACAAGCAAGCATTTTTCATTATTTCTAGCATACATGGATGAATAATTGACACTATTTTTAATATTCATGGAGGAATTTAAATTTGAATTACATTTTAACTTAAGGTTAGGAATTACCTCCCTTACTCATGGTGCTCCTCCTTAAGGTGCCCATCCCTTAGCATGACATAAAGCATACTTGGCATTTCATCATTCATACTTAATGCATAACGTCATGATGCCTTAAAGGTATAATCATTATCTTCATTCATCATCTTCATTCATAAGACATGACATACATACATAATTATGCCTTAAGGCATAAACATCATCTTAGTTCATAAATCTTGCATGACCATGGTACATAAGGTAAGCATGCATTACATACATGGTAAATATCACTTAGCATCCATAATCATAGTAACTATCATACAACATGCATGGGTAGGATTCATATGAACATGATACATACTACTTAGGATCATGGTATTCAACATAGAACATGCATAGACCTTCATAACCATATATCTATTATAGACATTTAACATCCTACATGCATTATTCTATATAACATGAAGCCTACATCAATTACATATGTTCCTGATATAGAGTCTAACACATTCCTGAATAAACATAGCACATAACCTAACATACAATGTCATGATACATAACACATAAAGCTAGGGTTTTAGGTAACATAAAAATTCTTGCGACATGCTTAAACATATACATACATCATAGTAAACTATAAACAAGTATCCTTGAGACCTTAACCCAACTCAAACCCTAGATCATGGACTTGGCCGAAAGTTCAATGGGAGGAGGCTCCATTATTCAATCAACATGAAAGGTTCCATAAGTAAAAGAAAACTCATGCATTACCTACAATGTCATAGGGAGCCATTAGACCCCATAATTGGAGCTAACTCTAATTTCTTAGCCCTAGAACAGCTCTTGGCCAAAACCCTAAAGGGCCATAAGTCCATGGAAAATTCATATAGGTCACAATTAACATCCAATACAATACATACAATGCCATAGGAAACCATTTGAACCCATAGTTGGATCTAACCGTAATTTCTTAGCCCTAGAATAGCTCTTGGCCAAACCCTAAAGGGCCATAATTCCATGGAAAAAAATTCATATAAAACACAATTAATATCCATTATGTCATAGGGGAACAAAATAAACATGCTTGAAGGGTTAGATCAAATTCCAACCATGGAATAGGGGTGGTGGCCGAAACCCTTGGGAAGTCACAAGTCCATAGAAAATTCATATAACTCACCATTCATCCTTTATTTATCATGAGAAAATATTGGGAAATATTAGTGAAGTTTTAGCATCATCCCAAACCTAAAACCATGCTTTGGCCGAAACCCTTGAAAGTCCTAACCCTAGTTTTCTCAACATATAGTCCAAACAAGTTCTTATATCATGAAAACAACTTGAAAACTATTATACCACAGGTGAGGAGGTCTTACTTTGGTTTATCTTGATTATAACCTTGAATAGAGAAGCAAAATAAAACCTCCTTGACCTTAGACCACCCCTAGCCCTTGTAGCCTTGTAGGAAGCCCTTAGATCTTGAAGAAGAAGCCTTCTTGTGAAGCTTTTCCAAAGGGGAAACCCCTTTGTGGGTTTCGGCTAGAAGGAGGAAGGAAAGGAAGAAGAGAAGAGGAAAAGCCTTGGTGGAAAAGAAAATAACTTAAGTCCTTTCACCTCTCCTCCACCCTTCTTATACTAAGTGGAGGGGGCAAATGAAAAGTCATGGTGCCTCCTCACATGGTGACCCTTCACTTCCATTTAGCCTTAACAACAATCCTTTTCCTTTTCCACTAGCACTCCCTTGCTAGGTGAATTGGTTAGTACATGCATGGTAATAAACTAGGTCCAAGGTTCAATCCTTGGTGCATGCACTTCTTTTTATTACTTTTATAATTATTTTTGCCAAGGCCCATATAAGAGCCCACTAAGGTTTATGTTAATATTTCTAATTGAAATCCATTTCCATTCATGATAAAATTTTACCTAAGGTCCCTTAATGGCCATTGTATAAGAAGGGTCCATGTAAGGCCCATTATTACTTAGCTTCTTAATCTATATGGAAAAGCATGGATAATCATGCTAAGGTTCATACTAGTATCCCTATGTTCCTCAAGAATCTATCTAGGCATGATCCATATTTCAAAGAAAATATTGAGAAAATTTTACGAGTCGTTACAGCCCGAATGGAGACAGGCGCCCGAATGGGCGCAGGCGCCCGTAAGGTTACAGGCGCCCAAGAGTGAAGGCAAAACCCAAAACATAGCTGCGAAGCCACTGAACCAAGGCGGATCAGGCACCCGTGAGGTCACAGGCGCCCCTATCAGCTCAGGTGCCCAAGTGGGGAGGATAAGCGTTGACCGAGCCCGCCGATAAGGATTCGTAGATCGGAGGCCACGTGTCAGGCGCCCGTTAGAGTACTATAAAAGGGGCTCGACCCCAAGGCTTCAATAACACAATTTCTCAAAGCTCCAAAGCTTTTCGTTCAAGCGTTACTTTTGCCAACCGGGGAACGCGCCCTCACCTACTCCTCTTAGGAGAAGTTACTTTTGCCAACCGGCTCCTTCGGTTGGACTTTAGTGCGATCTTCTAGATCAGGACTTCGGTGCCTAGTCCACGACCAGGACATATTGCCCAATTCCACGAACTAGGACTTCGTGCCCAACCCTCGGTCAGGATATAGGTGCCCAGCCCTCTGCCAGGACTTATTGCCCAATTCCACGAACTAGGACTTCATGTCCAACCCTTAGTCAGGTCTTAGGTGCCCTACCCTTGGCCAAGACTTATTGCCCAATTCCACGAACCAGGACTTCGTGCCTAGGTTAACTAGGCCTTTGCTTCGCTTTGATAAAGACTTCTTTTGCTAGTCATATTAATCCTAACTAGACCTCTCTTCTGCCAAACATCAAGTCCTGTTTGGCTTACTCCTTGGTCTAACTGACCAACCCTGGGTTTTCTGCTAAACATCAGATCCTATTTAGCTAATTGATCAAACCTCAGTATATTAACTAGATTTAATCTAGGTTTGATCATCCTGCCAAACATCAGGTCCTGTTTGGCTAAACCTTGGTTACTTTGACTAACCCTTACCTTGTCTAACATATATTACTAACTTAAGTATATTGTTAAACATCGAAACATTTTGAGGAAAACATCATTGATGCATCATGCACAAACATCCAGTATCACAGAACTAACTAATACTGAGTAAATTAAATTCATAACTATCAACCAAAAGGACCTTTTTGATAGTAAAGTCGGAGCTCAGTTCAATGTTACCTGAACCGATTACCGTAAGTGTAGCGTTGTTGTCAAACTCCACTGTTCCTAGGTCCTTGTATTTTAGTTTGGTTTACTTTGACTCATCTCGAGTCATATATCTAGGGCACCCACTATCCAACATCCACTGGTCCAAATATTTATGTTCTTACACATAAAGTGGCTTAGTTTGGATCCAGTTTAGTAGAAGTACAGGATATGTTGATCAAGTTCACTTGCCTAATCTGTCACACCCAATTTAAGTAATCAAGCATGTTAAACCTATATTGATTTTGTGAGATAGAGTTCAGTCTAACTAGTTTGATCTGATTAGTAGGATTGAACGAAAGAAAAAAAAATTTAAAGAAGGGTTTTTAAAACTAACTTTTGACAAAGATTGAGAAAATTTTGAAAATAAATTTTTGAAAAAGATAATGATAAATTTAAAATAGAATATTAGTGAGGAGGAAAAATTAATAGGTTTTAGGTTGATCTAACTTTATTCATCCTAACCATCTCACTCATTTCTAAGTGACAAAATAGGGATTCTTATTTGTTTTGTGAGATGCTTTCAATTTTATCTTGAAATTAAGTTAAGTCTAAGTTATGATTGAGCCTCAAGTTAGAATCAGATTTAAGTATTAGTAATTTAAAAATAAATTTCAATATTTGGCATCCAAGTTTTGGCGAGGCACAGGGGTCTTCTTTGGCCTTAGCCTTATTAGATCAACAACCCGTTCCTAGATACAACCACATAAAGAAATAGTATTTTTAAATTTCTCATTTAGAAACCTTGGTCTAACTAGTCAAGGATGTGGTGAGGTAGCTTCGGCTAGTTCCACCAGACTAAGAAGACCAAATAGGAGACGCTTTCCCCTACTTGACTCCCTATATGATTTTCCTAACGTACAATCAGCTCGCTCTACCCCAATACTAGGTTGTGCAAGTTTCAATTAGATCTAGTCCTTAACTAATCATTTCTATTCCTAAGAATGATAATTCACAAAAAAAAACTAGCATTAAGTAAGGTATTCAATAAAAAAAACTATCTAACCACATAAATAGTCTTTTTATTAGCTCCCATTAGATCATATCCTCGATATGGTCTATCTAAGTAATAAATATGATCCTTGGAAATCTAATATTGATTTGGTCTGGCTTGATTAGTCAAGCTTAGTTTGGGGACCCATGCTTGGACTTGGGTGCTTGGGCGGTAAATTACTAAAAAGTAGGACCTAACTCGCGAATTGGATTTAAACCCAATTCCAGATCAATTTAGAACAAATTTCTATTTTCCAAGAATTATATCAAGATTCTTAGAACCCAAGTAAATTGTTCCAAATCTACTCTGAGTTCTTTGACTTGATCTTTCAAGGAGGAATTCTCTTCCACAAGTCTTTGGACTTGAGTTGAGGTTTCTTCCTGAACTTGCTCAGTCAAAGGACTCGAGTTAGTCTCTTCCTTAAGGAGTTTTACCTCCTCTCGGAGAGACCTAACCCGATCATTGAACTTAACTAGTTTATGAGATAAGTAAGAAATCAATAGGTAAAGCTCTGATTCGCAAATACCCGTTACCTTTAGTCGGCCTATTTTCGATAATGAGATGGTTCCGTGCTTTGTTTCTTTGTCCAATTCGGAGTTGATGTCAATCTCATCTTTAGCCATTAAGACGAGGAGGTTGGAGTGTGTTGGTTCATCCTCATTCGATCCTGAAGATGACTCGTCCCATGTTGCTTGCAACACCTTCTTCCTCCGTTGCATCATTGTCTCTTTTGCGTTCGTGCATTCAGACTTGAAGTGCCCCTTCTTCCCACACCCATAACAGGTGAGATCCGCCTTATTCTTAGGTTCAGCCGGATCCTCCTTAGGGTATCCCATCTTCTTCTTCTTCTGAGCCTTCTGAGCTCTGAGTAGCTTCTGGATGACATTCACAAGCTTCGCCAGCTCTTCCTCTTCGGATTTCGAGTCAGAATCTGGTTTTGGTTTCGGTGCCTTTTTCTTGGTTTTACCTGTAATCAAAGTCACACCTTTCTCTAGAAGTGAACCATTAATCTGCTCATGTAATTCGAATTCAACAAATAATTCATCTAATTTTATATTTGAAAGATTCTTAGAAACTTCATAGGCATCAACCATAGATGCCCACAACAAATTTCTAGGGAATGAATTTAACGTATACCTGATTAAGTCTCTATTCTCGATCTTGTTCCTGATGATGTAGAGTCTGTTCATGATTTCTTGAATTCAGGTGTGCAGTTGGGAAGCAGTTTCTCCGTCCTGCATTTTTAGATTATAAAGCTTATTTAACAACAGATTGCGACGGCTCACCTCAGTGTCGGAGGTTCCTTCATGAAGTTCTATCAGGTTGTTCCAGAGTTCTTTGGCGCTGCTGATAGGGTCGACACGGTTAACCTCCTCCTTTGTAAGTCCGCATTGGAGATTCTGTGCCGCCTTTGCGTTAGCTTCGATTCTCTTTTTGGTAGCGGCATCCCATTTGTCATAGCTCAGTACCACCCCTTGCTCGTCTCTCGGAAGGTCAAATTCAGTTTGGATTATTATCCACATGTCCACCTGAGTTTTCAAGTGGACTTCCATCCGGCTCTTCCAATACCTGAAGTCTTCCCCAGAGAAAAGAGGGGGATGAGCAATACTGTATCCCTCTTGCAAGGCCATACGGATAGAAGAGAGAAATCCGAACTTGCAAAAACAAAAAACATAAGAATGTACCATGACTTTTGTCTAGGATTAGTAGTGTGCGACAAAAAGAAATGCGTGTGAGTGGTGATTGCACCATTCTTGAGTTAAAAAAAACACGACGAAGAAAACATCAGAAAAGATGATAAAATTGCTCCTTTTTTAAAAAAAAGTATGAAAAATTCGAAAAGTGCTCAAGTGGTGGTTTCACCAAAATTGAGCAACCCCCTTTCTGATACCAATTGTAGGATCGAGATTGAGCGATAGAGGGGGGGTGAATATCGCTTAACAAAACTTCGATTTTTAAAATTTAACGATGATAGAGTAGATAGCAGAAACTTAAGGTTAGACTAAGCGTCGAAGTTAGAGAGAGATAGGAAGCAGCGGAAAATAAAACACAACACGATCACTAACTAAGGTTGATTTTACTTGCTTCGGAGTCTTGACCGGCTCCTACTCCAAGGCCCATGATCCTTGATCGTTTACTTTGGACAACACTAATAATCACAAGAATATTATAAATTACAAATCTGAAGTATACAATAAAAGAAAAATAATTATACCAACTCCTGAAATGAAAGGAAAATCTTTGTTTGGACAGTCAGACGTCATTTCATCGTTTATCAGAACTTCGGTCATGCAACACACCGAAGAAGAAAGTGATTGTAGTCTTAGAATTGTTGTAATGAACTACTGCACTCGACCCCTTTTTATTGTACTTAGGCACCTGAATGGCCTCTCAGGAGCCTACAGCGTACCGGGTGAATACTCTATCCGCTATTCAGTCAAACTTTATCCTAGACAGGTGTCTGAGTCCCTTGCAGGCGCTTGAGTGCCTATGTGGACATTTCAACGTTTATCAAAACTTCGGTCGTGCAGCACACCGAAGAAGAAACTTATTGTAGTCTTAGGATTATTGTAATGAACTGCTGGACTCGACCCCTTTTTATTGTACTTACTCAGGCACCTGAATGGCCTCTCAGGCGCCTACAGCGTACCGGGCGAAAACACGCTATTCGGTCAAACTTTATCCTGGACAAGTACCTGAGTCCCTTTCAGGCGCCTGAGTGCCGACGTGGACATTTCTGTAAGATCACGTGCGGTTGCTAGAGGAGGGGTGAATAGCAATTCTTCGATTCTTCTTGTACTTACGTTGTTAGTTGCACAGCGGAAACAATAATAATGAAAACAAACAACGCTAACAAGAATGATTTACTTGGTATCCACCCCGGAGGGTGACTAATCCAAGAATCCGTCGGTGGATCACTCCCCGGATAACCTCCGGCTAGCCCTCGTCGCTCCTTGTGGGTGGAGAAACCTCACCACAACACCTTAAGAAGACCTGAGCACAAAGACTACTGTCTTGCCTTTAACAATGACAAGATTCGTCAAGAGTCTCAGCCACCATGAAGTCCTCTTTAAATAGGACTCGAGCTGAAGCACTCGCCACCAGTCGACTGCTCTCAGGGTAGTTGACTGGTGTCACTGAAAATCGACCGTTGCAACCCCAACGTTCGAATTTTCAGCCAACTCACCAGCCACTACCAGTCGACTGCTCCCAGGGCAGTCGACTGGTACAGAGCTGCAACCCTTCTGTGAGTTTCATCAGTCGACTGCCCCTAGGTCAGTCGACTGGTCTACTCACCCACCTATGGTTACCCATCCCAAGTACATTTCACTCCGCACTCGAACCCTAGGATTTCCCTAGTACTATCACACAGCACTGGTACCCTCACGACTTGAGTAACTCCTCACCAGTAGCCTCGACTATTGCCTTCGTGCCCTCTTCATCTTCGGCTCTTGTCCCTCGGATGCACGCAAGCCTCCAGCTTGCCTCTATGCCATCCTTCACGCATGCCTCAAAGTCAGCACCCCTCAGCTCATTGTCCCTGCTCTCCAAGGTCCCTCGGGTGCACACAAGCCTCCAACTTGTCTCCATGCCACCCTTCACCGTACCGAGGCCGTCCAGCCAAGTACATATGTGTAACCTGTACAACCTGCACACTCAACATACACATATAAGAACACAAGGGTAAACCTAACTTAAACCCTTTGCCCAAACATCAAAACACATGGTCACTCCGGACCACAGATTACCTCAACAATTTCAGCGCTTATCAGAACTTCGGTCGTGCAGCACACCGAAGAGGAAACTGATTGTAGTCTTAGAATTGTTGTAATGAACTGCTGCACTCGACTCCTTTTTATTGTACTTACTCAGGCGCCTGAATTGCCTCTCAAGTGCCTACAGTACACCGGGCAGAATGTCTATCTACTATTTGGTCAAACTTTATCCTGGACAGGCGCCTGAGTGCTGACGTGGATCCTCCACTCAACACTCGCCACGTAAGCTAGACCGTTCCGCCAGCTCAGCCGCCCGCCATGTCGTGGTCAAAACTTCATCGTAGCACCAAAATCGTAGCAATGATAGAGTAGGATTCCCAGGCGCCTAGGAGCCACCCAGGCACTTGGTTTACCAGGCGCCTGGGAGGGACTGCTCTCAACTAGGGTGCCCAACCCTCTTGGGCGCCTGATTTATTCAGGCGCCTAGGAAGGTTCTTCCCAGGTCCAGTTTTTCCTGCGTTTGCTCTCCTATCTTGCCTCCAACTCCAGGTACCTGCAAGACACCAAACACAAGACAAACATATAAATAATCTTAGTCTTCATTAATTGGTTTTGGCTTTGGATTTCACCCGAAACCCTAGGTCGAACCGATGCCTAATGTTCCCTTTCCCGGGGAACACGTCCTCACCTACTCCATTCTGGAGAAGTTACCTTTGCCAACCGGGACCTCCGGTTGGATTTTTTGTTGAGCCTCCGAGAACCCGGATCTCGAGACGTCCGACCACATCCCATCTCTACTTCTATCCATGATCCCCACTCAACTAAGTCTTTTGCCCGATCCTCGACCAGGACTTCGTGCTCAGCCTCCGAGACTCCCCGGATCTCGAGACGTCCGACCTCGACCTGTCTCTACTTCTGTCCGTAGTCTTCTCTCAGCTATGACTCCGTTGCCCGATCCCTGACCAGGACTTAGTGCTCAGTCCCTCGAACCAATACTTCGTGCCCAGCTTCACTCACCATGACTTAGTCCACCTAGCTTTACTCACTAGGACCCAGCTTCACTCACCAGGATTTAGTCCACCTAGCTTCACTTACTAGGATTTCTTCCACCTAGTCTCCCTTGCTAGGACCCAGCTTCACTCACCAGTGTTTCTTTCAACCATCATGACTTCTTTGCTAGTCATCTTAATCCTGACTAGACGTCTTTCTTCAGATAAGTATACTACCAATCCTCAAGTCCGGTTCGGTTTAATCCCTTGTAAAAACTAAGCAACCCTGGGTTCTATTCACTCTGCCAAACATTAGATCCTGTTTGGCTATCCCTTTGTTAACTTGATCAAACCTGGGTTTACCCTACCAAACATCAAGTCCTGTTTGGCTTAACCCTTGATCAATTTAACTAAACATATATTGTCACTCATAGTTCTGCCAACATCTAGTCCTGTTTGGCTAACTCTTTGTCAAACTTGATCAAACCTGGGTTTATTCTACCAAACATTAGGTCCTGTTTGGTTTAACCCATGATCACCTTAACTAACCTTAGTATATTGTCAAACATCAATACCCTAGAGTATGATGTTCATCACTGATACATTTTGTACCAACAATCTCCCCATTTTTGATGTTCGATAATAATCTTAAGTTAGGTTAGGTCTAAGGGTTCTAGGTTAAAACTTGGGAGAAAACGATAAAAAACTTGGGAGATAACGAAAAAAAATCTAACTTATGTGTCTCTCCCCCTTTGTCACACATCAAAAGGAAAAAAACGGAAAAAAATTTGCACCAAGAATAAGATTTTCGAAAAAATCTAACTTAAACCTCTCTCCCACTTTTAAGATAATCTCTCTCCCCCTTTTTGAAAATTCTTAAGATATTTTTTTAAAAAATGATTTTCAAAACTCTTCTCTCTTAAAAAAAACTAAGTACTTGTTCTAGAAAATATCCTAAAAGGCACTAAGTACTATAAATAACATTGCACCAACAATATGTATTTTTTCTTAAAAGAATTTGAACTTTCCTAAGTTTGACACAATCCTAGGAATCTTGTTGACCATAAGAACATTCCAATGTGTCTTAGGGATTTTCCAATAATGAATATTTTAGTTTTGAAAAGATAATAACTTTCTTGATTTTGTTTCTTTTCCAGTCTAGCACAATCCTAGGAACCTTGTTAACTACAAAGAAAATTTTCCTAAGTGTCTTAGAATTTTTTACAAACTCAAGTAAAAATTATTTTAAAAGGTATTCCAAAAGACAAAAGATTTTTGAAATAAGTTTTGAAAAATGAGAATATAGTATTTTCAAAAGTATGGTTTTTAAAAAAGATAGTGGTTTTATGAAAATTTAACATTTTTTGAAATTTCTAATGATTCTTTTAATTTGAACCTCCTCCTAAATATGACACAACTCTAGGAAGCTTGTTGACCACAAGTTGATCTTCCTCTGAGTCTTAGGGTTGGATTCCAACGAAAAGAATTTAAAACATTTAAGAAATATTTGAAGTAATCATGAATAATACATTATTTTCTTTTGACTTGGACTCCCCTAAATTTGACACAATCTTAGGAATTCTTGTAGATCATTAAGAAATCTTCATATGTGTTTTTAGAGTTTATCTAAATCATAAGAGCAATTAAAACAATTGTTGAAAAATATTTTTTTTAAGAATATGATAACATTCAAAGAAATAATTTTTGAAAAATATTTTGAATGACATAATAAGTTTTTGAAAAAATATATTTTGAAACACATTTTTAAATGATAATAATTTTTTAAAGAACAACCATTTTGAAAGATATGAATTTTCGAAAAGAATAATTTTTGAAAAATAGTTTTTTAAAAATAAAAATCCATAAAAATAAAGACTCCCCCTGAACTTGACACCTTCTGGCTACCCTTGTTAACTACAAAGACCTCTACCTAAGTGTCTTAAGGACTTTAGTGTTAACCTAGAAGGTTTGCGTCTAAGTGTAGGTCAAACAATTTTCAAAAGATATATAATTTTTGAAATATGTATTTACAAGTAAGCATCCAATCAAGAATGAAATTTATTAAAACATTATTATGTTTAAACATTATTTGGAAAATAGATTTTTAAGAAAATATCCTAATGATTTGAAAACATATTCAAAGGCATTTGTCAATTAATTAGTTCTTAACATCTCACCCATTCTAAGTGTTGCAATACAAACAAACAAGGTTGCCTTATGGATGTTTGTGAGATGCTTGAATAATTTTTCTCAATTTAATAATATAGATTGCTAAACCTTGAGTTAGATTTGAGTTTAATCAATTAGTAGCTTAAAAGTAATTTTCAATAATCGTCTTCTAGATCTTGGCGAGGCACAGAGGCCTGTTGGGGCAATCGCCCCTGAGATGATCTGGAGGATCATGATATTTTGATGAGTGGGAAATATGGTTAAGTTAGGGTTTGTGTTGTTCTCACATGTGTACATGAGCGTGTAGGTGTACAGGTACGCATGGACTTGGTTGACGTCCTCAGGTGAAGGATGGCATGGAGGTAAGCTGGAGGCTTATGTGCGCATCTGAGGGACCATTGGATAGCAGGGATGATGAGCCGAGGGACACGGACTTCAAGGCGTACGTGAAGGGTGGCATGGAGGCAAGCTGGAGGCTTGAGTGCGCATCCGTGGGACGAGGGCCGAAGATGAAGAGGGCGTGAAGGCAATAGTCAAAGCTGCTAGTGAAGAGTCAACTGAGTAGGTGAGGGTCTGAGTATGTGGGCTTATACTCAGGAGTTAAGCTAGGATGGTTTGAGTGTGAGAGAGACTTGTACTCGGGAGTGAAACCCTAGGCTTAGGTGTGTACCAGTCGATTGGCCCATTGGCAGTCGACTGGTGGTGACTGAATCAGCCTGGCAGATTTGAACATTGTACTGTAACTGTCAAATCTAAGTGGGACCAGTTGACTGCCCAGGGGCAGTCGACTGGTAGTGGATGTTTCAGATTCGAGCCCCTATTTAAAGGGGCTAGTTTCCTACTATCTTCCTTGATGAAACTCGCTTGGGTAAAGTAAGTTAGTAGTCTATTATGATTAGAGGGCTTCCAAGTGTTGTGGCAAGGTTTCTCCACCCACAAGGAGCGACAGATCTAGCCGGAGGTTATCCGGGGTTTGATCCACCGAAGTATTCTTGGATTAGTCCACCGACCGGGGTGGATACCAAGTAAATTGAGGTGTTAGTAGTGTTTTATTTCTTATTTACTTTGCATATTATTGTTTCCGCTGTGCTAACAACTTTGTAGAGATCAAAACGATGAAGAAGTGCTATTCACCCCCCCCCCTCTAGCACGCCATAAACGATCCTTCAATTGGTATCAGAGCGAAGGACCGCTCTTGATCAGACTAACCACCGAGGGAGCACTCGCTAGAGGAAAAGGGGTCATGGAAGACAAATTGGGTGACGATATCAACTCACCACCATCATACGAGCATGAAAATTTGATTATTGGAGAGATAGAATGAAGATGTGGCTCGGGATGGATTGGGAGTGTAGAATGACTATTGAAGACCCATTCGAAATCCCCAAGGACAAGCATGGCAAAAGGGATTCGCCCTAGATATTGGACAAGTGAACAACAAGAACAAGCTAGGGCCAATGACAAGGTAATAAATATTTTGATTAATATGTTGCCTAACCATGTGTTGAGTGATATAAGGAAATATTCAAATGCATGTGAATTGTGGAATAAGTTGGAAGAAATTCATAAGAACCCTACATCAACTCAAAGAGTGGAAGAGTTTGAGGAAATCGACTCAAGTATTAAAGAAGATGAAAAAGAAGTTGAATTGTCAAGAAAAGTGGAAGAAGTAAGTGGAGAAGCACCGATTCCATTCGAAGAAGAAGAAGAAATGACAACTTCAAGTGTTGAGGGGGAGGAGAGACCCTCATCCTCACAAGGGCAAGAGACGACTTCCACCTCCATCAAAGCTAAGTCAAGAGAGCATATTATATGCTTTGGTTGTAATAAAAAGGGGCACTACAAGGACAAGTGTCCACTAGGTAAAAAGGAGGTAATTCCTAAGCCCAAATCCATTCAATTTAAATCTAATATGGGTTGTAGGAATGAGGAAGTTCAAAACAAAAGAAAGAGGATTTGGTGTTTCACATGCAGGGAGCTCGGGCATTATCATACAAAATGTCCAAGAAGTAAAGAGCTCAAGAAGATGGAGCATCTTAGGAAATGAGAGAAAGAAGAAAGAAAGAGGAGCACTCATCAAGGGGGAGCGCCAAGGGTAAGGAAGGTACCCTCTAACCCTACTCATCCTTCAAACTTTTCAATGAATGCTCAAAATGTTTGTTTGAATGATAGAATTAATAATAGTTGTGTGCCCATGCGTGTTTTTGGTTTTAAATATCACGATAGAAGTAGAAACAATTTGTATACCAAAACACCAAGAATTTTATGTTTCATGATAAATCTAGAAATCTAGAGCTAAGGACCAAGGCATAAACCCTAAGAAAAAGGGAAAATGTCTAGACAAATAAGTGGACCTAGAAATGATCAAATTAGGTCTAGTGATCCTAAGGTTAGGAAGTTAGAAAAGGAAAACCAAGTTTTAAGAACAAAACTTGATGAGTTGGAAAGAAACCTTGGTAGAGTAATTCAAGGGTCCAAAGAATTGAACATGATATCAAAGGGCCAAAATTATAAGAATGGTAGGTCGGGTTTAGGATACCGTTCTAGGAGGGCCAATGTTGATAAAGTATCATATTCAAGGATGCCCTATAACTATGGTAGAGAAAAGTCAAAAACGGCAAGAAAAGTCACTTAAAGGAAAAGAAAAGAATTGACCAAGGAAAAGGTCTATAGGGTTAAGAGAGTGATGGTGGAAAATCAAGAAGCACCAGAGGAGCACCGATGTGGTCTTGCCTTTGTAGGAGAGTTACCTAAGGAAGTAACTAGGGATAGGAGCTCAAGGGAGAGTTCTGGAAGTCAAAATGGGTTCCATGGTCAATGGATCTCAGGTGGTTTCCTTCTAGGGGATTGAAAAGAACCACAGAGTGTGCCCAGAGTGTTAAAAGGCTAAGGTTAGTCTTAATCCTAGAGAATTGACACACTAAAAGGAAAATTATAGGGAAAAAGGTGAAATTGGGGTTTTGATTGAGAAAATCGATTTTAATGTCTAAATATCATATAACTTGATGCTAAGGATTGATTATGAATAAGTATGGGAGAAAGCATTGAGGTGATGTCCGAATTAGAACTTTTGGGAAAGGGTTTCATGATACATTCTAGAGAAATTCAAAATTTGTACAAATCGTGGGATTTGGGATGACTTTGACTGAAATTATATTTTTCCCAAGTAAATATAGGATCCATAAATATCCCCACAAGATTTCAGAATTTTTGAGAATTTGTGGAATTTGTTAGGCATTTCTGAAATTCAGACTGAAAAATTGAAATTCAGAACATCAGACACCAGTCGACTGGTCGAATGTAATTACACTCTGACCCAGTCGACTAGACAAGGGGCAGTCGACTGGTGCGCGGGTTTTATAAAAGGAAAGGGCGCGCCGGGAAAGCCAAACCTGGGGTTTTGGCTGCTTATTCCCGGCGATTTTCTCTTCCTCACAACTCCCCTTGCGTCCTAAGTCCATTTCAAGCCCTAAAATCAGTCTCTAAGGTCTCCTCTAACTCCGATCTACTTCTAGGGTTGGTGGAAAACTTCTTTTCTCAAGCCACTCTCTCAAAATCAAAAAATATGAAAAAAGCAGTCAAGAGGTATGATGGTTTAAGGTTCATTTCTCCATTTAGACTTTGCATTGATACTAATTTGATGTTTTGTGTATGTTTCTTCGGTATTTTCTCTTTTGGGGGGGGTTACTGTTAGTGATATGAGAAAAGTGTCCTAAGGCAATCGCCTTATGATTGTAATCATTTATTTTAATAATGATATTCA
>JAGFNQ010002027.1:0-34176 GCA_024364735.1 Boesenbergia rotunda | reverse complement strand
CTCACAAAATCTCGCAATGTGCAAACATGCTTCTTGATCAATATGAAAATCATATGAGATACTTATATGCTTGAAAGAAAACCAAGAACATGTATAACTCAAAACATGCATACTCAAGCATTAATAAATCTCAATTTACTTTTCTTGGCTCAACTTGAAACTTTAGCTATTCTTTAACTTTTTGAAAACTCTTTAAACTTTAGAAACTTTGCTAAAGCATATACTTGAAAATAATAATCACTTGGATCCACTGAAGATGTAAGTACCATCTCATGCGCGTTCCCTAAAAGGTTAGGGTAGCGAGCCACCAATCCTAATAGAGCAGACCTTGGTCTACCAGGGCCAAGACCTTGGAATTGGACACCTGGATTTCTTTAACGACGCCCTTGGACGCCAGGTACTGGCCTTAGAAAATAAACTAGCTTTTCTTTCTTTTCTTTCTTATCTGTAAATGCCTTGGCATTTTCTCGAGCACCTTGCGTGCTAAAATCCCTAAGTCTTGACTTTTGGGGATTTCTTAAGGCCTTGGCCTTTTCTTTTCTTATCTTTATCTTCTCTTTTCTTTTCTCATAACTTTCTTAGCCCCTAATCTCACATAGGGTGCTTAATCAAACTTATACAAGCATATAATGAACTAAGATCACATGCAAAAACTTAAACAAAAAGGAAATATCTCTTTTAAAAACTTTTAAGGGAAATTCTTGCGGAAAAACCGCCTCTTACTGCAGGTGAGCAGTACTTACATTGATATCTTGGACTTACAACCAAGATTGACGTCTAGGGCTCGGGAGAAACTTGAGATCTCGGAGAATTCTTCGCGCCTACGCGTTCCTCTCATCGCGGGGATCCCGAATATAGGAATATCTCTCGGAGGAGAGCCTTGGCCGGCCCTCTTGGCCTTGGTGTTGGTCGGCGTCGCCCAAGAGAGGAGAGGGAGAGGAGTCGCGCGGCTAGGGTGAGGAAGAGAGAAACCAAAAATCCAATTTCCTCTCTTAACTTATCTATTTATACTATCTTTATAAAAAGAATCGTAACTACTCTATAAATATATTTCTCTCCATCTTTCGTTGTGCTTGATACCCTAGCCTAACCGGTCGCGCTCGCGCCTGGTCTCCTGCTGGTCGCGGGTTCGAACCCCCTGCTGCCCTTAAACGTTTTTTTCTTTTTTTTATATACCAAACGGACTCGGAAAATTCCATAAAAATATTCTAAAAATCCCTAAAAATATCTAGAATATTTCTAAACCATTTTTAAATAATTCTAAGGACTTTAAGAACTAAAAATAGGAATTTTGGGGCGTTACAGCACATCCCTTGGACCCATACTTCGGTCCGGTACAAGCCCATTCATAAAGTAAAATACTTTACATGCTTTATCATCCATATGGCATACATCTTCATTCATAAACGTGGCATGCATTTTCATTCATAAACATGGCATGCATTTTCATTCATAACCATGACATGCATTTTCCTTCATAAATATGGCATGCATCTTCATTCATAACATAGCATGTGTAACGACCCGGCCTGTCTACCGGCCCATTTACCGGTCTCACGACCGTCGTACCATCGTACTATCAACCATCGACCATGTCGTCATTCATAACATGGCATGCATCTTTATTCATACAACATGGCATGCACTTTCATTCATAAACATAACATGCATCTTCATTAATAAACATAACATGCATCTTCATTGATAGAACGTGGCCTACTTTCATAAACATCATTCTTATTCCTAGAGCTTGCATGATCATGACATATAAGGTAAACTTTGCATTACATTCATTGAACTTGTCATGTTTGCATAGACATTTATCCTAATCCATAGAACTTGCATGATCATGATACATAAGGTAAACATTGTATTTCATACATAAGCATGGTATCTATCTCAAGCATGCATGGGTAGGACTTCCATAAACCTACTACCTACCATTCAAGTACATGGCATAGGACATAAGACATTCATAAATAAACCCTATTAAGCATGGCATCCAATCATAAACATACAACATGAAACATGGTGCTTGGAATTAGGGTTATAGGTAACTTAATTTCTACCACATGCTTGAACCTTTATATAAACTTCATCATAAAGCATAAACCATCATTCTCCATACCCTAACTTTCCCCAAACCCTAATTACCTTGCTTGGCCGAAACCCATAAGGGGAAAAGTTCCATCATTCAATTACATGTAAGGTAGCATAAGGAGAAGTAACAACCATACAATACCTATAGGGTCACAAGCAGCCATTTAGGCTCATGATTAGGGTTCACCCTAACCCCAAACCCTACTTTCTAGGGTTGGCCGAAATGTATAAGAGCCATGGGTGCATGAATAAATTCATAGAATTTTCCAATTAAACATCTAACATCTTTCATACCATACCATAGGAGCCCTTAGGACCCTTACTTGAAGGAAACCCTAACTCTTTGCCCTAACCCTCTACTTGGCCGAAAGTTGTAGGGTCACAAGGCCTTGTGAAAATTCACATAAGTCACCCTCAATCTCCCTTATAGCATGATAATACACAAAACACATACTTGAAGGTTTAGATTCAACCCTACCCATGGGTTCTTGAGGTTGGCCGAAACCCTAGGAGGTCCTAGGGTACCCCAAAATTTCCCCAAATCACATTTTAACTTATATTCATCATGGACAAACATTAGGAAGCATGAGAAATATTTTTAACATCATTTTGGACCTTAAAACCCTAGTGGCCGAAAGTTTAGGGTCCCATATCATGATTTCGATCTCCAATGTAAATCTCAAAACCAACTTGATATCATGCTAAAAATCATAAGGAAACTATTATACCACAGGTGAGGGAGTCTTACCTTGGTTGATCTTGAGTATAAACCTTAGATTTGAAAGAAAGATGGAGATCTTGTTGCCTCTTGACCACCCCTAGCCTTTGTATCCTTATAGAAGCCTTGGATCTTGGGGATGAAGCCTAAGTGAACTTTTTTCCAAGGGAGAACCCTCTCCTTGGGTTTCGTCTAGAATGAGGAAGGAGGGAGGAAGAATGGTGACTTGATGGAAGAAGAGAAGTAACCCCCCATGCCTCTCTTTATTACTCATCAAGGAGGGTAAGTGAAGAGTCATGGTGTCTCTTCATTTCCCCCTAAGCCTTAACCATAATCAACTTCATTTCCTCATAGCACTCCCTTGCTAGGTGAATTGGTTAGAGCATGCATGGTTGTACATGAGGTCCAAGGTTCAATCCTTGGTGCATGCACAATTTTTTTCCACTTATTTCTATTTTATTTTCCTAGTATTTTCGAAAATCCCTTAAAAATTCCCCCATAATTATGTTAATATTTCTTATTAAAATCCCTTTATATTTCTATAAATTTTTACCTAAAATTCACCAATAATCATGGTACTAGAAAGCCCATATAAGGCCCATTAGTGCCTATTTCCCCAATTTACATGGAAAGATCATGGATTTCTAGGTAAAAATTCGTGTTAATATCTCTAGATCCCTTGGAAAATTATCTAGTCATGCTCAATATTTTAAAGAAATATTAAGAAAATTTTCCGGGTCGTTACAATTCCCCATACCTCGTGAAAGTTCGTCCTCGAACTTAGAATAGCTCCGGGTACTTGCGCCTCATCTCGTCCTCGCGTTCCCAGGTAGCTTCTTCGAACCGTTGACTTTGCCATAGAACCTTGACTAAGGGTACTTCCTTACTCCTTAGTTCCTGTACTTCCCGATCCAAGATCTGGATAGGCCTGCTTTCATAGCTTTGGTCCTCCTGCACTTGTACAGTCTGTGGCTCGATCACTTGGTCTATATTTGGGATACACTTTTTAAGCGTTGACACATGGAACACATTATGAATGGCCGACATCTCTGAAGGCAGCTCCAGCTCATACGCCACCTTACCAACTCTTTTCAGAATCAGGTACGGCCCCACGTAACGCGGACTTAGTTTTCCTTTCCTCCCAAATCTTGTCACCCCTTTCATAGGAGACACTTTCAGGAACACCAAATCTCCAACATTAAATTCCAGTGGTCTACGCCGGACGTCGGCATAGCTCTTCTGCCGGCTCTGAGCAGCCTCTATCCGTTGTCGAATATCCCGTATAGCTCGGGTGGTGCTGTCGATGACATCTGTTGTGAGCCCCATTTCCTTCCTTTCACCACCCTCGTACCAACAGATCGGAGATCTACATCTCCTCCCGTACAATGCTTCATAAGGTGCCATTCCGATTGTAGCTTGGTAGCTATTGTTGTAAGCGAATTCTGCTAAGCATAGATACCGACACCAGCTCCCTTTGAAATCCAAGGCACAAGCTCGCAACATGTCTTCTAGTACTTGATTCACCCGTTCGGTTTGCCCATCAGTCTGAGGGTGAAACGCGGTGCTAAATCGCAATTTAGTGCCAAGAGACTTCTGAACACATTCCCAAAAATGTGAAGTAAAGCGACCATCCCTATCTGAGATGATGGTCTTGGGAACTCCATGAAGTCTGATTATCTCCTTAACATACAATTGAGCCAGTTGTTCCATTGAATCAGTCATCTTGATTGCCAGGAAGTGAGCAGACTTCGTCAGCCTGTCCACAATAACCCAAATTGCATCATATCCATTCGTAGTCCTGGGAAGCCCTGAAATAAAATCCATAGAGATGTCTTCCCATTTCCACTCCGGAATTGCGAGTGGCTGCAGAACTCCCCCGGGTCGCTGATGTTCTGCTTTTACTTGCTGGCAAGTCATGCAAGTACTAACATACTGAGCCACATCCCTCTTCATTCCAGACCACCAGAACTTCTCCTTCAGATCTTGATACATCTTGGTGGACCCTGGATGCATCGAGTAAGGGGTTCCGTGAGCTTCTGCCAGTATTTCCCTTCGAAGCTCCGGATCATTAGGGATACATAGACGATCCCTAAGGTAGAGTACTCCCCCTTTGGCGATATGGAAACCGTCGCCCTTTCCTTCTAGGATCTCCTGTTTTATTTTCTGAAGACTCAAATCCCCATTTTGTTTTTCCAATATGTCCTCAAATAACGTGGGTGATATGGTCATGGTGGAAAGTCGCCCGGAGATGACTTCAACCCCAAAATTCATAATTTCTTCTTCGAGTGGTCGGGGTAATACAGCTATGGACATCAAGGTGGCACTGGACTTCCGGCTGAGTGCATCGGCCACTTTGTTTGCCTTCCCTGGATGGTAGAAGATCTCGCAGTCATAGTCCTTCACCAACTCGAGCCATCGGCGTTGTCTCATATTCAGGTCTTTCTGAGTGAAGAAATATCGCAGACTCTGGTGGTCTGTATAAATCTTACACTGCGCTCCATAGAGATAATGCCTCCATATTTTAAGAGCGAAGACTACCGCGGCCAGCTCCAGATCATGAGTGGGGTAATTCTGTTCATACTCCTTGAGTTGTCTAGAGGCGTAGGCAATAACCTTTCCATTCTGCATAAGTACAGCTCCAAGTCCTAGTTTGGAGGCATCGCTATACATGTCAAAGCTCTGATTACATTCTGGGAGGGTAAGGATTGGAGCGCTTGTAAGTCTCCTTTTTAGTTCCAAGAAACTCCTTTCACAGCTTTCCGTCCATTCATACTTCTTATCCTTCCGGGTGAGAGCCGTCAAAGGGGCTGCAATCCTTGAGAAGTCCTCCACAAATTTTCTATAATAGCCTGCCAGCCCAAGAAAACTTCTGGTTTCGCTGGCGTTCTTCGGCCGGCTCCAGTTATTCACAGCCTCAATCTTTATTGGATCTACCATAACCCCGTCCTTGGAAATGATATGGCCCAAAAAGCTCACTTGGTCGAGCCAGAACTCACACTTGGAAAATTTTGCATACAGTTGCTTTTCCCGAAGAATCTCTAATACTATCTTCAGGTGCTCAGCGTGCTCTTCTTGGGTCCTCGAATAAATAAGGATATCGTCGATGAAGACGATCACAAATTTGTCGAGGAACGACGAGAATACCCGATTCATAAGATCCATAAACATGGCAGGAGCATTCGTCACGCCGAAGGGCATAACCACAAACTCGAAGTGCCCGTACCTTGTTCGGAAAGCCGTCTTTGGAATATCCTCCTGTTTTACTCTAACTTGGTGATAACCAGACCTCAAATCAATTTTTGAGAAAACAGTGGCTCCCTTTAATTGGTCAAACAGGTCATCTATCCTCGGAAGGGGATACCTGTTCTTGATCGTTACGTTGTTCAGCGCTCGGTAATCTATGCACATTCGCATAGATCCGTCCTTCTTCTTCACAAACAGTACCGGAGCTCCCCACGGGGAATGACTAGGGCGTATAAATCCCTTATCCAGCAACTCCCGCAGCTGTTCCTGAAGCTCCTTTAATTCCACCGGCGCCATACGGTAAGGTGCTTTGGAGATCGGGTTAGTACCAGGAACCAATTCAATCTCAAATTCCACCTCTCTATCAGGAGCTAATCCTGGTAAGTCATCTGGGAAAACCTCTGGGTAATCGCATACCACCCGGACATCTTCCAGCTTCTGATTCGTCACTTGACTGGCATCAACCACATATGCTAGAAATCCAATACACCCTTTGTCTAACATCTTCTGAGCTTGGAGAGTTGATAAATATTTCCCGGTTCTTTTCCTTGGCTCTCCGATGAATTCGAACATAGAACCTGCCTCAGGTCGAAAGACCACCTTTCGCTTACGGCATTCAATAGAAGCACCGTATTTACCCAGGAAGTCCATTCCCATTATAACATCATAATCTTGCATGTCGAGTACTATCAGATCACAGTAAAGTTCCCTTCCTGCAATTCCGACCGGCACCGCACGCATCACATGAGTGGATGTCATTCTTTCTCCCGAGGGTAGGGTCGTTAAGAACCTGCAGTCTAACACTTGCGGACACCTATCTATCTTCTTGGTATATGACACAGAAATGAACGAGTGTGTTGCCCCAGTATCAAATAATGCAGTAGCATACTGACTGAAAATGAGTATCTGACCTGTGACAACCGTAGAAGCTTCCGCAGCGTCTTCCTTGGTAACCGAGAAAACCCTGGCATTTATCATAGTCGGTGGGGCCTCCAGCATCGGGGTACCTTCTGGTTCAGCTTGCATATAGTGTAGTTTCGCTGGGGCACCTTGGTACTGGACGAGTTGTTGGGAAGGTGCCTGGCTCCTGGTAGGACAGTAAGCCGCCATATGCCCTTCCACTCCACAGGTGAAACACCGATTAGTACCTCTTCGGCATTCCCCGGGGTGCCGTTTTCCGCATGTCGCGCACAGGATAGGTTTGGCCTGTTTATTTGCCGGCCCTCCCTGAGGGTTGTTCCATGGCTTCCGTTTACCGCTCTGGTCTCCCTTCCAGTTGTTATTGGCGCCCTGGGGTTTCTGCCCTCCTGAGCGGTAATGAAAGGAAAACATCAATGATAATGGAAGGAAGAATCGAGAATCCCGGAGTGAACTTGATCCTTACTTTCATTCAGTGCCTTCCTTTGTTGATTGATGTTATTCAGATAGTGCTCAGTGAGTAAGGCGCTACTAAATAGCTCCTCGGCAGTCTGCGGTCGGTTAACTCCGCCAGCCACGTTCAGAGCTATTTCGGGTCGCAACATTCTCAGCATAAGTCGGACCCTTTCCTTCTCGGTGCGGACCAGCTCGGGGCATAGGCGAGCTAGTCGATTGAATTTCTTCACGGCTTCATTGACTGAGAGGTCACCCTGTCGAAATTCCGTGAACTCGTCGTAATGTCTGTTGGTGACCCGCATATTGAAGAATTCCTCGAAGAACTCCGACTCGAAGTCCGACCACGTCATCTGGTTCACTTGTCTTTTGGCCTTGACCCTCTCCCACCACATTCTGGCATCTCCAGAAAGGCAGAAGGACGCACACTTGATTTTCTCATGCTCCGGCCAGTCTAGCAGCTCCATGGTACTTTCCACTGTCTTGAACCACGCTTGGGCGTCCCACGGTTCGCCAACACCCGAGAAATTTTCCAGTTTCAGCCTCAACCACTGAATCAGATAAGCCTCTTGACGTGCTACCGTGGTCGGGCCCGTCGGAGGGTTCTGCGTAACTGTGGGTGCAACAGGTGTAGCAGTTTGGTTCGCTGGGGGAGTAGTGGAATTTTCTTGCTGGTTCATCAGGGTGTTAATGGTTTGCTGCTGCTCAGTAACTTGACGTTGGAGCTGGGTTACTAGCTGCATCAGGTCAGGTGACGGAGTTGTCTCGTTAAGTCGGTTACTCTGTCTTCTAGCCATGTTTTTCTTCACCAAGACAAGTATGGCCAATATCAGTTTTTTTTCCTACCCCTATATCAGTCCTAAGTATTTGATTTCATAAAAGAAGATAAAATATCGTTCATAGTTACATATCCTAAAGTACTTTTCGTCATAAACATCGTTCATACTTGCATATCCTAAAATCATAAAGTATCCTAAAAGTGCTTACTATCATAAGATATGCAAAGAGGTACTTACTTGGAAGCTGCAGGAAGAATGCTTGATGTGTGTGTAGTGAGATGGCGATTGGCTCTGATACCAACCTGTAACGCCCGCTTTTTTTTCCATAAAGCGGCGTTACGTTAACATACTTAGGCATGTAGACATCATACTGCAGCGGAATAACTTTAATACTTACACATACATGCCCTACTACCATTCCTAACATAATGACATGGGAACTTGGCATATTAACTTTATACTTAGCATCATATCATACTTAGCATCATGTCATACTTAGCATCATGTCATATAGTCGCATAAGTCATTATTCAAACACATAAGTAGCAAACATAAGGTTCTAGCATAAGACCGGTAAACATATTATTTTCGTGGCCAAGTCACTACCACACACACACATTCTTGTCTTCCTGCTGCTTCCTTATTATCCCCTGGCGTGATCTGCGGTATAAGGAAATAAGACTATAAGCACATCGGCTTAGTAAAACTCTTTCCTACTCACTAAACCATTCGTCATATCATACATGAACATATGAAACATTCAACATAGCATACATAATTATCATTGCATAATTCTTAACATGAACGTAAGCATATAACATGGCTTTCTTTGACATAACATAAGCATATAACATGGTTCTTAACACAACATAAGCATAGCATGGTTCTTATCATAACATAAGCATGACATGGTTCTTAACATAACATGAGCATAGCATGGTTCTTATCATAACATAAGCATAGCATGGTTCTTATCATAACATAAGCATAGCCTAATACATGACATAGACATAAACATAATTCAACCTAACATGGCATAATACATGACATAAACATAAACATAAATAAACATTCTTAACATGGCATGATACATGGCATAAACATAAACATAAAGAACATTCTTAACACGCATGATACATGGCATAAACATAAACGTAAAGAACATTCTTAACATGCATGATACATGGCATAAACATAAACGTAAAGCATGAACTAACCTGTATGGCATAAACATAGGCATGCTTTCTATCATATCATATGGCATCTTCTTAACATAACCATAAGCATAAATCGTTTACTATCATGCATATTTCTTGACATGAGACATAAGTATAAGACATTTCTATCATAGCATAATGCATACATAAATGCATGAGTCTAATGCTTATACATAAGGATGCTTAACTTTTAAAATCATACTTTTAAATACTTAAAAATCATTGGGGGTCCCCGGCTTGTACCACATACATACATCATAAGCGCGCATCCCTAAGTAAATACGAGGTAGCGAGCCCCGACCTACTAGGGTAAGGACAGCATAGTCGGTAGTCCCAGAACCGGGGCATTCTTAAGGTGCCCATCCCTGTTGCACAGCTTCGGTAGTGCCAGAACCGTGGACAGCATAGTCGGTAGTCCAGAACCGGGGCCTTCTTAAGGTGCCCATCCCTTGGACCCATACTTCGGTCCAGTACAAGCCCATTCATAAAGTAAAATACTTTACATGCTTTATCATCCATATGGCATACATCTTCATTCATAAACGTGACATGCATTTTCATTCATAAACATGACATGCATTTTCATTCATAACCATGGCATGCATTTTCCTTCATAAATATGGCATGCATCTTCATTCATAACATAGCATGTGTAACGACCCGGCCCGTCTACCGGCCCATTTACCGGCCCATTTACCGGTCTCACGACCGTCGTACCGTCAACCGTCGACCGTGTCGTCATTCATAACATGGAATGCATCTTTATTCATACAACATGGCATGCACTTTCATTCATAAACATAACATGCATCTTCATTAATAAACATAACATGCATCTTCATTGATAGAACGTGGCCTACTTTCATAAACATCATTCTTATTCCTAGAGCTTGCATGATCATGGCATATAAGGTAAACTTTGCATTACATTCATTGAACTTGTCATGTTTGCATAGACATTTATCCTAATCCATAGAACTTGCATGATCATGATACATAAGGTAAACATTGCATTTCATACATAAGCATGGTATCTATCTCAAGCATGCATGGGTAGGACTTCCATAAACCTACTACCTACCATTCAAGTACATGGCATAGGACATAAGACATTCATAAATAAACCCTATTAAGCATGGCATCCAATCATAAACATACAACATGAAACATGGTGCTTGGAATTAGGGTTATAGGTAACTTAATTTCTACCACATGCTTGAACCTTTATATAAACTTCATCATAAAGCATAAACCATCATTCTCCATACCCTAACTTTCCCCAAACCCTAATTACCTTGCTTGGCCGAAACCCATAAGGGGAAAAGTTCCATCATTCAATTACATGTAAGGTAGCATAAGGAGAAGTAACAACCATACAATACCTATAGGGTCACAAGAAGCCATTTAGGCTCATGATTAGGGTTCACCCTAACCCCAAACCCTACTTTCTAGGGTTGGCCGAAATGTATAAGGGCCATGGGTGCATGAATAAATTCATAGAATTTTCCAATTAAACATCTAACATCTTTCATACCATACCATAGGAGCCCTTAGGACCCTTACTTGAAGGAAACCCTAACTCTTTGCCCTAACCCTCTACTTGGCCGAAAGTTGTAGGGTCACAAGGCCTTGTGAAAATTCACATAAGTCACCCTCAATCTCCCTTATAGCATGATAATACACAAAACACATACTTGAAGGTTTAGATTCAACCCTACCCATGGGTTCTTGAGGTTGGCCGAAACCCTAGGAGGTCCTAGGGTACCCCAAAATTTCCCCAAATCTCATTTTAACTTATATTCATCATGGACAAACATTAGGAAGCATGAGAAATATTTTTAACATCATTTTGGACCTTAAAACCCTAGTGGCCGAAAGTTTAGGGTCCCATATCATGATTTCTCCAATGTAAATCTCAAAACCAACTTGATATCATGCTAAAAATCATAAGGAAACTATTATACCACAGGTGAGGGAGTCTTACCTTGGTTGATCTTGAGTATAAACCTTAGATTTGAAAGAAAGATGGAGATCTTGTTGCCTCTTGACCACCCCTAGCCTTTGTATCCTTATAGAAGCCTTGGATCTTGGGGATGAAGCCTAAGTGAACTTTTTCCAAGGGAGAACCCTCTCCTTGGGTTTCGGCTAGAATGAGGAAGGAGGGAGGAAGAATGGTGACTTGATGGAAGAAGAGAAGTAACCCCCCATGCCTCTCTTTATTACTCATCAAGGAGGGTAAGTGAAGAGTCATGGTGTCTCTTCATTTCCCCCTAAGCCTTAACCATAATCCACTTCATTTCCTTATAGCACTCCCTTGCTAGGTGAATTGGTTAGAGCATGCATGGTTGTACATGAGGTCCAAGGTTCAATCCTTCGTGCATCCACAATTTTTTTCCACTTATTTCTATTTTATTTTCCTAGTATTTTCGAAAATCCCTTAAAAATTCCCCCATAATTATGTTAATATTTCTTATTAAAATCCATTTATATTTCTATAAATTTTTACCTAAAATTCACCAATAATCATGGTACTAGAAAGCCCAAATAAGGCCTATTAGTGCCTATTTCCCCAATTTACATGGAAAAATCATGGATTTCTAGGTAAAAATTCGTGTTAATATCTCTAGATCCCTTGAAAAATTATCTAGTCATGCTCAATATTTTAAAGAAATATTAAAAAAAATTTCCGGGTTGTTACAAAGGTAAACTCTCCTGAGAGGAGTGGGTGAGGACGCGTTTCCCGTCGAGGGAACAGTAGGCGTCGGTTCGACCTAAGGTTCCATTTGGGAGACCCGAAGTCAGAACCAAGATAGCTACAACTGTAATTATTGCTTATTATGTTTCTGGGACTATCCTAAGTTGCAGGGTCGAAGGACTGATCGTTTGCAAGTGAAGGTGTTTCACTGGGCCTAGGTGCCTGAATGGAGACAGGCGCCCGAATGGGCTCAGGCGCCCGTAAGGATACGGGCGTCCAAGAGTGAAGGAAAAACACAAAACATAGCTGTGAAGCCACTGGACCAAGGCGGATCAGGCGCCCATGAGGTCACGGGCGCCCCCAATAGCTCAGGCGCCCAAGTGGGGAGGATAAGCGCTGACCGAGCCCGCGGATAAGGATTCGCAGATTGGAGGGCACGTGTCAGGCGCCCCCAACCTATCAGGCGCCCGTTTGAGCACTATTAAAGGGGCTTGACCCTAAGGCTTCAACAACACATTCTCTCAATGCTCCAAAGCTTTTCGTTCAAGCGCTACACCCCGGCAAACTCCGACTTCCAGATCCAGCACCGACGATGACCCTCTGCACCGAAATACGATCCACATCGGGCGTCGGTAATGAAAAGTGTAGAAATTTTAATTTCCTAAAATACTGCTGTACTTAACTTGTAAATCCTTTTTGCGCGATTATAGTATTGCCCAAAGTAAACGGTCAAGGATCGTGGGCCTTGGAGTAGGAGCCGATTGCGACTCCGAACCAAGTAAAAATCTACTTGTGTTCCTGTGTGATTTATTTCCGCTGCGTATTTACTCTTTCTTTAATCCGAAAAGTTTTAATGATATTCACCCCCCTCTATCGTTTTTCTCGATCCAACACTGGGTTCTTTGCTAATCAATTTGCCAAACATTAGGTCTTCTTGGCTAACCCTATGGTCAAACTAATTAGTCCTAGGTTTATCCTGCCAAACATCATGTCCTGTTTGTCTTAACCCTTGGTCAGACTGACCAGAACTTGGTATATTGTTAAACATCGAAATACTAAAGGTTGGTTGTTCTTGTCTGATGCTTTTTGCACCAACAGATTGAGTATAAATCAATATATCTGAATGTGTTTGAATAGCTCATAGAAGATTCACCTCTTATCAGGATTATTAATTGTAAGTATTTGGTCAAAGCAAAAATATCTCAAGTGGATCGTCTTCTTGGACACATGTTTGAGTAATTTGATTCATAGGACAAGGAACTATTACTTGGGTTAGGTGTGACATAGTCAGCCTAGTGGGGACTAACACACAGACCATGTCATGAACCAAGTGGGTATAAGATTAGTGAAAGGAACCAATACACTGATAACTATAGTTGCTAAAAGGTTTAGAATTAGCTCTGGGATCAACTGTGATTTTCCAGTCAATTGGTGGTAAAGTGTCACTCATGATATATTCATAATTAATGATTAATTATGAATGACCAACATAATCAGGAACCTATTAGGTCACATGCACTACGAGTATATCTGAAAGACATAAAATAAGTTTGAGAATAGAATTCTCAAATTAAGAGATATTAAGTCTGATAGGACTAGATGAAGGGCAAGTATGAAAAGTATTTATCACCCTAAAAGCGATGGTGGGTCACCCCTCTTGTAAGTTAGATTAGATTCACTTTCATTTTAGTTATTAACTAAAATTCATTTGGTTTTAAACCATGTTGGTTTGGTTTTGAGCCAAACTTATTGCTAGCACATTATGTGGGATCGGTTAGAAACGATAGAGGGGGGGGGGTGAATATTGTTCGACAAAATTCTTCGGAAATCGTAAGAGTAGTTGCACGGCAGAAAAGAAAAACCAACGCTAACACGTTTGTTTTTACTTGGTTCGGAGTCGCGGTCAGCTCCTACTCCAAGGCCCACGGTCCTTGACCGTTTACGACGGGCAATTCTATATTTCGTCAAATAATTACAAGTAGAAGTTCGAATATATAATAAAAGATTACAACAATTAAACTAACTTATACCGATGACTGGAAGATCGGAGTGTCATAGTCGTGGGTCGTCGTTGGTCTTGGAATCTTGAGCACAGGGCGTTTCGGAGCAGAGCGCGTCGAAGAATGCATTGGAAAATGTTGTAAGCAATTGGTATTGAAGCCTAGGGGGTGAACCCCCTTTTATAGTCATAGCTGGGGCGCCTGTGTTGAAGGGGGCGCCTGACACGTGGCCCTCTCTGTGCGAACCTCAATCCACAGACTTGGCCAGCGCTTATCCCCTCAACCAGGGCGCCTGAGCTGACTGGGGCGCATGTGTAAACACAGGTGCCTCATTGACTGTTTTAAGGCTTGCGTGGCAGTTTGCTTCGAGTGCTTGGAGTAAACCTTCACTGGGGTGCCTGTCTCAACACAGGCGCCTAGCCCAGTAGGGTGCCTCACTCCATTGAGGCGCCTGAATGCAGAAATCTTCATCCCTTCGTTTCTGCAACTAGGGTTAGTTCCAAAACACAACAAGCATATAAATGATATAGATTAAACCATGATTTACAGCCTGAGCTATCTTGGTTCTGACTTTGGGCTTCCCAAATGGAACCTTAGGTCGAACTGACGCCTAATGTTCCCTCCACAGGGAACGCGTCCTCACCTACTCCTCTCAGGAGATTTTACTAGTTTGCCAACTGATGGTACCCAATACTAGTGTCACGATGAACACTCAAATTTAGATATTTATAAACTGAAAACCCTTGGCTAACAAAGTTAAAATGTAGTAGAGGGGCCTCATTTCGTATTTTTCCAAGGACTAGTTGAATGAATGTTTAACTCAACCTTGCAAGTTGTTGTCATTTAATGATTTGGGTTTTCTAATAGAATGGGGCTTTTGGCGATAAGGAAATGACAATATGAAATAGACTAGAATGAACTCAACTAAAGCATGGAATGAATAGGAAATTGCAAGAATTACTCTAATCCTATTGAAAGAAACTAAGCGATTCGATTGCAAATTATTGAAATGAAACTTAAGAACTAAACTTCAATGCAGGAAATAAATTGTAGAGAATTAATTGCAAGGAATTTAAAGCTAGAACAAAACAATTCTTAGGAACTTGACTTAAAGTGTAGTTGGAGCAAACTATAGCAATGTAAAGAAAACAAGTGCTTGGAACAAAATTATCCTAAATTAAAACATCAAATTAGTTCGTCAACAGGACTTCCCTTTGTCGTCACACAAAGATTGAGCTATGAACCCCCTAGCTCAAAAACCAACAAAAGAAGTCTTCCTTGGATCAATTTGTTGTGAGTTACCTTCCTGATCGGTCAACCGATTGATCAGGTCCTCTTCTGATCGGTCACGGGACCGATCAGAGACACCTCTGTCCGGTCACCACGATCGGTCAGTAGCTGACCACTGATCTCCTCTTGACGCGCTGATTCGCGATTGATCCAAAAACCTTCAGAACTGCGTCGGAGAACCCCTCCTAACAATCCTTCATCTTCGGTAGATGAAAACCCGCAATCAAGTGAAGCAATCGGTGGAATGGAGCTCAGGAGAAACCCTCCCCTTTGCTCCTCATAGCTGTGAGAATAGTTAGCAAACAAAACTTGAAAACTTACCTCCGCGATCGGAAATCTTGAAGACAAAACTAAATCTAATGTTGGTCGCGCGATCTAAGGAAGAAAACGAGGAGCAAAAACGATGAAGAAATGAAAAATCGGAAGAAAACTGGAAGAACAGGAAGAACTGCAACACGCGACCCCCCGATCTGAAGAGGGAATTCCGCATTTAAACATCCCATTTAAATTTGGGCGGCTGAGATCGTTCTGGATTCATCCGACGATTGGATTAACTCAGATCTGAACCAAACTTCCCAGATCTTGATATGTGGCTCTGATCTACTCCTCTTTAGCATGGATCAATCAAATCTACGACGGATGGCTCAAATCTTCCTCTCTTTTGAATGTATGGGCTAGATTCTCTTGATCTTGATCCAACGGTCAGATTGCTTCTGATTTGGATGAAAATTTCAGATCTTGATCCATGAACTTGATTAGGTCTATGTTGAGCTTGGATTGATCAGAAGTTGACGGATGACTCAGATCTAGCCGTTTCTTGATCGGACGGCCCATATTAATCCAAGGCTTGATCGCCTTGATCCGAATCCAATTCTGGCTCAAGTCTGACCCAATCTGGTCTAGGTCCATGATCATTTGAAGCCTACAAAATTAGATTCACATTTTAGTGCCAAAATATCTCAAATATACAAAGATATAATTCAAAAGCTAAAATAGAGATAATTCATGAAACCTTAAGTAAATGCAAACTTAAGCATATAATAGTGGATCAAAACATGGATTTGAGAGCCTAAATTTATCAATAAAATGGTAATTATCACCAACCGGCTCCTCCGGTTGGACTTTTGCCTAATTCTCCGGACCAGGTCTTAGTGCCCAGCTTCACTCACCAGGTCTTAGTGCCCAGCTTTACTCACCAGGTCTTAGTTGACCATCTTCACTCACCAGGTCTTAGTGTCCAGTTTCACTCACCAGGTCTTAGTTGCCCAGCCCATGGCCAGGACTTAGTGCCCAATTCTTAGAACCAGGATTTAGTACCTAGTGTGCCTAGGACTTTACCTGCACACTTGATTAACTTTGTTAGATAACAACAAAACCTTATCCTCTGAACCCTTTGTCATTATCAAAACATAGGTTTGACTTTGGTGCTTCCGGCACCAACAATCTCCCCCTCTTTGATTTATGGCAACACGGTTCAAAAAGTTAAGAAAAATATTTTATAGCACATCTAACAAGCAAGATTGTCTAACAAATACCTAAAATAATTTTAAATTATCTCCCCCTGTAATAAACATTCTCCTCCTCAACAGGCATTCAGTTTTTGTAAAATTTCTAAGTACTTTTAAGTTAGACTAAGTGTTTTGCAAAAACATTTTTACCAAAAAAACTTTTTACACTTAGACAATTTTCCACTTAGACAAGTTTTGCAAGCCTAAATTTTGGTTAAAAAAAACTTTTACTTACAAGGCTTTGCAAAAAGAATTTTGAAAAATTTATTCAAAATTTTAAAAGGATTTCAATTTTTGCACACTTAGAAAGATTTCTCTTAAGAACAGTTTGTGCAAAAAAACATTTTACTTGAAAAAAACACTTTAAGGAATTTTTAAACAGGTTTTCACAAAGATTTGTTCTCTAAGATAAACTTTACTTAGAAACATTTGCCAAAAATTTCAAAAGGTTTTTGCTTAGACAAACTTTGTTTACTAAGGAAAATTTTACTTAGAAATATATAGAAAAATGCTCTTCAAAAATTTTAAAACACTTAGAAATTTTTGAAAGCTCTTAGAAATACTTTAAAAGAAAATTTTGAAGTTCTTAAACCATTTGAAGCACTTAAAAAAATTTTGAAGCACTTTAAAAAATTTTTGAAGTACTTAGAACAAATTTTGAAGTACTTAGAAAAAATTTTTGAAGTACTTAGAAAATTTATTTTAAAGTACTTAGACATTTTACTTTACTTTTTGAAGCAGAGATAAAAATTTGAAAAAATTTGCTCTCTCTTTTCTCCTTTCTCTCCCCCTTTGCCATATATCAAAAAATTGATAACAACTGTT
The DNA here is from genome assembly GCA_024364735.1 of Boesenbergia rotunda. NCBI lineage: Eukaryota > Viridiplantae > Streptophyta > Magnoliopsida > Zingiberales > Zingiberaceae > Boesenbergia > Boesenbergia rotunda. The sequence goes on along the minus strand of JAGFNQ010002027.1, from coordinate 16,430 downwards.
GCAAGTTAATTTTGATTTACAGCTAGTTACAAATTGGAAGTCTGTATTGAACCAACTCTAGTGAAGTCAAGCAAAACAAACCAATTAATCTGACTCCGTTCGGGTCCTGTCTAACCCAGTTAGCTACTTGGTTCGGAGTATCGATCTTAAAATTTTTCGAAAAGTAGAGCGATTATGCAGTGGAAAACAAGAAAACAATCGCTAACACAAGTTATTTTTACTTGGATCAGAGTCGCGGTCGGCTCCTACTCCAAGGCCCACGGTCCTTGACCGTTTACGTTGGACAATTCTATATTCGTAAAAATCTTTTACAAGTTCAAGTACAGATATAGAATTGAAATTCAAAGTACAACACCTTTCATAATTTAAATGTTACTGACGCCCGAGGTGGATGGAAGTTCAAAGCAGCGGGTCATCGTCGGCGCTGGAATCATGAGGTCGGAGCTTGTCGGAATGTAGCGCTTGAACGAAAGTGCTGAGAGCGATGTGAGCGAGATTGTTTGAAGCCTTGGGGGTGAACCCCTATTTATAGCAGCCATAGAGGCGCCTGTATTGATAGGGGGCGCCTGACACGTGGCCTCTCCTGCGAGAACTCTAATCCGCAGGCTCGGTCAGTGCTTATCCCCTTCAATGAGGCACCTGAGCTGATGGGGGTGCCTGTGTTAACACAGGCGCCTGAGCTGACTTGGTCCAGAGGCTTCGTGGCAGTTTGCTTCGATGGTTTTGTTTTTGCCTTGCACTGGGGCGCCCGTATCCATCCGGGCGCCTAGCCCAGTGAGGCACCTGAGCTGCAGAAATACCGTTCCTTCGTTCCATGCAACCAAGGTTAGTTCCAAAACACAAGAAGCAAGTATGTTAGACATTATTTACAGCCTAAGCTGTCTTGGTTCTGACTTTGGGTCTCCCAAATGGAACCCTAGGTCGAACCGATGCCTAATATTTCCTCCTCAGGGGAATGCGCCCTTACCTACTCCTCTCGGGAGAATTTACCTCTTTGCCAACCGACTCCTCCGGTTGGACTTTTGCCCAGCTTCACTCACCAGGTCTTCGGTGCCTAGTCCTCGACCAAGTCTTAGTGCCCAACTTCCAGTCAGGTCTTCGTGCCTAGTCTGCGACAAGGACTTCTTGCCCAACTTCCGGTCAGGTCTTCGGTGCCCAGCCCTTTGCTAGGACTTCTTGCCCAGTCCTCGACCAGGACTTCTTGCCCAGCCCTTTGACAGGACTTCTTGCCTAGTGTACCTAGGACTTTCTTGTACACTTAGTAAGCTTGTTAGATCACAACAACACCTTAACTTTTGAACCCTTTGCCATTATCAAAACACAGGTTTGACTTTGGTGCTTCTGGCACCAACAATCTCTCCCTTTTTGATTTATGGCAACACGGTTCAAAAAGTTAAGTTAAAAAGATAACATATTTAACAAGCAAAGAAGTCATAAGAAAAATTCAGTTTTCTCCCCCTGAAACGAATATTCTCCCCTGAGTTTTTCAAAGATATGTAGGTTTTTGTAAGCCTTCTATGTGCTTTAGATTTTGACTAAGTACTGAAGTATTTATACTTAGATAAAAAGGTTTTTTGAAAAAGTTTAAAATTTTTTTCCAAGCTTTCTATACTTTAGAAGATTTTGTAAGTTTTTCACACTTAGAAAATTTTCCAAAAAGTTTTTGCAAGTTTTTCATACTTAGAAAAATTTTCAAAAAGTTTTTGCAAGTTTTTTTTACACTTAGAAAATTTTCCAGAAAGTTTTTGCAACAAAAACACTTAGATTTTCACTTAGAACCATTTGAGTACTTAGAAAATACTTAGAAATGCTTAGATTTGAAAAACATTTTTAAGCTCTTTAGTTATTTACTTTTTGAAAATAGATAAAAAAATTTTGAAAAAAAATTCTCCTTTCCTTTCTCTCCCCCTTTGCCATATATCAAAAAAATAAATTGATACTTATTAACCAACTCTAATAAGCATAAACTGGACCAAACCAAATTAAACTTTTCTTGTTTGGGTCCTGTCTAACCATGTTAGCTACTTACTAACTGTCATAAATAGTAGCTTTCGCTAGGGTTAGTCAAGTTAAGTGATCTGATCAAGTTAGATTTTCTAAGTTTGACACTTAACCTGATTGTTGTTCAACTTGTATTTATTCCCCCAGTTACTGCAGAAACACTGAGTTAAAGCATCTCGAATCAAGGCATAGACCTAAGCATCTCAACCCAATCTAGGTTGTCAATCAAAAGTACCCTAAGGTGCTTGTGAGATGTTGGCTTCTAGATCTATAGGTGCATGCAGTTCTAGGGTTATGGCCTAAGCTAAGTCCATTTGCGAAAAATCCCTAGTTTTGAAGGGAGTAAGTTTTTGAAAAAAAAAACTAAGTTGAAAAATCATTTTAAATTTCAAAAAAAAACTTGATAACAGAAATGATTTTTTCTTTTAAAAAAATTAATTAAACAAATAAGAAGTAAAACAATTTTTTGGAAAAAAATATAGAGCAGTCCTATTCTACTAAGCATAACCCTAACTACCTTCTTAGTGAGCTAAACTCAGACTCAGGTAAGGGTTTGGTAAAGATATCAGCTAAGTTGGACTTTGAGTCCACATGCTTAAGGACTATTTCACTCTTGGCTACATGATCCCTTACAAAATGATGTTTAACTTCTATATGTTTTGTTCTGGAGTGTTGAATTGGGTTTTTAGTCAGGTTGATCGAACTAATGTTATCAATATAGACATGGGTTTGGGTGTAGTCAAGCTGGAAGTCCTTAAGAGTGTGCATCATCCACAAAAGTTGTGCGACACATTCTTCTAGGGCAACATATTCTGCTTCTGTTGTAGACAGTGCTACACAGTGTTGCTTTCTGCTACACCAGCTGACTAGACTATGTCCTAATACTTGGCAACTTCCACTAGTACTTTTTCTATCTGACTTGCACCCAGCATAGTCAGAGTCAGAATATCCTGACAATTCAAAAGTGGAAGTCTTAGGATACCAAATTCCTACATTTAGGGTACCCTTAATGTACCTAAGTATTCGTTTTAGGGCTGCTAAGTGGGATTCCTTAGCACAAGTTTGGTACCTATCACACATTCCTACAGAGAATATGATATCAGGTCTGCTAGTTATAATGTAAAGTAGACTTCCAATCATACTTCGGTATAGCTTATGATCTACAGGCTTACCTTCAGGGTCACTATCAATTTTGACATTTTTGGCCATAGGGGTACTTATGCTTTTGGAGTTATCCATTTTAAATTTCATTATTAGCTCTTTAGCATACTTGGACTGGTGAACATAATTACCATCTCTAGTTTGCTTAATTTGCAATCCTAAGAAAAAGTTTAGCTCACCTACTAAGCTCATTTCGAATTCATTTTCCATTATTTTTACAAATTCTTTTAGAAAGTTTGAGTTGGTGGATCTGAAAATTATATCGTTAACAAAAATTTGGGCAATAAAAATGTCTTTTTCTAAGGTTTTAACGAAAAGAGTGGAGTCAATTTGTCCTTGGTTAAATTCCTTAGAAATATGATAGGTTGATAAACGTTCATACCATGCCCTAGGTGCTTGTTTCAACCCATACAGTGCTTTTCTAAGTTTAAAGACATACTCAGGTTTTTCTAGGTCCTCAAATCTGGGGGGTTGTCCTACATAAACTTCTTCATTGAGGAACCCATTTAAAAAGGCAGACTTAACGTCTATTTGGTATAGCTTGAACCCTCTATGGGCTGCAAATACTAACAACATTCTAATTGACTCAAGTCTGGCTACTGGGGCATAGGTTTCATCATAGTCTAATCCTTTGACTTGACTGAACCCTTTAGCTACTAAGCGGGCTTTATTTCTAACTATTTCCCCTTTGTCATTTAGTTTATTCCTAAACACCCACTTAGTATCTATAATAGACTTGCCCTCAGGTTTAGGTACTAGTTCCCAAACTTGGTTTCTCTCAAATTGGGCTAACTCCTCTTGCATAGCTGTAACGCCCGCTTTTTTTTTCATAAAGCGGCGTTATGTTAACATACTTAGGGCATGTAGACATCATAATGCAGCGGAAACCTTTAAACTTACACCTACATGCACTTCCTACCATTCCTAGCATCATAACATGGGAACTTGGCATATTAACTTTATACTTAGCATCATATCATACTTAGCATCATATCATATTTTAGCATCATGTCATTCTTAGCATCATATCATACTTTAGCATCATGTCCTAGAGTCACATTCAAGTACTTAATAGTAAAGGTAAAGTTCTATCATAAGACAAGCAAACATATGGTCTCTTGGCCAAGTCACTATCACACACATGCTTTAAGGCCCTCCTGCTGCTTCCTTACTGTCCCCTTGCGTGATCTGCGGTATAAGAAAAATAAGACTATAAGCACACAGGCTTAGTAAGACTCTTTCCTACTCACTAAAACCATTCATCATTTAATCATGAGCACATAAGACATTAACATACTTAGTGCTTTACTTAGAACATAAACCTTTTCATCATTTAGCATACATTCGTCATGGCATGAACATAACTTAATCACCTTCGTAGCATGGCATAAACATAACCATAAAACATTCATGGCATGACATAATACTTGGCATAGACATCAATATCGTAACCATTCATAGCATGGCATAATACTTGGCATAGACATAGACATAATAAACATAACCTCATAAACATTCTTAGCATGAACCTAAAATAAAATCATGGTATCCTAACTTAGCACAACGTAATTAAATCATGGCATCATTACTAGCATGAACATAAATAAAATCATGGCATCCTAACTTAGCATAAACATAATTAAATCATGGCATCTTAGCTAGCATAAACATAAGTAAATCATGGCATCCTAAACTAGCACAAACATAAATAAAATCATGGCATTTTAACTTAGCATAAACATAAATAAATCATGGCATCCTAAACTAGCATAGACATAAATAAATTATGGCATCCTAAACTAGCATAAACATAAATAAATCATGACATCCTAAACTAGCATAAACATAAATAAAATCATGGCATTTTAACTTAACATAAACATAAATAAATCATGGCATTCTAACTTAGCATAAACACAATTAAATCATGGCATCATATATTAGCATAAACATACATAAAATCATTTGCATAAACATACCTTGCATAAACTTACTTTGCATAGTATTCTTATCATAAATATAATGTATAACATGGATGAATGCATGTGGCAATTGCATATATATATATATAAGGATGCTTAATCTTTAAAAACATGCTTTTAAATACTTTAACATAATCATATCATTCATTGGGCCCTGGCTTGTACCACATTCATTCATCATATGCGTGCATCCCTAAGTAAATACGAGGTAGCTAATCTCGACCTACTAGGGTAAGGACAGCTTCATCGGTAGTCCCGAACCGTAAGGACAGCTTCATCGGTAGTCCCGAACCGTGGACAGCTTCATCGGTAGTCCAAAACCGTGGACCTTACTTAGGTCCGGTACAAGCCCATAAAATAAAATAAAATGCTTTCACATGTTTCTTCATTCATAACCATTCATAGCATATTCATTCATTCATCATACTTTCATCATACTTAACATCATCGTTATGCCTTAAAGGCATGAACTTTAACTTCATTCATCATTTTCATTCTTAAACATGGCATATGTACACATCATTCATAAAGCATGGCATACATACAATTTATTCATAAACATGGCATACCTACATATCATTCATAAGACATGGCATACATACATATTATTCATAAAACATGGCATACATACATATCATTCATAGATCATGGCACATGTCTTAAACATTTATGACCTAATCATATAATTCATGACATATAAACTAATGGTTTGGTTAACATAAAAATTCTTCCATCTTACTTAAACATACCTCTTAGTAACCTATACCCAAGCATCTTGGTAGGTTTAACCCAACCCTAGCCCTAGGTTATGTCCTTGGCCGAAAGTCCCCAAGGAACCCTAGGTCCATGAACCTTCACATAACTTCCCAAACAACATCTCATACACATATATTAGGCCATAGGAACCCTTTGATTCCATACTTAAGGCCAACCCTAATCCTTTAGCCCTAATCTTACTCTTGGCCGAAACTTCAAGGCCATGGGGGTATGGAAAAATTTCCAATAAAACCCCAAATCAATTATTAAACACTAACCATACCTTACCATAGGGCCATTGGGGCCCTTACTTGAAATAAGTCCTAACATTCCACCCTTTTAGGGTACTTGGCCGAAACCTATAGGGTCTCAAGGCCATGTGAAACATTCACATAAACACCCTCCATCTCTCTTATATCATGTTAATACATCAAACTCATACTTGGGGTTTTAGACCCAACTCCACCCATGGGGTCTTGTTGTTGGCCGAAACCCTAGGGTGTCCTAGGGTACCCCAAAAATTCCCAAAAATTATTTTTAATCTCTAAACATCATGAGAGAACATTAAACAATATTATAAATATTTTTAGCATCATCTTTGACCCTAAACTTCTAGTGGCCGAAACCCATAAACCTAGGGTTCTTGGTTTTCTTTCCTTTCAACATCAAATACAAAAACCAACCAATATATCATGCTAAAAATCATGGAAATCATAAGGAACTATTATACCACAGGTGAGGGAGTCTTACCTTGGTTGATCTTGATTATAAACCTTAGCATTGAGAGAAGGATGGAAATCTTGTTGCCTCTTGACCACCCTTAGCCCTTGTACTCTTGTGAAGACCTTAGATCTTGGAGATGGAGCCTTGGTGGAAGTTTTTCCAAGGGAGAACTCCTCCTTGGGGTTTCGGCTAGAATGAGGAGGGAGGAGGGGAGCAAATGCAATTGATGGAAGGAAGAAAGAAACTCCCAAACCCCCCTCTTTATCACCCATTAAGGAGGTAAATGAAGAGTCTCTCCATGACCCTTCATCTTCTTCTAAGCCTTAACCAATCTCCATTTCATTCCCTTATAACATTCCCTTGCTAGATGAGTTGGTTAAAGCATACATGGTTGTACAAGAGGTCCAAGGTTCAATCCTTGGCCCATGCACCTTATTTTTATTTTATTTTCCTTTTAATTTTCTATTATTTTCGAAAATCCTTTAAAAATTCCCCCATAATTATGTAAATATTTTTCATTAAAATCCCTTTGTATTTATACAAATTTTCACCTAAAATCCACCAATAATTATGGTACTAAAAAGCCCATATAAGGCCCATTAGCGCCCTTTTCCCAATTTAAATGAGAAAACATGGATTTTCTAGGCCAAAGTTCGCATTAATATTTCTAGGTTCCTCGGAAAATTATATAGACATGCTTAATATTTTAAGAAAATATTAAGAGAATTTTCTGGGTCATTACAATAGCTATGATCCAATCAGGGTCAGGTAGGGCTTCCTCTATAGTCTTAGGCTCAATTTTTGAAATCAGTGCAATCTGACTAAGATTTCTATAGGAACACCTAGTTTTGACTCCTATGGTTGGATCACCCATATTTTTATCAGACGGGTGATTGAGTCTGGGTTTCTTGGTTCTTCTAGAACTTGGTTCAACCTGAGGTCCAGTTGGATGGTTCAGTTAAGTGTTTCTTTCAATTACATGGGTTGGTTCAGTTATTGGTTCAGTTGACGTAGTAGTTGGTTCAAGAGTTAGTTCATTTAGAGGTTCAATTAGTGGTTCAATTGATGGTTCAATTGTTTGTTCATTGTCTTCCTGATCAATATTTGATTGGTTAAGGTTTTGATTACTAGTTTTTGGTTCAGTTTCCTCATCAAAAATTAAGTTGGTAGTCTCTTCAATTTTGTGGGTCTGTTTATTATAAACCCTATAGGCCCTACTAGATTGAAACTTACCTAAGTAGTCCTTAGTGTTCAAAATATGGACTTTGCATCCAAAGACCCTTAGGTAGTGTAGGTTAGGTAGCCTATGATAATATAGCTCATAAGGTATTTTAGAATGTTATTAGCCTTTGCAGCCCATAGAGGGTTTAAGCTATATCAAATGGATGTCAAGTCTGCTTTTCTATATGGGTTTATTAAAGAAGAAGTTTATGTAGGGCAAACCCCAGGATTTGAGGACCTAGAAAAACCTGAATATATTTTTAAACTTAGAAAAGTACTTTATAGGTTGAATCAAGCACCTAGGGCATGGTATGACGATTATCAACTTATCAAATTTCTAAGGAATTTAACCAAGGTCAAATAGACTCCACACTTTTTGTTAAAACCTTAGAAAAAGATATTTTTATTGCACAAATATATATTGATGATATAATATTTGGATCCACTAACTCTAATTTTCTAAAAGAATTTGTAAAAATAATGGAAAGTGAATTCGAAATGAGCTTGGTGGGTGAGCTCAACTTTTAGGTTTACAAATTAAGCAAACTAGAGATGACAATTTTGTTCACCAATCTAAATATGCCAAAGAGTTAATAAAGAAATTCAAAATGGATAATTCAAAAAGCTTAAGTACCCCTATGGCAACTAATGTCAAAATAGATAATGACCCTGAAGGTAAGCCTGTAGATCTTAAGTTATACCGAAGCATGATTGGTAGTCTACTTTACTTAACTGCTAGTAGACCTGATATCTTGTTTTCTGTAGGAATATGTGCTAGATACCAAACTTGTGCTAAGGAATCCCACTTAGTAGCCCTAAAAAGAGTACTAAGGTACATTAAGGGTACCCTAAATGTAGGAATTTGGTATCCTAGAACTTCCACTTTTGAATTATCAGGGTATTCTGACTCTAACTATGCTGGGTGCAAGTTAGATAGAAAGAGTACAAGTGGAAGTTGCCAACTGTCAGGACATAGCCTAGTTAGCTGGTGTAGTAGAAAGCAACACTGACATAGCCTAGTCAGCTGGTGTAGTAGAAAGCAACACTACGTAGCCTTATCTACAACCGAAGTAGAATATGTTGTCCTAGGAGAGTGTGTGGCATAACTTTTATGGATGATGCACACTCTTAAGGATTTCTAGCTTGACTACACCCAAACCCAAGTGTTTATTGATAACATTAGTTCAATCAATTAACTAAAAACCCAATTCAGCATTCTCGAACAAAACATATAGAAGTTAAGCATCATTTTGTAAAGGATCATGTAGCCAGGGGCGAGATAGTACTTAAGCATGTGGACTCAAAATCCAACTTAGCTGACATTTTTACCAAACTCTTACCTGAATCTGAGTTTAGCTCACTAAGAAGGTAATTAGGGTGGTGCTTAGTAGAATAGGACTTTCTATATTTTTTAAAAAATTTATTTTCCTATTTGTTTAAATTTGTTTCAAAAATTTGCAATTTGAAAAATCATTTCTTTTATCAAGTTTTTGAAATTTAAAATGATTTTCCGACTTAGTTATTATAAAAACTTACCCCCTTTCAAAACTAGGATTTTTGCGCAAATGGACTTAGCTTAGGCCCTAACCCTAGAACTGCATGCACCTATAGATCTAGAAGCCAACATCTCACAAGCACCTTAGGGTACTTTGATTTATAACCTAGATTGGGTTGAGATGCTTAGGTCTATGCTTTGATTCAAGATGCTTTAAGTCAGTGCATCTGCAGTAATTGGGGCAATAAATACAAGTTGAACAACAATTAGATCTAGAAGCCAGCATCTCACAAGCACCTTAGGGTACTTTGATTGATAACCTAGACTGGGTTGAGATGCTTAGGTCTATGCCTTGATTCAAAATACTTTAAGTCAATGGATCTGCAGTAATTGGGCAATAAATACAAGTTGAACAGCAATTAGGTTAAGTGTCAAGCTTAGAAAATCTAACTTGATCAGATCACGTAACTTGACTAACCCTAGTGAAAGCTATTGTTTTATAACAGTTAGTAAGTAGCTAACTGGGTTAGACAGGACCCGACAAGATTGGTTTAATTTGGTTTGGTCCCTTTTCCTGCTTGAATTAATTAGAGTTGGTTCGATACAGATTTTCAATTATTTTCTCTAAGTTTGAATTAACTTGCAATAATTGTTATCAATTTCTTTTGATATATGGCAAAGGGGGAGAGAGAGAAAAACAAAGGAGAAAATATTTCTAATTTTCAAATTTTTCTAATTTTCAAATTTTTCAAAATTTTCATCTCTTTTTCAAAAAGTAAAGTAAAATGTCTAAGTACTTCAAAATTTTCTATGTATCTTCAAAATTCTCTAAGTATTTCAAAAATGTTTCTAAATTATTCTCAAAGTATTTCAAAAATGTTTCTATATTTTTCTCTAAGTACTTTTGAGTGTTTAAAAATGTTTCTAAATACTTCAAAGTTTTTTTTTAAGTGCTTTCAAAAACTTCCAAAGGACTTTAAATATAATATTTCTAAGTGCTTTAAAAAACCTTCAAAGGACTTTAAATATTTCTAAGTGCAGTTGTTTTAAAATATTCCTAAGAAAAATTTTCATAGTAAACAAAAGTTTTTTGAGCTAAATTTCTTCTGAAACTTTTTTGGCAAATGGTGCTAAGTAAAATTCTTCTTAGTGAACAAATTTTGTTTGAAAAAAAATTGGTTAAAGATTTTTTTGGTAGAAATGTTTTAAATGCACAAAGTGTTTTCCAAGCAAATTTTTCTAAGTATAGAAAATGTTTTTGGTAATAATCAAATGTTTTCCCAAGTTCTCAAAATCAAACTTTTTAAGGGAAATCTGTTTTCAAAATTTGTCTTGCCTAAGTGAATTTGTATTTACAAAGTTCTCTAACAAAAATTAGAATTGCAAAACTTTTTCAAAAAATTGTCTAAGTGTTGAAAAGTTTTTTTTGCAAATGCTCGATTATGACAAACACTTAGTCAAACATAAATGCACTTAGATGATTTACAAAAACCCGTATATAATTGAAAAATTCTGTAGCGACCCGCCTTCTCTGCCTTAGACGGATCGTTACTTTTGTCTACTTCTCGACTCTAATGCACGACTAAAAATGCAGAAATCTTTTTTTTTTCTTTTTAATCTATCTAAGAATGATATTCTAACTTAAATAGTCATGCATGATACCATGTCACACTTTCTTTCTCAAAAACTCGTAAGAAAATACTTATTGAAACTTGCCTCACCCAACTCAGCTTACGGGTATCAGTCGACTGATACTGTACCAGTCGACTGATAAGCCTGAAATCTGAAAATTCAGGTTTCGAAACTTGCTTCAAAAGCCCACCAATCATATAGTTTCGAGCCATATAAAATCATGACACCATTTCTATACTCTATGCCAGATTTCTAAACAATTTAGCCAATCAAAACGAATCAATAAACTTGAAATTAGGACTTTTGCGGAATTTAACAAGTTATGAAAAATCTACATAGACTTTAAGCTAGAGTTTGTACCAAACTTAACTTCTAACCATTGAAACTCATCACACAAAATTCTGAAACATCCCTAAGGCATTATCAAATGAGAAAGCAACTTTTCTAGACGTACTTAAGCAATAAAAACTTGATTCAAAGGGAAATTAATACTATCTTGGCACATGCATCTATTTCTCTAACAAAGTATCAATATTTCAAACTACTCACACTTCTACTCATCCAATGCAATCATAAGGATATGTATGCTAAATAAAATGACATGGAATCTTTACTCTAAGAAATTGAGCATGTAAAACTATCTAAAGCTTAAATATTCGCTAAACTCCATAAAGCAAGAACTTGAAATTTGAATAAACTAAAACATTGTAATTCAAATAACTAAATTGTCTCGTCTCAAGGATCTCTCCAAAATCAGCCACCACACACACTTTACTCAGCACCGCCTCGTCGCCTTCCTTCAGAATTGCTTGCCTTTACCTTTATCTGCAGTAAGAGGAAATGCAACTAGTAAGCAAAAAGCTTAGTAAGTACTATCTAGCTCACAAAATCTCGAAATGTGCAAACATGCTTCTTGATCAATATGAAATTCATATGAGATACTTATATGCTTGAAAGAAAACTAAGAACATGTATAACTCAAAACATGCATACTCAAGCATTAATAAATCTCAATTTACTTTTCTTGGCTCAACTTGAAACTTTAGCTATTCTTGAACTTTTTGAAAACTCTTTAAACTTTAGAAACTTTGCTAAAGCATATACTTGAAAATAATAATCACTTGGATCCACTGAAGACGTAAGTACCATCTCATGCGCGTTCCCTAAAAGGTTGGGGTAGCGAGCCACCAATCCTAATAGAGCAGGCCTTGGTCTACCAGGGCCAAGACCTTGGAATTGGACACCTGGATTTCTTTAACGACGCCCTTGGACGCCGGGTACTGGCCTTAGAAAATAAAATAGCTTTTCTTTCTTTTCTTTCTTATCTGTAAATGCCTTGGTATTTTCTCGAGCACCTTACGTGCTAAAATCCCTAAGTCTTGACTTTTGGGGATTTCTTAAGGCCTTGGCCTTTTCTTTTCTTATCTTTATCTTCTCTTTTCTTTTCTCATAACTTTCTTAGCCCCTAATCTCACATAGGGTGCTTTATCAAACTTATACAAGCATATAATGAACTAAGATCACATGCAAAAACTTAAAAAAAAGGAAATATCTCTTTTAAAAACTTTTAAGGGAAATTCTTGCGGAAAAACCGCCTCTTACTGCAGGTGAGCAGTACTTACATTGATATCTTGGACTTACAACCAAGATTGACGTCTAGGGCTCGGGAGAAACTTGAGATCTCGGAGAATTCTTCGCGCCTACGCGTTCCTCTCGTCGCGGGGATCCCGAATATAGGAATATCTCTCGGAGGAGAGCCTTGGCCGGCCCTCTTGGCCTTGGTGTTGGTCGGCGTCGCCCAAGAGAGGAGAGGGAGAGGAGTCGCGCGGCTAGGGTGAGGAAGAGAGAAACCAAAAATCCAATTTCCTCTCTTAACTTATCTATTTATACTATCTTTATAAAAAGAATCGTAACTACTCTATAACTATATTTCTCTCCATCTTTCGTTGTGCTTGATACCCTAGCCTAGCCGGTTGCGCTCACGCCTGGTCTCCTGCTGGTCGCGGGTTCGAACCCCCTGCTGCCCTTAAACATTTTTCCTTTTTTTTTATATATACTAAACGGACTCGGAAAATTCCATAAAAATATTCTAAAAATCCCTAAAAATATCTAGAATATTTCTAAACTATTTTTAAATAATTCTAAGGACTTTAAGAACTAAAAATGGAAATTTTGGGGCGTTACAATCCCCCATACCTTATTAAAAGTTCGTCCTCGAACTTAGAATAATTCTGGATATCTCTCTCTCATGCTGTCCTCACGTTCCCAAGTAGCCTCTTCATGCTTTTGATTCTGCCAGATGACCTTCACTAGTGGCACTTCTTTGTTTCTTAATCTTTTAACTGCTTTGTCCACTATCTGTGTCGGTCTGCTCTCATAACTAAGATCTTCTTGGATCTGTACTGACTGAGGTTGAATCACTTGGCTAGGGTCGTGAATACACTTCTTTAGCATAGAGACATGAAAGGTACTGTGGATAGCTGACATATCCTCTGGTAGGTCCAGCTCATATGCTACCTTACCAACCCTCTTTATGATCTTGTAGGGCCCTATGTAGCGAGGACTTAGCTTGCCCTTCTTGCCAAATCTCACCACTCCCTTCATGGGAGCGACCTTGAGAAATACTGAATCTCCAACTTGGAATTCAAGTGGCCTACGGCGTGTGTCAGCATAACTTTTCTGTCTACTCTGGGCAGTCTCAATCCTCTGGCGGATCGTCTGGATAGCCTGAGCGGTCTCATCTATAAGCTCAGTCTGGCTGCCTAGTCCTGACTCCATCTCTTTCTTCTCACCCGCTTCTTGCCAACATATGGGTGATCTGCATTTCCTGCCATACAATGCCTCATAAGGTGCCATCCTGATGGTGGCCTGATAGCTATTGTTGTAGGCAAACTCAGCTAAGCACAGAAATTTGCACCAACTACCTTTAAAGTCCAATGTACAAGCCCTGAGCATGTCTTTTAAAATCTGATTTACTCTCTCTGTTTGTCCATCTGTCTGGGGATGGAAAGCTGTGCTGAACTGAAGTCTGGTGCCTAGGGCGTCCTGAACACACCTCCAAAAATGGGAGATGAACCGCCCATCTCTGTCAGAAACGATCGACTTCGGAACTCCGTGAAGCCTGATTACTTCTTTCACGTACAGCTGTGCTAACTGCTCTACCGAATGCGATAACTTGATGGCTAGGAAGTGGGCAGACTTGGTCAATCTGTCCACTATCACCCAAAATTGCATCGTGTCCATGGGTGGTTCTTGGAAGAGACCTGTGATAAAGTCCATGGATATCTCTTCCCACTTCCACTCTGGAATGGGGAGAGGCTACAGAACTCCTCCTGGTCTCTGGTGTTCTGCTTTGACTCTCTGGCAGGTCAAGCAGGTATTGATATATCTGGCCACGTCTCGCTTGAGTCCAGACCACCAGAACCTTTGTCTTAAATCTTGGTACATCTTGGTAGAACCAGGATGCATAGAGTACGGGGTACTGTGGGCTTCTTCTAAAATATTCTTTCTTAGTTCCTCATCATTGGGGACGCAAAGGCGGTCTCCAAGATAGAGGATGCCACTATCTGATACTCGAAACTCTGAATTTTCTGCCTCTTGGATCCCCTGCTTGATCTTCTGGATTTCTGGGTCTTGACTTTGCTTCCTTTGTATATCCACAAGCAGGGTTGACTCTAGAGTCAATGCAGAAAGTTGCCCAATTATTACCTCGACTCCAAAATCCTTTATTTCTTTCTGAAGTGGTAGAGACAGTGATGATAGGGACATCAGTGCTGCGCAGGATTTCCTGCTCAGTGCATCGGCCACTTTATTAGCTTTACCTGGGTGGTAGAGGATTTCACAGTCATAATCTTTGACCAACTCTAGCCACCTGCGCTGCCTCATATTCAGGTCCTTCTGAGTGAAGAAGTACTTCAAACTTTGATGGTCTGTGAAGATTCTGCACTGCACTCCATACAGGTAGTGTCTCCAGAGCTTTAGTGCGAAGACCACAGCTGCTAGCTCAAGGTCGTGGGTAGGGTAATTCTTCTCATAGTCCTTGAGCTGTCTGGAGGCGTATGCTATTACCTTACCATCTTGCATGAGGACAGCTCCAAGGCCCATCTTGGATGCATCACTGTAGATGTCAAAGGCCTTGTCGCTCTCTGGAACAGTCAAGATGGGAGCACTGGTCAGTCTCTTCTTCAGCTCTAGAAAACTGTGCTCGCATTTATCTGACCATTCAAACTTCTTGTTCTTTCTGGTCAAGGCTGTGAGTGGAGAGGCTCTCCTGGAAAAGTCCTCCACAAATTTTCTGTAATATCCTGCCAGGCCTAAGAAGCTTCTGATCTCACTGGCATTCTTGGGTCTACACCAGTTGCTGACTGCTTCTATCTTGGCTGGATCAACTTGAATGCCTTCTTTGGATACAATGTGACCTAGGAAGGTCACCTGATCTAGCCAAAACTCACACTTTGAGAATTTTGCATAGAGCTTCTCCTGCTGAAGGATCTGCAGCACTATCCTCAAGTGTGTAGCATGGTCCTCTGGAGTCTGTGAGTATATGAGAATATCATCAATAAATACTATGACGAATTTATCGAGATACTCCCTGAAGATGTGGTTCATCAGCTCCATGAAGACTACTGGAGCATTGGTTACTCCAAAAGGCATTACTACAAATTCGTAGTGGCCGTATCTTGTCCTGAAGGCCGTCCTGGGAATGTCACTTTCTTTAACCTTCAGCTGATGATACCCAGAACGCAGATCTATCTTCGAGAACACTGTAGCCCCTTTGAGTTGATCAAATAAATCATCTATTCTAGGAAGGGGGTACTTGTTCTTGATGGTTACCTTGTTCAGAGCTCTGTAGTCTATGCACAGACGCATAGACCCATCCTTCTTCTTGACGAAAAGTACAGGAGCTCCCCAGGGTGAATGACTCGGGCGAATGAAGCCCTTGTCTAGTAGCTCCTGGAGTTGCTCTTGTAATTCCTTCAACTCTGCTGAGGACATACGATATGGGGCCTTCGAGACCGGACCGGTACCGGCACTAGCTCGATCTCGAATTCCACTTCTCGGTTGGGAGGTAGTCCAGGTAATTCTTCTGGGAACACTTCTGGATATTCGCAGACTACCCGTACATCCTCCTGCTTGAGTTCTTCCTTTGCTTCTGATTCCACTATGTGTGCAAGAAAACCAGCACACCCTTGCTCTAGCATCTGGTGGGCTGCCAAGGCTGAGAGAAATTTCTGAGTCTTCCTCCTTGGGGCTCCTTGAAACTCGAATGGTGGTTCTCCTTCTGGGGCTGAAAACCACCTTCCTTCTACGGCAGTCCACTGAAGCGCTGTACTTACTGAGGAAATCCATGCCCAGTATGATGTCGAAGTCCTGCATCGCAAGGACTATCAGATCGACATATAGCTCTCGGTCTGAAATCTTGATTGGCACAGCCCGGAGCCTCTGGGTGGACTCCATGT
>JAGFNQ010002026.1:315796-368169 GCA_024364735.1 Boesenbergia rotunda | reverse complement strand
AAATAGCACCCCTCGACCCCAAGCTTCACATCAACTTCATACCAAAGCTTCCATACTCTTCTGTGCTCACGCCTTGTTCCAGAAACTGCCCAACTCGAGCGACGACGTCCTGCTGCTCCGGAAAGTCAACCTACAACCGGACGTCGGTAACAGAAGAAATTTCGTTTAAAAGTTTATAGTGTTATACTTGTAAATCTCTTTCTGTAAACTGATTTTGCGTTCATATAGAATTGCCCAAAGTAAACGATCAACGATCGTGGGCCTTGGAGTAGGAGTCGACCTAGGCTCCAAACCAAGTAAAAAGACTGTGTTCGCGTGTTTTGTTTATTTCCGCTGCGCAAATTACTCTCTCCATAAATTTGAAAAGTTTTGTTGATATTCACCCCCCCTCTATCGACTCTATCGATCCAACAAGTGGTATCAGAGCGGGGTTATTCAAACTTGGTGCAACCACCAGTTTGAAAATTTCTTTTCGGATTTTTGAATTTTTTTTTAAAATATTTTTTTTGTTCGATTTTTTTGTTAATCGAGGTTGGTGCAACACCCCTCGATATTTTATTTCCTAATCCAGCACTACTAATCCAAGACCTAGTCTTGGAAAATTTGTTCTTCTGTTAGTTTTTTTGTTATAGATCCAATGGCCATGCAAGAGGGATTCAACACCGCCAGACCTCCACTTTTCAGTGGAGAAGACTTTTCTTACTGGAAAAGTCGTATGGAGGTCCACCTGAAAACTCAGGTGGATATGTGGATCATCATCCAGTCCGGTCTGGAGATCCCCAAAAACGCCGAAGGACAACCACAAAGCTACTCTGAATGGGACAACTCCCTTAAACGCAAAATAGAAGCCGACGCAAAAGCGACACATACCCTACAATGCGGGCTGACAAAGGAAGAACTGAACCACGTGGGACCCTTCAATAGTGCAAAGGAGCTATGGACAAAACTGATATAGCTGCACGAAGGGACTTCAGATACTCGGATCAGCAAGCGGGATCTGCTACTAAACAAACTCTACACCATCAAGATGGCCGACAACGAAACAGCAGCCCAGCTCCACGCACGAATCCAAGAGGTAATGAACGGTCTTCACACAATAGGTCACAAGGTTGAAAACCGTGACATAATAAGGTATGCTCTAAACGCCTTCCCTAGAAACACCTTGTGGGCATCTATGGTAGATGCATACAAGGTCTCTAGGGATCTTTCTAAAATAAAATTAGACGAATTATTTTCTGAACTGGAACTGCACGAACAAACTAACACCAATATGGTTGAGAAAGGTGTTGCTTTTCTTGCAGGCAAGACTGGAAGAACAACGAAGAAGAAGCCTGAACCTGAAACCGAATCTAACTCAGACTCAGATTCAGAAGAAGAAGATAGAGATCAAACTAAGCTGGTCCGGCTCGCTCGAAGCTACTACAAGGAGCTGAAGAACCGAACCAACAAACGAAAAACCGAACGAAGAAAGGACGAACCAACTGAACCAGCAAACAAGCCCAATGTGACCTGCTACGAGTGCAAGAAAAAGGGTCACTACAAGTCAGAGTGCCCTAACCTAAAGGAGACTAAAAAGCCGAGAAGAAAGAAGGCACTGCAAGCAACCTGGGACGAGTCTTCCTCAGAAGAAGAAGAAGAGGCACCTCAGTCCAACCTCCTAGCTCTGACCGCCTCAGATAAAATCGAGACAGAATCAGAATCAGAACAAGAGGACGGCGAGCTGACCTTCACAGAAGACAGAGAAATTAAGATAACTGGTTTTAATAGATTACAGTTAACTGAATTGATTTCTTTTCTTTCTCGAGATTTGGCAAAAGTCAAACTCCGGGTCGAAACCCTCCGACAGGAAGTAAAACTCCTGAAGGAGGGAGCTGACTCTAAACCCTTAACCGAGAAGGTTCAGGAAGGAACTCCTACTCAAGTTGAAAAACTTGAAAAGGAGAACTCCTCCCTGAAAACTCAGGTTAAGGATTATAGAACAGCTTTAGAACGATTTACATCTGGTTCCAAGGGTCTTGACATGATCCTTAGAAAACAGAAATCAGTTCTAAATCGATCCGGACTTGGCTACCGAACCAAATCCCGACAAAGATCATATTTGACTATACTGAATCAGTCCAGAGGAAAAATTCAGGCATGGGTACCTAAACTGTGCCTAACCAACCTACTGGATCAAATCAGTATTGGATCCCCAAGGACAAGATTCACATCTTGCCCAACCATCACCGTGACTTTAGTCCAGGGGGAGCCAAACTGAAAACTATTTTTATTATTAGATAAACTTGTTATTCTTGATTTAAATTGCTTGATTGATTGGTTATTTAATTTCTGCAATATACCATGCTTAGACTTAGGCTAGCTTAAGGACCAAAACTTAACTGAAACTTGAAAACATAGTATTGGGTGGAGGTGAGATGATAGTACGTTGGGGAAACCAATTCTAATAAGATCAAGTTCACTTGGTCTCTTTAGACTGGTGAAACCAGCCGAAGCTACCGATCCAAAACCCAAACTAGTTAGACCAGAAATTTTTCAAAAAATAATTTTGAAAATGAAATTTCATTAAAAGACTTTGTCAAGGAAAGGGTGGATGATCCCATAAGGCTTCGGCCAAAGAAGGCCTAGTGCCTCGCCAAGACCTGGAAGCCAATTTTTGAAATTCAAATTCAAATTAATTTTTGTGAAATTCGAATCTAACACAAAATTTCAGCTAAGTATAGATTTAAACATCTTTTCAAAAATTTCAAAATTAATTAATTAAGTTTTCAAAATTTAATTATCCTTCAAAATTAATCAAAATTTTCAAAATTTTCAAAACTATCAAAACCTGTCTCACAAAACCTATAAGGTTAACGTGATTGAAAACCCTAGATTTGGGTAAGACAGACTAAGCAGTGAAACTCAATTTAAGCTATTCCTGATTCTAATTGGATCCAAATCAAGAAAATTCTTTATGCGTAGGAACATAAAGATTTGGACCAATAGATGTTGGATAGCGGTTGCTCCAGACACATGACTGGAGACAAATTGAAGTTCACCAAGCTCAAACTAAAAAACCTAGGCTCAGTGGCATTTGGCAATAATGCTACACTCAAGGTAATTGGGTCAGGTAATATTCAGCTTAAATCTGATTTCATTATTAAGAAAGTTCTATTGGTTGAAAACTTTAATTTTAACTTGCTTAGCATAAGTCAGTTATGTGATTCTGGTTATATAGTTACCTTCAACAATTCCAACTGTCTGATTAGAAATGAACAAGACTCAGAAATCATATTTAAGGGCACTAGGAAAAACAATGTATACACTATAAATCTTCCCCTTATACCCAAATGTATGTTAACACAATTAGAACAAACAAACCTCTGGCATAGGAGATTAGGTCATACCAATGTAAGAACTATATCAAAAATTACCCAACTTGGCTTAATCAAAGGTATCCCCAAAATCAAAAATAATGAAAACCTAATATGTGAATCATGTAATCAAGGCAAACAAACTAAATCCACTCACAAACTTATTCAATCTGACTTAACTCAAACTACACTTGAGCTCCTGCACCTTGACCTATTTGATTCACATGGAGCCAAGTCACTAAGCGGGAACCGATACTGCTTAGTAATAGTTGATGATTACTCTAGGTTTACCTGGGTTAGGTTCCTAAAAACCAAAGATGAAACCCTAAACCTATTTGTTGAATTCTGTAAACTAATTGAAAATCAAAACAACACTAAAATAAAAAGACTTAGGAGTGATCACGGGGGAGAATTTGAGAATCAACGATTCGAAGAATTCTGTAAAATAAATGGGTATTTACATGAATTTTCATGTTCTAGAACCCCCCAACAAAATGGGATAGTTGAGCGAAGGAATAGAACCTTACAAGAAGCCGCTAGGGTTATGCTCAACGAATTTAAACTAGCAAACCAATTTTGGGCAGAAGCAACTAGTACAGCCTGTTATATCCAAAATAGGGTTTTGATTAACAAACGACACAACAAAACCCCCTATGAACTGTACTACCATAGACTCCCAAACCTACATTACCTAAGGGTCTTTGGGTGCAAAGTCCATATCCTAAACACCAAAGACTATTTAGGAAAATTTCAATCCAAGTCAAACCCTGGTATCTTCCTAGGATATTCAACCACAAGTAGAGCTTATAGAGCTTACAACAAACAAACTAAGAAAATTGAAGAAACAACAAACTTAATTTTTGATGAAGAAATCAATTCAACATCTAATAATCCAGACCCAACTTCATCAAACTCTGACCAAGAAAATAATGAACAAACTATTGAACCATTAATTGAATCCTTAAACGAACTAACTATTGAACCAACTAATGAATCAACTGAACCAAGAATCGAACCAACAAATGAACCAGCTCAAAGAGTCGAAACAAATAGTGAACCAAACCGACCAGCCGGACCTGAGGCTGAACCAAGTTCTAGAAGAACAAAGAAACCCAGACTTAGTCACCCAACCGATCAAATTGTGGGTGATCCAACTCTAGGAGTAAGGACTAGATCCTCCTATAGAAACCTTAGTCAAATAGCTATGATATCAAAAATAGAACCCAAAACTATTGATGAAGCCCTACCTGACCCTGATTGGATCATAGCTATGCAAGAAGAATTAGCCCAATTTGAGAGGAACCAAGTCTGGGAACTAGTGCCTAAACCTGAAGGTAAATCCATTATAGATACTAAGTGGGTCTTTAGGAACAAGCTAAATGATCAAGGAGAAATAGTCAGAAATAAAGCCCGCTTAGTAGCTAAGGGATTCAGCCAAGTAGAGGGACTAGACTATGATGAAACATATGCCCCAGTAGCTAGACTTGAGTCCATTAGAAT
This sequence comes from Boesenbergia rotunda, assembly GCA_024364735.1. Classification (NCBI taxonomy): domain Eukaryota; kingdom Viridiplantae; phylum Streptophyta; class Magnoliopsida; order Zingiberales; family Zingiberaceae; genus Boesenbergia; species Boesenbergia rotunda. Next base: position 363,316 of record JAGFNQ010002026.1, on the reverse strand, counting down.
GTTATTGGCCTTTGCATCCCATAAAGGATTCAAGTTATATCAAATGGATGTAAAGTCAGCCTTTTTAAATGGATTTATAAAAGAAGAAGTTTATGTAGGGCAACCCCCCGGGTTTGAGGACTTAGACAAACCTAACCACGTCTACAAACTAACTAAAGCCCTATATGGGTTAAAACAAGCACCTAGGGCTTAGTATGAACGATTATCAACTTACTTAACTACTAAAGAATTTAAACAAGGCTAAATTGACTCAACCCTATTCATTAAAACCCTAGGAAAAGATATATTTATTGCCCAAATTTACGTAGATGACATAATCTTTGGATCCACCAACACCAACTTTCTAAAAGAATTTGTCAAGATAATGGAAGATGAATTTGAAATGAGCTTAGTTGGTGAGCTTACATTTTTCCTAGGACTACAAATCAAACAAACTAGGGATGGTAACTATGTTCATCAATTCAAATATGCTAAAGAGTTAATAAAGAAATTTAAAATGGATAACTCGAAAAGAATAAGTACCCCCATGGCCACTAATATAAAAATAGATAGTAACCCTGATGGTAAACTAGTGGACCTTAAGCTTTATAGGAGTATGATAGGTAGCCTATTGTACCTTACATCCAGCAGACCTGATATTCTTTTTGCTGTAGGGATGTGTGCTAGATACCAAACCTGTGCTAAGGAAACGCACTTAGCAGCCCTAAAAAGAATTTTAAGATATGTAAAGGGCACCCTAAATGTAGGGATTTGGTATCCTAGAACCTCAACTTTTGAGTTAACAGGATACACAGATTCTGACTATGCAGGCTGTAAATTAGATAGAAAGAGCACAAGTGGTAGCTGCCAACTATTAGGACAGAGTCTAGTTAGTTGGTGCAGCAAAAAACAACACTGTGTAGCTCTATCCATAACTGAAGCTGAGTATGTGGCATTAGGAGAATGTGTGGCTCAACTTTTATGGATGATGCACACACTTAAGGACTTTCAGCTCAACTACACCCAAACTCAAGTATTTATTGACAATATAAGCTCAATTAATTTAACTAAGAACTCAATCCAACACTCCAGAACCAAACATATAGAAGTCAAACATCATTTTGTAAGAGACCATGTAATCAGGGGTGAAATAGTACTCAAGTATATTGACTCTAAATCCAACCTAGCTGATATATTCACAAAGCCCTTACCTGAGTCTGAGTTCAGCTCACTAAGAAGGCAGTTAGGATTGTGCTTTGTAGAATAGAGAAACTCAATTTTTTTTGCTCTATTTTTTAAAAATTGTTTCTAAAAATAGAATTTGAAAAATTGCTTTACTTAATTTTTAAAATCAGTTTTTTTTTTCACTTTCAACTTAGTTTTATTTAAAAACTACCCCCTTTCAAAACTAGGGATTTTTCGAAAATGGACTTAGCCTAGGCCCTAACTCTAGAACTGCATGCACCTATAGACTTAGAAGCCATCATCTCACAAGCACCTTAGTGTACTTATGATTGATAACATAGAAAGGGTTGAGATGCTTAGGTCTTTGCCTTAATTCAAGATGTTTTAAGTCAGTGCATCTGCAGTAATTGGGGCACTAAATACAACTTATATAGCAATCAAGTTAAGTATCAAGCTTAGAAAATCTAACTTGAACAGAAACACTTAACTTGACTAACCCTAGCAAAAACTACTGTATATAACAGTTAGTGAGTAGCTAATTGGGTTAGACAGGTCCCTACAGACAAAAATTGATTGATTTAGTATAAATCAAACTGGTTCAGTACAGCAAATTATTATTTATTTTAATTCATGCTATATTTATCTGTTTTGATATATGGCAAAGGGGGAGATAGAGATAGGAAAGAGAAAAATTATTTTTTTCTAAAAATTTTTCCTTTATTCAAAAAGCTTCAAAATTCTTTACTTAAAGCTTTCAAAATTTTGCTAAGTACTCTAGCTTCAAAATTCTTTACTTAAAGCTTTCAAAATTTTGCTAAGTACTTTAGTTTCAAAATTTTTGTTTCAAGCTTTCAAATTTTGCAAAGTACTCTAGCCTTTCAAAAGGTTTCTACTTAAGCTTGTCAAAATTATTTTTACTCTAAAGCTAAAGTTTTTCAAAATTGTTAAGTACTAAAGTGTTTCAAAAACCTACTAAGTACTTAAGCTTGTTATATCCTACCAAGTATTTAAGCTAACATTTTGAGTACCTTAAAACTTAAAACTCAAATTATGCTTTAAACTCTACTATGTATTTTTAAGTTACTTCTAAGTACATAAAACTTAAGCACAAGTAAAGTTTTTAAAACCCCACAAATTTTTGAAAAACATAAGGGGAGATTCCTTCCAGGGGGAGGGAACAAAAGTTAAAACTTTTTCATATTTTGCTTAAACTTAACTTTTTGAACTGGGGTTGCCATAAATCAAAAAGGGGGAGATTGTTGGTGCAGAATGCACCCAAGTCAAACCTGTGTTTTGATAATGACAACATAGGTCAAAAGTTAAGTCCTTCTTGTTTTCTAACAAGTTAATCTAGTGTGCAGTGAAAGCCCTAGCGAAGGACTGCTAGGCACTGGCGAAGGAATGCCAGGGCAAAAAGCCCTAGCAAAGGACTGCTAGGCACTGGCGAAGGAATGCCAGGGCAAAAAGTCCTAGCAAAGGACTGCTAGGCACTGGCGAAGGAATGCCAGAGTCAAAAGACCTAGCGAACGACTGCTAGGCACCGGGCGAAGGACAGCTCGGCATCCAAGCCCTGACAAAGGACCGTCAGGCAAAAGTCCAACCAATGGAGCGGTTGGCATCAGGTAAATTCTCCCGAGAGGAGTAGGTGAGGACGCGTTCCCCGTCGAGGGAACCAAGACAGCTAAGGCTGTGTAAAATAAATAATTAATTGTGTTATTGTGTTTTGGACTAACCCTGAATGCAGGACCGAAGGAACGTGTGTCTGCAACTCAGAGAGCCTCAAAGGAGTGAGGCAGCAGCTGAGTAAGGCGCCCTGAGTGTCCAGGGCGCCCTCAAGGTGAACCAGAACCAAGCGAAGTAAAAAGGCTTCGGCTGCTTACTGGGCAGGGCGCCCTCAGCAGCGAAGGCGCCCTCGTCAGCGAAGGCGCCCTCAGCAACCAGGGCGCCTCCAAGCCCAAGACTGCGAAGCCAGCTTTATCCACAGCCGAGAATTCTGCGCGGAAGAAGTTAGCCAAGGCGCCCTCTGCGACCAGGGCGCCCTAGAGGTCAAACCTCATCCCTATTGCGGTGGGATAACGCTTGACCGAGCGAAGCGCGGATCTGCTGACACGTGGCAGGGCGCCCCCGACGTCCAGGGCACCCTAGGTGCTATAAATAGCACCCCTCGACCCCAAGCTTCACATCAACTCATACCAAAGCTTCCATACTCTTCTGTGCTCACGCATTGTTCCAGAAACTGCCCAACTCGAGCGACGACGTCCTGCTGCTCCGGAAAGTCAACCTACAACCGGACGTCGGTAACAGAAGAAATTTCATTTAAAAGTTTATAGTGCTATACTTGTAAATCTCTTTCTGTAAACTGATTTTGCGTTCATATAGAATTGCCCAAAGTAAACGATCAACGATCGTGGGTCTTGGAGTAGGAGTCGACCTACGCTCCGAACCAAGTAAAAAGACTGTGTTCGCGTGTTTTGTTTATTTCCGCTGCGCAAATTACTCTCTCCATAAATTCGAAAAGTTTTGTCGATATTCACCCCCCCCCTCTATCGACTCTATCGATATGCCATATTTTAAATTTATGTGTTCAAGATGGATTAAAACTTTTACAAAATTATATTCAACCAATTAGAATCGCAATTTCATACTTATGGTCTCATCCATTTATGATGAAACAATGGGGTAGATTTTGAAAAGCTAATGGAATGAGACCTAAAAAATTTCCACGTGATGTTCCAACACGTTGGAATTTAACATATCAATTATTACAAGATTCTTTTCAATATAAAGATTTATTATGTTTATTTTTTGCACAAAATAGTAATACTAATATATATTTATTTTCACAATAATGGAATATTTGTAGTAATATTTATGAAATTTTAAAAGTTTTTAACGATGCAACTGAACAACTTTCTGGTGTTTATTATTCTATTGCTCATTTAATGTTAGTGAATTTTTGTAGTATAGTATTATTATTAAATGAACATGTAAATGATGAAACTTTAACTTTATGCATAATAGCTATGAAAACTAAATGGGAAAAATATTTTTATTTAATTCCTGAAATTTATTTAATTGCATTTGCTTTAGATCCTAGATTTAAATTAGAAGTTTTACAAGAAATGTTAAATTTATATTATGACGCTTTAATTCCTATTAAAGATTCTTCCTCTCCGGATCCAGCTAATATTGTATATAATATTAAAAATTATTTATATGATCTTTATAATTAATATTATGTTAAATATGGAACACAAACTAATATTTCTGAAACACAACAACCTACTACTACTAATTTAAAACTTACAAAAGCATGACTTTTATTAAAATAATGGACGAAACGTCCACGAGGATTCTTATGTTCCACACAGGAACTTGAGAATTATTTTACAATTTCTTTGATTTAAATGAAGCAGATAGTGAAGACTTCGATATCTTGAAGTGGTGGTCACAAAAGGCTCAAAGCTTTCCCGTTCTCTCCGTGATCGCAAAAGAAATTTTAACTTCTCCAGTGACAACTGATGCTGTGGAGCAGACGTTCAGTGCCGGCGGCAACATATTAGATGAACGACGATTAACAATGTCTCCCGACTCATTGGAAGCTCAAGCATTACTTGATGATTGGACCAGAGCCGAGAAGCGAATCCAAGGAATGCAACTTTCAGAAAACGAAGTCGAAGAATTTGATACCGAAGGAACAAATACAACGAGAACGGGAGAAAATGGAAGTGAGTGAGAAAGGGTAGAAATGTAAAAAATGTAAAAGGGTAAAAATGTAAAAGAACTACGTGGGCTTTGATTCTCCTACACCCTAAGAGGATACGTAGGCAACTTATATATGTGCAAGCCCTTTTTTTAATAAAATTTATTTTTTTAAAATTTAATTTTTAATTTTTAATTTTTTTAATATAATAATTTTGAACCGTGGCGAATCGTGGCAAACCGTGAACCGAACCGTAAACCGGCGATTTCGAACCGTGAACCGTAACCGGCTTGGGCGGTTAAGGTTAAGGGTCGACCTCCCACGAACCGTCGAACTGGCGGTTCCGACCCGTGGTCGGGTCTAAGCTCACTATTAAAATCTCCTTTTGACGGAGAAACCTTTTACTGACTTTGGAGCACAAGACAGAAGAAAACTAAGAAATGAATTGTATGTAGTTGATGGATGAATTGAAACTGAATTCTAGGGGTCTATTTATATCCCCGGTCAAACTTATTCGTTTGCTGACGTTGCAGTATTGAGGCTCCTGAGTGCTCCAAAACGCCTGACACGTGGCTTGGATGTTATCCGGTACGCAATGGTCGCAAACAGTAGATTGGCTGATAACTATGGACTCTCAGGCGCCTGCATGCACAGGGACGCCTGAGTGCTCAAGCACCCGAGTGATCCAGCGCTCGAGATCCCGAGTGCCCGTATCTATACAAGCGCCCGAGAAGCCTTTGGTTTGTAGCTCGCTGACCAAATTTCAGTGGATCTTCTTTAGGTGATTTCCGGCCAACCGGAGTTAAGCTCACCTGAACCCAACTTCGGTCTTTCACCCCTCGAGCGTCCTTCCTTCCGGCTTCTCTCCCTCGGACATCATGCACGTCATTCTCGCTTCACCAATGTACTTCTCCGTAGCTTCTGCGTCCCTCAGATGCACTGAGCCCGTCGACTCATTTCCCCGTGCAATACTTCTCGTCCACTGCGTCTTACGCTCGACTTCCTTCGATCCTAAATTGCTGCACACTTAGACAGAGGGATCAAAAATCAATAGGACCTAACTTAGATTGGTTGATCACATCAAAACTAACCAGAGCATCAACAATCTCCCCCTTTTTGATGTGTATCAACCCAAGTTCAGCTAGGATTAAACTAAAAGAAATAACACTAAGCATGAAAAATTGTATAATCTCTAAGCATTCTTTTAAAGTCAACAGATAATTTTTTTAAAAAAAAATTCATAGAAGTCTAAACACAAGTTAGAAAAATCTGAAAATTTGTGTATAAATGGCACTACAAAAAAAATAACTATATAGGAACGGTTATTTAGGAGTGGTTATAAGACCGCTTTTGAAAATTGACCAATTGAATCAGTTTGAATTAAACCGTTTCTATTGCCTAACTTTTTTGAAACAATTTTAAAACTGCTCTTATTGAATTGTTTTAAAAGCGGTTTGAAAAAATCGCTCCTGTAAACCGCTCTTAATGATACAACTATTAGGAGCGATCTTAAAACTGCTGCTATTGGGTATTTTTAGTAGCGGTTCTGGGTTACTAACCATTCCAATTGCTTTAACTTTTAGGAGCGAATTTCAAATCGCTCCTATTGGATTCTTTGAACAAAATTTGTACCAAGTATTGCTATAAACCGCTTCTGTTACTCTAATTGTGTACAATTGATTTTTAATCTACATTAATTGTATAGTTTTAGCATTGATTTATATAAACCGGGATTGTAAACCGCTCTTATTGCTACAACTATTAGAAATAATTAATCATGAAACCGCTAATATTGGATACTTTTAATAGCGATTATGTATCAAACATTTCTCTAAATTTATTTTCTGTTATTCAAATTAAAGTATTCATATATGACTTAAAATTTATGGTAAAAAAATTTAGATATACAATTATTATGATGCTAAAAAAGAGAGAATATTTTAATCAAATTTTAAAAATACAAAGTTGTATATCACCATTCAATTTTTACAGAGGATTTTATACTCCTTTAGGTTTTCACATAGTGAAAAAATAATATTTTCCTACAATTAAATAAACTTGTACCATGCTTCAAATTTATTTAAATTTTTAAAACATTTTATTTATATATTTATATATTATGGAAAATGTGATGCCAGACATTTTACATCGGAGCATCTCAAATATTTTTCAATACGAAACTTTTATTTATTTATTATTATAATATAATATCTAAATCCTAAAAATAAGATTTTATCGACTTAATTATTTATTTTAAAAAAATTAAATAAAAACACTATGCATGCATCCAACTTAATTGTAATTATATTTTTGTCAATTTGAAATTTTTTATATATTTATTATTATTATATAATATCTAAATCCTAAAAATAAAATTTTATTGACTTAATTATTTAATTAAAAAAATTAAATAAAAGTACTATTGTTGCATGCGTCCAACTTAATTGGAAAAATTATGTGAGTTGTTTTTAATTAAACCCTGAGTTTTAATTTCTTCAAAACCTAAGTTCGTGCGACCCCTTGTCCAAATTGCGCCGCTGTCTTTACCTGTAAAATATGGTAAATAATAATAATAATAATAAATAAATAAATGTATAGAATAAAATAAAATATATAAATATATATATATATATATATAGTTATTTATATAAATTTATATATCATCATCCTAAATAGGAGTTAAAAATTGGAAATAATTAGATTGAAAATTTTGGAATAATTTTATGATATTATTGGATAAGTTTGCCGGACTAATTGACACGAGATGGGTTAGTTTGAAATTATTTATGGAAAAATTTAAATTTAGAAATTTATATATATATTTATATAAATCTTTTCCCTTATAAATCGTGCCCTAGCCCTCACCGCCGCAATCCCGATCTTTTTCTCTTCCTCTCGCCCGATCGCCCTCGCCCCACTCGCGATCTCCTCGTTGCATCGTCGTCACTGGAGGCAGCGCCACCGACCGGAGTACGGGACTCGCCGTGTCTCCCCCTTCTTCGCCGCACACGAGGGAAATGTCGACGCCTCTTCTTCAAGCGAAGCCCTGTGCCATGCCTCCTTTTCTCTCGGATCGCCTACACCAAGATCCGCCGCCGGCCGAGCCAGCCTTGTGGTGAACTCTTTCCTTGGCTCTTCCGGTCATTTCCCCCGCCGGAGCTCGGGTGCTCTTGCTCACAACAGCCGAAGCAACGACACCGCAGACGCCGCCTCCCTCCGTATCTGATGCCGCTACACTTCTCCATCACGCGGATCATTGTCGTTCGTTTTTTTTCTCTCGACCACGACCCAGGTGCCGCCGCTGCCTCAAGAGAGGCCAGATCTCGATCCCTATCGGCAAGCCATCACCACTGATCTTCCTTAGCCTCAGGTAAATTTTGTTGCCAGTTTAGTTAAGGACATGGATTTGGTCAGTAGGGTTTAAATCGATGGACGATTAATATGAGTTCATATGAGTTGGTGTATTTAAATCGATGGACGATTAATCTGATCAGTTATAAAATTAATGAATGGATTAGGTAATTTAATTGTGTTATGAGGTTTATTGTTCTATTTTGTTTTGTATTAACTGTTGGTTAGGTTGTTTTCGAACTTGTTTAATGTCAACGATTAGTTAAAGGTTGATAATAGGATTAACTCTAAACTGATCAATGGATTAGATTAATTCAATAGAGTTGTCTAGATCGATTAAGATTTATGAGTTAATTGAAGGTATCAGTTAAATGGATCAAGCGATCAATTGGTATGTTAATCCATAATAAGATGGTAATGGATTATTAGGATGAACTAGTTGATTGATCATTAATATGATAGAATCAACTAACATCTAATCATTAGATTAATTGAGTTATTAAACAATTAATGAGAGGATTATTTAATTAAGGGATAATATATTCAAATCTAATTTAGTCATTTGGAGGGATTCGTGTCGGGTTATTGAAGGGAAATTTTATGTCGTTATTGGAAGTCTAATGAGGTAGTTCTTGTATTGATTAATTTTTATATATTAGTATGCATAAATTTGTTGCAATTTTTTTTTGTTTCAGAGGACATCAAAAATAAATCGAGAAAATGGGAGTAAAAAACGAGGGATTCATGCACAAGGATGAACAAATATTCCCTCATTGGAAGACAAATTTGTATGTATTTATTTGATCAATTTGTTATGTTAATATCAATTTGTATGTATTCGAGCTATTATTATTTGCATATTCAATCTAAAATGATTTTTTTTGTACTTAGATTCAGGAAAATGGTAGAAAGCCAACTCGCATTGAACTATTTCATCCTAGTCGACAAAGTAAAAAAAAATGAGGTGCTCTTGTTGATGATAAAGCAATAAGAGTTGAGGTAATAATTGTTTTAACTTTTTGAAATAACTTTTCAATATGCTATTTATTTTATTGAGATAATTTTTGTGTTAGGATGAATTAAATAGAGTTGTGCAACGTCATCTCCAAGACAAGCCTGAGGGAACGCAAATAACAGAAGTTCATGAAGATACATTTCGGTATCTATTCAGAATTTCATTTTCATTAAAATTACTAAATATTATACAATATTAATTATATATTTTTTTCAGGGAGGTATTTGGGTTAGAGCATTCAGGTCGTGTTCGATGTTTAGGAACTGGTGTATTTCCTAGCCAAGTTTTCCCAGAGCAGTGTAATCAAAGAATAATTTTTAGACAAGATAATCTTCCTACTTCTGATGTTAATGATAAGTTGCAAGAAATGGGAGAAAAAATGAAAAATATGGAAGCACAGAGATAGGCAGAAATGGAGCGGATGAGGTAGATGCATGAACAACAGATTCAAAATTTTACCAATGTCATCCAAAATATGATATCTGGAATTGCTGGGGGATCTCGTGAGCCTGAATTCTTACATACACAGGTAGACACATATTGAATACTAATGTTCAAAAATACTTATATAGAAGCATGATATATTAAATTAAATTTATTTTTCAGATGGTAACTATCTTAGCAGATATTATGCGGCAACATAGAAGTTCTCCATCAAATGCATATGAAAGTGGTCATAGATCTCCTCCAGTATCAGAGCCAGATAAAGATTAGATAGAATTTTGAAAAAAAAGTATTTATCTGATGTTAGTACTTTTAGTAACTATTGAATTTGGAACATTATGACTGTTATTTTATATTAGCATTTGGAGTACTCTTATTATTGTTTTGGAGGATAATTGTTTAATAATATTATATATTGATTTGGTGGATTGAAATATTAAATATCATGGTTTGAATAATTTCTAAATTTAAAGCTTTAATAGCGTTTTGATGTGTTCCTATTCCCATATTTAGGAGCGGTTTAAAATCGATCCTTAATTTCTAGTATTAATAGCATTTTGAAATCGCTCTTATATCCATGATGTATAGAAGCGGCTTAAAACCATTCTAACACCTAAAGGGATTTGCAGCGGTTTGAACTGCTCCTAAATTTATAACTATAAAAGCGGTCTGAAACCGTTGTTATATGTATAATGTGTAAGACCGGTTTCAAACCGTACCTACAAAGTAAAAATAGGAGCGATTTTATAAGTTTTACCAACGGTTAAGAAAACCGCTACTATAAGATATAGGGACGGCAATAAGAGGAGCGGTTTTCAAACCGTTGGTAAAAGTGTAGGAGTGGTTGATAACCGCTCTTGAAAGTCAAAAAAACCACCCTTATATGGGTGTTTTTTTTGTAGTGTGGGAAATAGAGTTTGCAGCTTGTACAAAAATTTTCGACTTAAAAATATTATCTGTGGCTGAAAAATAAATCAAATACTGATTGAGTAGAATTTTTGAAGAATAAATATTTGAACTTCAAAAGTACTTAAAAAAATTGAGTTAAATTTTACTAAGGTCTACTTAAGAAATATTGGATTTGAAAAAATAAATTTTTATCTATTTTAAAATTTAAAATTTGAATTTCGAACACAAAAATTATGAAAATTCGAAAAATAATCAGAAAAATCTCAAAAATCCACCTAAGTAAAGAAAATATTTATGTATTGAGAAAAAATATGAATATAATTTTATCAATTTAAAATTTCACTACTATTCATTTTTCAAAGCCAGTAAATAATCTGTTAAAAAAAATAACAAAAGAAACTGTTAGCACTAAAATATATAATGACTGAAAATTAATTCAGTAAAGACTTATGGACCTAAAACAAGTTTCTATCTACGGGGTTAATTAAGAATTTTGCAGGAATATAGTTCTTAGATACTTTTCTAGATTGACCTCTGTGATTATTAATATATCAGTTTAGATTATCAGGATAACTGTTTTTCTTTCGGTGTAAACATACAATATCAAATTCTAGTTTTTCAACTAAATTTCTCAAACTAATATTTTTATTTTTTTAGTTTTTCAGAAATATTAAAAGAACATTCATTAGTCAATTTTATTTTTAATTTTTGATTCTTTTTTTCTAATTTAAGATTAGCTTTAAGCATTGCTTTTATACCTGAGTACAGTTGATCGCGAGAGAGGAAACATACCTCACTTACCGAGTCGCTTTTGAATAGAGGGACTCCCCCTTCGTCGTTGCTTTCTTTTAGCATAACTCCCCCTTCTTCAGTGTTTTCCTTTTGATGATTTTCTATCAGTGCAAGTCCAGCGTATTCTTTGGCTTCCAATTCATCAGACGAGGTCTAGTCCCAGGTGACTTTCAGCGTCTTCTTCTTCTTTGGCTGATTCTTAAGTTTGGGACACTGATCTTTTAGATGACCTCCTCTTTATAGTTATAGTATTAGACTGTATGCTTCGTCCGAGATCGTCTTTTACCCAGAAACATAGAAAATTTATTAGCCCCTTTAAAAAATTTTTAAAGGTTTTTTACTATCTCCGCTGTATTTTCATCGTCCGTTGATGACTCCTCCTCTATTTGGTTTCTCCTTGCGTTCAGAGGACACTGTCCGTTTTCCTGTTCTTCCCTACACATCAAGATTCGTGAAGCTCTAAAATCGAAAACTGTTGTTCTAGCGTACTTACCTCAAAATCTTTTGAAATAAAATATCCGTCGATTACTGAGGTATAATCCGGGGTTCTCAGGAAAGCATTTAGTGCGTACCGTTGAGCGTTGTGACTTGACATCTTTTCTTCGAGATTCTCAAGGCTCGTGATTAGCTTTTTTACCTTGATGTGTAGTTGAGCAACTGACTATCCATCTTCCATTCGGAGGTTGGTAAGTTGGTTTCGTAGGATGTCTCGTCATGCCAGTTTCGCCTCCGAGGTGCCTTCGTACAATTCCAGGAACATTTTCAAAAGTTCCTTTGCCGAGTCGTACTTCCCGATTCGATTGACATCTTATTCGGGGAGGACGATCAGCAGATGGAATTCCACCTTTCCGTTTGCTATTGTGACAGCTTGCTCCTTTTTGTTCCAAGAGTCAGGTTCCTTGAATTTTTTCTTCGTTATCTTTCGGAGCTGAAAAACTATTTTTTATTGTTAGTAATAATTCGTAATCAGTAGTAAAAAATATCTTCATTTTTCTTTTCCACGCTGCGAGCTCTCCCTCAAACTTCGGTGGGTAGATCACTGGTCCAATCATTCATTAGAATTTGTTGCAGTTGGAGGTTAGTCCTTCTACAGCGTCCTGGCTCTGATGCCACTTGTCTGGTCGAGGTGGATCGGTAAGAGGAGGGGTGAATTGCTGCTGTAAAATAAAACTAAATCTTTTGTGTGGTCTCAGAAAGAATTTAGATTAGTTACAATAATTAGTTAAAACAAACATAAGTAAATTAAACTAGTAAAAGGCTCAGACACAGAAATTTACTTGGTTGCAACCTAGGTGGTTACTAATCCAAGACGACCGAAGCTCACCATCAAAATCTCTTCCTGACGGAGAAACCTTTTACATAATTTGAAGCAAAAGACAGAAGAAAACTAAGAAATGAATTACATGCAGTTGATTGATGAATTAAAACTGAGTTCTAGGGGTCTATTTATAACTCCGGTGAAACTTATCCGTTTGCTAACGTGGCAGTAAGGGGCGCCTGAGTGCTCCAGGGCGCCTGACACGTGGCCTGGATGTTATCCGGTACGCAACGGTCGCAAACGGTAGATTGGCTGATAACTATGGACTCTTGGGCACCTGTATGCACAGGGGCGCCCGAGTGCTCAAGCGCCCGAGATCTCGGGCGTCCATATCCATACAGGCACTCGAGAAGCGTTTGGTCAGCAGTTCGTTGACCAAATTTAGGTGTTTTCTGGGCAACCGGAGTTAGACTCACCCGAACTCGACTCCTGCCTTTCGCCCCTCGAGCGCCTTTCCTTCCAGCTTCTTATCCCTCGGACGTTACGCACGTCTTTCTCGCTCCACCGATGTACTTTTCCATAGCTTCCGCGTCGCTCGAATGCACCGAGCCCATCGGCTCACTTCCCCGTGCAATTTTTCTCGTCCACTGCGTCTTACGCTCGATTTTCTCCGCTCCTAAGTTTCTGCACACTTAGACAGAGGGATCAAAAACCAACAAGTCATAACTTAACTTGGTTGATCACATCCAAACTAACCAAAGCACCAATAGGGCGGGCACACTGACTTTGTCAGGTTTTGATGCCCAGACCTCATGATGGAAATACCCACGTACTAACCATCAGATCATCCCGTGTGGACGAAATTGTAATATATAGCTCCTATGAAGTTGTAGTTGATAATAGAAATTACGGGACAATACTGATTTATTTTGTTTATACAATTGATTGATATAATTGGATAGTAAGAAACAGGGGCGTAGTCAGGATCCAGATTTATCTAGGGCTGACCGCTAACTATAATTGATATAGTCAGGTTTTAAGTTTATCTGTGCGTAGCCGGGATACAAATTTGCTATTGGTCGGCCAAAAGCTAATTGATGTTGCAATTGAAAGAGAGGGTGGGAAGGTGTTACTCGATAGGAGGCGGTTGGGAGAGGATAGCAATTGCTGCTATTGGAGAGGAAGAAGAAGAAAGCAGCTAGGGCTATTGTTGTTGTGTTACTGGAAAAAGAGGAAAAAATAATAGCAAGATTACATCTGTCGGAAAGAAAAGAGTAGACTGCTATGAAGAAAAGAAAGGGTGGAGGGAGGAAAAAGAGATGGGAAAAAGAGAAAAAACACAAAGACTAGTGTGACGACGTTGTAATTTGCTGGAGAAGAAAGGAGCAATCTGTGGTGGGGAAAAAAAAGGAAAAAAAATATCCTCAATCATTATAATCGATTCAATTCATTAAATTTGGTTTGATTTAATTTAACGTTATCAAATCAAAATAATTTCTAGTTGAACCAATAAAATTGAAGATAGAAAAAAACAATGTGCCAATAGGACTATAAAGGGTATGAATGGATTAATTATGGAAAAAATATTAATAAAAATTATAAGTATTTTTTTTAGGTAGAGTTGGAGCCCACCCTAATCCAAAAATGACTCCCCTCGTAAGAAATAGTAAATTGGAAATAATATATCGGAAGATAGGAATGTCATTTTACTCAAAAGTTAGTTGGGAGAGCCATTTTTTATTTTTATTAATTATGAATTATGATCATTATAATAAAAGCGATTCATTCACCCTAACGCTCCCACCAATCTCTAGTGTCGCTGTTAATCTGTCTCAGGGTCAATATAAAAAAGATAAATTATATGGACTATTAACTCAGATAGGAAAGACATACATCTAACTTCATCGAGATTTAACTCTCAAATCTCATGACAATTACACCTCGTATATTGTCATTAATTCATCCCTTTTGAACTTATTAATATGGTACAGCAGGGCATCTTCAATCGTTTTATGGGGAAGGAGATATTTTTTTAACCCCTTCACAAAAGTTAAAAACACAGAGAAAGAAGTTCCATTCGATATTTCACATTCAGTTCTTAATTTTCACTGCCACCTACCTAGGCAGAGAGAAAACAAAAACCGCATTTTTCACTGCCACCTGAGCGGAGAGAAAATAAAACCCGAATTTTTCACCGCACACTGCCACCGCGAGCGGACAGAAAATAAAAACCGCATTTTTCACTGACACCTAATCGGATATAAAATAAAACCCGCTTTAAAAGATGCCGTTGGAGACGGAGCGGATCCTCTGTACCGGGATTTTTCCTGTATCCGTATACTAATTCGTCGACGATCATCGGTGAATCGTCCAATCGATGATCGGATACCACCAATAATTTTTGATCGTCGTTCCTAATAAAATGATATCCTCGGAGAACTGTGAATCGATTGAAATCGTCGCATTAGACGTCTCGTCGGATTCGACGGTGAATACGGTAACATCACAATTACGGTGATACCCGACGGATTCACCGTACCCCAAGGGTATAGTTTTGTTCGGGACGACGGCCGGAGGCCGCCGGTACTGTCCGATCGTCGACGAGTTGGTACACGGGTATAGGGGAGATCCCGGTATAGAGGATCCGATCTGCGTTGGAGATGCTCTGACATACGGATCATAAGCAACAATGGCACTGCGTGACTGTCAGTTATGTAATGTTATTATAATAATAAATAAAAAATTATATTAAATGATTAAAACACGCAAGTGTTCCGACAATCCTGAAGAAAGCTAAAAACTGACATCCGTGTTGCCCCTTCCGGTCGACAGGATTGCAGGCCAGGCCAGGGCATTTACGTTGCAGCGAGAAGCCCCAGGTGGGGTCCTCTACGCTGTGGATGCATCTGAGGTTGTTGGCTTCGCATGTCTTTCTCTACCTGCAGTCCAGTCCGGTCTTAATTTGTGGTTGTTGGCTTCGCTTGTCTTTCTGTACCTGCCAGTCCGGTCCGGTCTTAAATTGCCTTGCTGATCGGTAGTTGGGCAGCGGTGCGCGAACTACTTTGACAGGCCAGGAGAAGGATTTGAACGGTTGGAATTTATTTCAACGAAGGGCAATTAACTTCGAAGAGTGGTCTGAGATCTTTACGGGGCTTGCTATATATATCGCATGAGTGGTCAGCAGTAAAGCCAGCCGATACACAGATATCTTGTGATTGTGGCGGCTATCAATCGATTAAAGGCGTCAATCACACGGATGAATCTACATGAGGGCTTTCGTCAAGATTAAATCAGCTGGAATTTCTACTACCATCTACCGAGCTCAACATCTCTCCCTTCCCTTTGTTTTCTAA
This sequence comes from Boesenbergia rotunda, assembly GCA_024364735.1. Classification (NCBI taxonomy): domain Eukaryota; kingdom Viridiplantae; phylum Streptophyta; class Magnoliopsida; order Zingiberales; family Zingiberaceae; genus Boesenbergia; species Boesenbergia rotunda. The sequence continues at coordinate 347,327 of JAGFNQ010002026.1, read as the reverse complement.
TAATCTCCACGGAGATCCGGAGTAGTTAGTGCATGAAGATATTGTGTAAAAGGTTCTGGGTTCAAGTCGCGCGAGGCGCACTAAATTAAAACTCTGGGCGTTTGGTGTATCAATTCTCGGCCTAACTATGCACTAATTACTCCGGAGACCGTAATTTACCTCTCTCGTAATGACCTTGGGACGGGGTACGACGAGGGCATTGAGGACGAGCGATTTCACCTTTGTCTATCTTCTTTTCTAAAAACTTCCCTTTTTCCCCCTTCCTAATTACCTTCCTCCGCTCAACCATGGCGCAAGTGGCATAAGGGAAAGGGAAAAATAAATAAAAAAGCAAGGGGCACTCTTTCTTCCTTAGCTTTATTTGTTGAGTTGTTATCATCTAGTTATTACTTTAGATAGCGGCAAAATTGCCCATTACAACTCTACATGAGGATGCTTGCTCGCTATGTTGTCTCCTTTCCATACTTCCCTTTTATGTATGAGTGATCTTGTGCTTTTGCCCTCTCCAAGTTTAACCACTTCTGTCATTTTCATCTTTTACCGTTCCATTTACAACCCTACTCAAAGGTGCAATAAAATTTGAATTGTTTTATTCATCATCTAACAATTTCAAACTGGAAGGATATAGAGTCAATGATTGAGGTGGAGATATAAATTATAAAAAAGAATACTACGGGATTTATATTCTTTATAGAAGATACAGTTTTCACTTAGATGTCAAAGAAATAACATATTGTCACACTTTCTACTAGTGAAGCGAAGTACATGGCTGCTACTTTATGTGTTTGTCATGCTATTTGGCTCATAAATTTATTAAATAAGCTAAGTTTACCACAACAACAGACAACTAAGATTCAAGTTGATAACAAATCTAGAAGCAAGCACATCGATACGCGCTATTACTATATCAAAGAATGCATTATCAGAAAAAAGATGCAAGTGGAATATATAAAGTCTCAAGATCAAGTTGTTGATATCTTTAGCATGCCACTCAAATTTGAAGACTTCAACAAGATGCAAAATTTAGTTGGAGTCACAAAATCAAGCTTAAGAAGGAATGTTGGAAATTAAACTTAATTATGGATAGAGATAGAATATTATGAAGTTAGTGGATAGAGATAAAATATAATGATGTAACAAATAATGGATAAATGAGATAAAATTATTAATAAGAATGAGAGTTCGTAGTAAAAAAAAATAATCTAGATTCAATGTATACGAGAGATAAATATAGAATTGATACTTATTCAATAAACCTATAAAAATGTTAAATTTTTAATGAATGAATAAGTTGAGTTCACATTATCTTATTCTTCTGTTCCACAACTCTTCTTTCGTTATTTTTCTTTTCCAACGGCAGGAGGTTCTCCTCTCTTGGCAGAACAACAACAATCAATTATTGTCCTCTTCCAGCACTAGCAAGTCGACCATCTTCCCCAGCAACTTTCACTCCCTCTTTTCAGTAAGCAACAACAACAAACATTCCCCTTCGTGAACTAGCAAACGAGCACATTAATGTTCAGTTGCTCCTTTCTTTTCTTCGCAAGAGCAGCTTTCCTCATTATAAATTTTAGCCATCGGTTGCAGCCAACATCAGCCAGTTTTCCAAATTCCAGCACCAAAATCAGCAAACCCTAAATCATCTTCAGTGGATTGCAAGCAATCTTTCTCTTCTTCCACCAACAGCAATAATAGTTTCTTCCTCCTTATTTTTCCAGCAAGAAGTCAACTTCTTCCTGCCAATATTTAGTTCTTCATTTCCCCTTCTCCATCTTAGCAGCATAAAGCTTCTTGCTGTGACAAAAAAGCCTGAAATTTCTTCCTTACTCCGTGTTTTCTATTCTACCGCTGCCTTAAGGCACATGTCGAAGCTGCTCCTTACGGCGACCTTCTTTCTTTCTCCTCCTCGTTTCCACGAGCCCTGCTCTCCTATCTTCTTTCTTTCCCTTTTTATTCTCCTTCTTCTTCCTTAATTCCAGCTTCTTCCATCAGCCGAAGCCTCCTCCCCTACAGAAGCCAGCCGCCCCATGCTTTTCTTTTTCCCAGCAACACTTATTCTCTTTTCATTTGAGTTTGGGAACCAATTCCTCATTTGAAGTACTTGAGCTTCAGAAACACAAGGATAAGCAAACTCTCCAAGTCTCTAGGAAAGCTTAAGAAACTAGAAACCTTGGATTTGAAAGGTTCCTATTGTTGGATATCTTGGATATCTATTGTGAATGGAAAAAGAGGTGGTGGGACTTTAGTCCCACATTGGAACTTTTCATTCATATCTATTGTGAATGGAAAGAGAGATGGTAGGACTTTAGTCCCACATTGGAACTTTCCATTGAATGGAAAGTGAGGAGGAGAATAAAGGGACTTCTTTGTGAGTGGAGCTTTAGTCCCATATTGGGAGTTTTAAGGTAAAATGTTTGGTTTATATTGGATCACAAGCATGGTAGTTGTGAACAAATGCTAGGGGAGAGACTCTCTCTCATGTGTGGGTGCGCAGGGAGGTGTAAATCCAGGGCTCGGATTTCTACTGAACCAAGTGAACTCGTGTGCGTACACGACCCCAGCACGTCGAATGTCCGATCGGTCGGGACAAAATTGATTTTTTGCTCAAATGTAACTGATACATTAATTTTGATTAATGCAAGATCTGTAACCCCCAGACGTTTGGATCTGGTCGGGTAAATAAAAGCACATGACGATTAATTCGTCATTTACTCCTGCGGGGGTCTGAGCCTATATAAAGTGGCTGACCGAGAGCAAAATACAAAGACACAATAATTCTCCTCTGCTCTACCTCGCTCCCGACCCCGACCTTCGCTCCGCTGATAGCAGTCGGGTACCTCTTCAGTTCACCACGAGCAACGAGTGCTCCGTTGTGCCCGTGGTCTGCTGTTGTATCCTGAGAGACAGAAGTCCATCTGAGCCTCGAAGCACCGACAGAGGAGGACGAATCTGTTTCAAGAAAACTGTGTTGTGCAGGCTTCAGCAACTTCCCGGTCGGGAGACGTCCGACCACTACTCGGGAGATCCCAGTCGGGAAACTCCACTCGGGAATTCCAGTTCAGGAATTCCACTCGGCTGCTCGGGAGCTCACTCGGCCACTCGGCAATTTCGCTCGGAGCTCACTCAGCCACTCGGCAATTTCGCTCGAAGCTCACTCGACCACTAGGGAAAACTGCTCGGGTCGGGAGATTCCACTCGGGCTCACTCGGCCACTCGGGAACCTCACTCGGGAGCTCACTCCGACCTCACTCGGCAATACCGCTCGGGAGCTCACTCGGCCTTCCACTCGGGAGCTCGCTCGGTCACTCGGCAATACCGCTCGGAAGCTCACTCGGCCTTCCGTTCGGGAGCTCACTCGGCCACTCGGGAGCTCACTCGGTCATTTCGCTCAGGAGATTCCAGACTACAGTTTGGAGCTCGGGCCACTCAACAGAGATAAGTTGGAATTAATTTTATAATTTTAATTTAGTGTAAAATCTCGGAAACTCCTCCAAACACCTATGCCACTGAATTGCCAAAGACCATCCCGAATCTTCAAAGGCTGCGCCATCTTCTTGCTTACCGCTACTACACGAACGACGGACCGCCTCTATGTCACGTCGTCGGCATCAAGTTGAAGAGGTTGGGCATTGTGAAATTGAGAAGAGAGGATGGGCCAAATGCGTGTTCAATTCGTTAGAGAAACTGAAACATTTAGAGTCATTTTCAACGACATTTTCGCGCATGAGTGAATACCTCCATCTCGAAGCTCTCAAGTCCCCTCCACCTTTCCTTCGACGTCTATACTTGAGAGGACCCTTGAAGAGTTTGCCAAATTGGATCAACTCATTGATCTCCTTTGTCAGTTTGAGGCTAAGGTGGTCGAGATTGCGGAGAACTCACTTGGAATCCTCGGAGCCCTTACCAATCTACTCGAGCTCATCCTGATGGTAAAAGACGATTTATTCACCCAAGCATTCCCCGTTAATCCGTTCCAAGATCAACACGGAGAAGGTATATCACAGGCACTATTAGCCCGGATGATGTGTCTAGTACGTGGAGAAGTTGGACATATGATTTTGTCAAATTTTGATTTCTAAATTAACCTCAAGATGATAATATCCATGAATTATCCATCCCGTGAGGACTACTCAAGCTCATCCTTGTCCATGCATCCATTGGAGTCCCACTGTCGTGCCGCAAAGGAGGTTTCAAAGGCTCAAGGTACTGGACTTGGAACAGTTGGACAACTTGAACTGTGTTATCTTGTATGGTACATCAGATCATGTGCGCAGTCGACGTTCATCCCCGAAGGAATTGAGGAGTTGACACATATCGAGGAACTACATTTGTTTGATATGCCTCGAGTGTTTCTACAGGGTCCAAAGGAATAGATCATCCAAAAGCTAATCGCATTCCAATTACGAGGTCCTATGATAATAAGAACTGTGTTTATGAGATTTAACAGTCCACGGTCATCAAAATGAACTCTCCATTTAAAATTGTTTAATTATTTGAAACTTTTGTATTTTAAAATTTATATGATTGATTAATGAGAAACTTTGTTTATTGATTTTAAGAGTTTATTTATGGTTCCAGGATCAGACTTAGTTGGTAAGTGTATAGAATAATAATTATAGTAGTCGGAGATTAAAATTTAACAGAGGATTTAATCACTTTTGTAGACTTCCACTTATATATTTATCAATCAATTTTGATTCATACTCCCTCTCAATGGTATGAAAGGGGTTGCTATTGTATCAGTATCACATTTTTTTTAGAACTTATTTATCTATTTATTAGTTCAATAAAAAATGTATTGATGAATATTTATTAAAGTAAAAGATGATAATAGGTAGTCCAGTATAGTCATCTCCGGTTAGATACATACAAATAAATTACGAAGATATTTTTTTCTACCATAATGGTCTTTTGAATGAAGAAGATCATATGCCTATTAAGATATTTTTTATCACTTTAGAATTGCTCCAAAAATCTATTAAAATAATTATCTGTATAGATATTAACTACACCAATCTACAAGGACAATAAATTTATTGATGAACATTATGATTTATCTCTCTATTAAAATACTCATTATTTTTTACTTTATTAGGATTAAATAACATAAAAAATAATTATAATTTTGATTAATGGCTAGAATCAATTCTCATACTTGAAGAAAATGAAAAAGACTATTCTCATGTTCATGCAGAACGGTCGGATTAAATGAAGAGAGAATGAAATATACACGTCCAAAAATTTGTAAATAAAAGTCTATAAAACAGTTCGCTCTTCTCTCGGGTAATGGCGCAGCGAAAGAATAATTAATTAGCTCTTAAGTATTCATGGTTCGATCTCTAACTATGATAAATTTTATAAGGATTTTTATTTTAAATGGGACGTGCGACCGTGAGATGTTGGACTTCTAGACCGTCTGTCGTGAGCGCGTCCTCATTTATCCTTACGACCTATGGAAAATTTCTATAGGACCAGATTGGTCGTCTTAGATTCGACGTTACCCAATCTAATTAATTATTTTTTTTCTCCATCAAATCGCTTCGAGATTATGGTACAGTGAAATGATTATTAGTTGTCTATCAAATACTCATAGTTCGGGTTTTTAATTACGATAATTTTAATAAGAATTTTTCTTTTAAATTTAGTACGTATTTGTAGGATGTTAAATTTTTATATCTATTTCTTAATTTATGCTGATGGTTGAGAAACGTAGATCGAACTAGATAGTCATCCCTGATTTAACGTTTTCTCTATCAAATCTTAAACAAGTAAAGAAGTTAAAAGAAAAAAAAATATTTTATATTAATGGATTTTATTTGCTTACTATTTGAAGATCATCATTAGTATATTCTACATTTAAGGGTGCGTTTGGTTGAAGGTTATCCTTGATGACCTTGGTTATCCATCCAAGGTTATCAAAAAAATCTTGTTTGGTTTAGATAATTAGCGATTCCTAAGTAATGATCGATGCCCGACACGTCAGTAAAAGGGGCATGCAACCAGGAAGGCAGGAATCGGAAAACCTTAGGGAAGTAAGGGGGTGTTTGGTTTGTGTCATTTTCCATTTTCATTTTCTAGAAAATCGTATTTTCTAGTTTTCTGGAAAATGATTTTTTTTCATTCTCCAGTTTTCTAGAAAATGCTATGTTTTTTTCTGGAAAACAAAGTTGAAAAATGCAAACCAAACATGTTTTCCAGAAAATCGCATTTTCTACAGAAAATGAAAATGGAAAACAGACTGAAAAATACAAACCAAACGCCCCCTAAGGTTTTTCTTGATTCCGGGGTTATGAAACTTATCTTTTCAAAATTATCCTTCAATATTTACATTTAAGACGAAAATAACCATTACAATTTATTAACTTCCGAAAGCATTATTCGCGACCGACGACCGACGACGACGACCAACGACCGTCGCCGACAGTCGACGGCCGACGACTGGCGACCGGCGACCACCGTCGGCTGCCGGAGACCATCGCCGGCGACCACCGCCGGCGACGATCGCCGGCGACCACCGCCGGCGACGATCGCCGGCGACCACTGGCGGCCGACGACTACAACCGGCGACTATCGTCGGCGGCCGACGACTACTGCCAGTGACCACCACCGGCGAAGATCGCAGGCGGCCGGCGACTCCCGGCCGGCGATCTACGCCAATCGTTGGCGGTCGGTGCCGACAGTCGACCGCCGGTATTGGACACCGACTTCCTACGCGGACACTGACGATCGATGTCGACGCCCTTAAGTCTAAACAAATAAAATTATCTAAACAAATTCTAAAGGGTAATACGGTAAAATATTATATTAGGTTATAGACTATGTCCTCCAAACAAACAAGATTTTATTTGATTATCTAAATTGAACCAAACAACTTCAAATTATGTTTCATTCTCCATAACCTTAATTATGTGATTACTTGGTAATAATATAACCGAGGTCATATATGATAACTTGAACCAAACGTACCCTAAGTATCAGAGTGTAAAATTTAGTACAAAATATTAAATATTATAAATTATGTAAATCAAAATTTTAATATATATATATATATATATATATATATATATATATATATATATATATATATATATATATATATATATATCACGCTTACGGACGACCCACGCGGGCATGCATATTTTTTTATTATTATTTATTAAATTTTCGATTATATCAATAAAATTTTATTTTTAAAATTTAATAGTTAAGTTATAATATTAAATATAAAAGAATTTAAATCCAAAAAATATTAAAATTTGTATAAAATTTATACGGTGTATATTCTAATATATTGTTCATGAATATCTAATTCATGACCTCCGCAGATACAGCTGAAATGATAAAAAATTGATATATTGCCATTAAAAATTTTCGATTTAAACCACATGATTGATTAGGCATAAATCTCTACATCCTATTTAAAAAATCTTTCCCTCCAAATATTTCACCATTTGCCACATGAATATCTAATCCATGTCTCCCGAAACACGGTGCAGCAGTAAGAGGCGAAGCGTTAAACCTGACGGCGAGGGTTTGATTATCATATTAGGCACTTTCGAAAGCACGCTATGCTAGAACTTCTGGTACAATAGGAGCACAAGTCAGGACCCGCTTGTACTTCCTAAATTTATCCGGTGAGCATAGGTTGAGGAAAATATCAAAAATTTTGATATATTACACATACCATATCTATATATACTATTCACACAGAAAACTTTGGCATACCAAAAATTTTAATACAGTATTATATCATACTAAAGTTTTTGGTATCGGTACGATATTTATAATCTTTTAATATTTCGGTATATATTGAAATAGGGACGGATTAAGATATTGATTTAGTATAGACAAATTACGATTACCATTGATAGTCGATAGACACGTTATATAGGGTGCTGCCCTCAGTCGAGTTTCGATGCCAAATCTAACAGTAATGACACATTTGAGGATCTCCACTTTACAAGTCACGTTGTCGTTGCCGGATGGGGGCAAAGACGGATATAACTCATAAATAACAACAAAACTACAAATTAAATATCAACGGTGGGCCTGTGTTGACTTTAACCATTATCAAAATACTGAAGATTTTTTTTTTGAAAATCAATGTGTGCTAATTTTGAAAATTAAATCATAATCGTAATATCATATGCAAAATTTAATATATCATACTAAATAATCCCTAGGTAATCATCTTATGTGGTTGAGATCATAGTTTGCAAAATCGCGATCCTGGATCGTAGGATCGTACGATCCTACGATCCTGGATCACAAAACGATCCAGAATCGCGCAGAATCGTTTTTTGTAGCAGGATCGCAACAGGATCGGTAGGATCGGACAGGATCGTATAGGATCGGACAGGATCGGAACAGGATCGGAACAGGATCGATGAAAGCTTTAAGAGGTCATAACTTTTGACTCGGATTGAACCACGTGACCTATAATATATCAAATTGAAACTCGTTCAAAGATCTACAAGTTAGTTTTAAGATTGAATCCCAAAAAATATTGTTTAAAGCCTTTTCAGAGGTTCAGAAGATTATTAATCTTTTTTATTATTTTTTTTTTATCTTTTACATCGTTAGTGTTAGGGTTTTAAGATTATTTAAATATCTATTTAATTATTTTTTAGTTAGTTTTTGATTAATAATATTATGTTATATCTTTTTTCTAAAATGATGAGTCTTTATATGTATATTATCTAATAGGTTGACAATTAAATTGGATCATCTTGTAATAAATAGAATATTCTTGAAGTTAAACGTGATTATTTTCATTATAGTGTTAATAGAAATTGTATATTTTTTCATTTTAAGGGTTTTTGATAGGATCGTACGATTTTACGATCCGATCCTGACCGATCCGATCCTGACCCCAAATCGATCCTGTGTAGGATCGCGATTCTACGAACCTTGCTTGAGACGTTCAACTGAGAATTAGTTAGCTTGGACACTTAAAAAAATTAAAAAAATGAACATATAATTTATAAATTTTATCATAAGTATTAAAGAGTTAAACAATATTCAAATTTATTAATTTAATTTAATAAACTTATTTTTTATTTATTTTATTCATGAATGAAAATAAATAAGTTTTTAAATATTAATTCATTTACAAATCTATTAATTATGCCTCCTGTACACTATATCTGTTTATATTAAAACTACATAACGGTACGTTATAACAATCATGAAGACTTATTATATATATAACGGGAATGCCAACTCTTCCCCTCTAATGGCGATGGCGTTCGCGTACTCTTCTGCTCTTCCCCAAACCCCTTTGCCGTGCTCCTCCTCTTTCCGGAGCTTCGACTTTATTCTCCCTTTCTCCAGCTCCCAGAAAGCTCGTTGCGTCCTACGCTTTCACGGCAAGAACCGCTACCTCACAGCTACTCGCCCTGCTTTATTTCCAGTCCAGCGACCATACCTGTCGATATGTCCATCGGATCCTCTACGGATCAGGTTTCCTTCGGTTTCCACGTCTCTTTCCGGTGGCGAAGGAGGAGGCGACCGCGTGCCGAGCTCAGAAGAAGCTGCGGGAAAGCCCGTAGCTGGAGATTCGGAGGACGCCACCGCGTTGGGTTCAGATGTCATTGCCCTCCGTGTCGGAGTAATTCACCTGCTCCTATTTGCTTCCACTGGTTCATGTCATCTTTGTGAGGCAAAAAGAGGGACTCTTAGGGTTTGTCCGTGATGGTTTCTTGCAGGGCATGATTTGCGGTGGTTGCGCTGCCAGCGTGAAGCGCATCTTGGAAACCCTAGTGAGACATCTAGCAATTCTTCGCTTGAAACGATTTGATAAAAAAAAAAAACATAGATGCTTCAGACGCGTTCAATTTCGCCCACATTTGTGACTTCTTGAGAAATCATTTCGATCTTACTTAACCAAATAGGTTCCAGATTTCCCAAATTTTCAATCTATTTCATCCAATGCTCATTGATGCAGCCTCAGGTACACTCTGCCACAGTTAACCTAGAACAACAGACGGCATTTATTTGGGCCGCACAAGAAGCCAAGGTCATGGAAGATTGGCAGCAAGAACTCGGAGAGCAGCTTGCAAAACACTTAACTACTTGTGGATTTGAATCCAACCTTCAAGGTAACTTGCAGTCATGCATTCCTCCTTGAAAAAAAAAGGAGAGAATTTAGGTATTCAATTCAGTCTCTTTGCCTAAGGCTGTGTTACTTCATAAATTCTGTTTGCTTCATTGCCACCAATGGTTTGGACTTTACACTTGTTGGGTATTTGGGTTGAGGAATGATAGATTTACGAATAGATAAGTGGCTAAAGGCAAGATTTGGATGGACGATGAAGCATAAATTTCTACCTCGAATATAGTTTAAGATGGCTAAGTCTTGCTTTATCTCAACTTCAGGGTGAATTTAGCTAGTGAAATAATGGATCTTTGGAGGATATTGTGCTGTTATAGATATTCAATTCAGTCTCTTTGCCTAAGGCTGTGTTACTTCATGAAGTCTTGTCTGTTTGCTTCATTGGCAACAATGTTTTGGACTTACACTTGTTGGGCATTTGGGTTGAGGAATGATAGATTTACTAATAGGTAAGTGGCTAAAGGCAAGACATGGATGGAAGATGAAGCATTACTTTCTACCTCGAATATAGTTTGAAATGGCTAAGTCTTGCTTTACCTCAACTTCAGGTTGAATTTATCTAGTAAACTAATCGATCTTTGGAGGATATTGTACTGTTATAGGACAAAGTTCCATCAATTTTCCAACTTGTTAGTCCTTGTTCTACTCTTTATGCATCGTCATCTTAAAAGGCAGCCCACTAAATGTTTCCTTTTGTTTTTGTAGAACCATAGCCCATGTGAGACCAATGAGACCATGACAAATATGCATATTAATCGAGGAGGAGGGAGATCAAAGAAGACTTAATTAGCAACTATAAAATATGATAAATTTCATTTACATATATATATAGATATATGGTAGTGGGATAAAGACTTAGTTATTGTTGTTATAGTATTTGTAGAACCATAGACATTGAAAAGCTAAATAGCTTCTCCATTGAGTTCTCCATCAGTTCCTTTTCACGATGTTACTCAGGGTTTTATCATCAGGCCTTGTCCGAGATGTTCCTGTAACTAGCTGCTATATCTTTCTTCTCGTCCAGTTTATTTTCAGGCAGCTTCAGTATGCCACCGATCACTTGGATTTTTCCCCAGCTTCCCCCATTTTTTCTAATTGTGATCCATTTCATGCCTCAAATGTTCCTCAACAAGAGGGATTTAACGAGTTTTTTCCCAATAAAACATCAAATATTTTCATCTCTGTGACAGTGATGAGTTTCTCCTTCTATGTAGATCTCAGCAGCAGCAATCTTGCAGCTTGACAGTCATTGCAGAATCAGGTAAGCAACTCCCAACATTCGATCCTTTTGATGTCGAATATCGAATTCAGTATGTGGAGAATATATGCAAGTATATGAATGTGATTATCTTCCCTGATCCTTGCTGTTCTCTGCAAAATTTGTGAAGCAGTAAGGTCCCTGGACTCCTAGCATCCAATAATTGTTTCTTAGAGTTGTTAATAGATCATGAATGCTCCATGTCGAGCCCGACCTAGGCGTGCCTCAGCTCGCTGGATGTTTTGCCGAGCTGACCATGTCAGAACACAACCAGATAGTCGCTCTAGCTCGGGCTTGGGTTGGGTTGGGGCTAACCTAAGCTTAAATCAGGTCATCCAGCTTAGTTTAGAGCTGAGTCGGGGAGCAAGTTAGTCAACTCTTTTTAAAAATAAACAAATAAAAGATTTAAAATATTTATAAAGATGTTAAAAATAATAAATATCTAAATAAAATTTTAAAAACCATTATAAAAATGATATAAATATATTGTGTATTTTAGTGAGTTGGGTTGAGCTGCATGACCCAACCCGAGAAAAAGGCTCAAGCTTGACCTGGTCTAACTAGCTGTGTTATATCATGGCGGCCTGCACATACTAGGTTGACTTAGGACCACATCATTTGACTTATTTTTTAACGTGGTTTTCATAAATTTAAATAAATAAATGAAAGGAAGTTTGATGTAACAATAAGGGGGCGCTTGATAAGCGAGTTTAGAAGATGAGAATGTGAATGAAATCTATTTCATTTTCATTTATGATGCTTGGTATACGAGAATCCGAGAATCGGAATCAAAATAAGGATATGATATCCTTGATTTCATATAACTTATTCCTTACTAGGTTATCACCAAATTCATAAATCTCTCAATCAAATTCATTACCATTTTCATTGTCAAATATATACCAAACGCCCCCTAAAATTATTATAGTGTGATCTTAAGATTCGAGTTAGCAGCTTTTTGTAAAATAAATTATAAGATAAAATTGTGTGCAAATCTAATATGACACAATCGTTTTTTGAGATTTTTACTGCAGTTTCATGTACCGCATTGTTCTTGAACAAATTTAAATAAATGTATAAAATTGATTATTTGTCTTGCTGACGTATTTAAATTTATAAGAAAGAAAATAATAATGAAAATTTAGGAAAATCATAAGTGCCATCGCTGATTGTATTCGATCCGGTTTAGCGTGAACCAAACCGGACCAAACACTGGAACGGAATCATAGATTTGAATAGGTCAAAACCACTGCCAAAAATAGTCAACCTCCATCCCATTGGTTGTCCGTTGCCTTTTGCCGCCATCGGGCTGTCCTTAACCTTTTCGCAGCAATTCTTCTTTCTCCTCATCATTCGGGGCCATCCACCGTCCTCTTTTCCCTCTCATCCACCGCCACCACTTCCTTCTCCTTGTGCTCGGTCATCCCTCTCCCTCCCTCTCTCGCTCCCATGGCGGAGCAGGAGCCGCCCCAGCCCTGCAATCATGTGCCTCTGCCCCTTCCTCCGCCCTTCGAAACCTACATCGTCCAAGTCCCGAAGGATCAAATCTTCCGTGTCCCCCCTCCAGAGAATGCCTCCCTGGTCGAACACTACCGCAATCAGATCAGGCAACGCCGCCAAAACCGCTGCCCTTGCTTCCGCTATGTCAAGCGCCTTGTCCTCCCCGTCCTCCTCCCGCTCCTCCTCCTTACTGTCGCCATCATCATCTTCTTCGTTGTTGTCAACCCTACCACTCCCACATTCTCCGTCAAGTCCCTCTCTGTCAAGGACACCTCAAAATCAAAATCAGAGTATGACTTCTTGGTCAGAATCATCAATCCAAGCAACAGAGTCAGCTTATCGTATGCCATCAGTGGCCGTGCAGTTGCCTCCCATGCCGGCACAGAGTTTGCCACCGGACCGACGCCAGGGTTCTTCCAACCGCACGGGAACACAACCGATCTCAAATTGGTTCTCCGCTCAACCAAAAGCCTGATGAAAGTGCGGAATAAACCTCTTTGGATCAAGTTAATGGTTGAATTTCCAGTGAACACCAAGATTGGCCAGTTGGAGCTGCGGCACATGAGCTTGGACGTGAAATGCGATGTGAAAGTTTCAGGGTTGGATAAGAAGGTGCGTATCTCCTCACAGGACTGCAACAGCAATCTTCATTCGCGAAAATAGCAGATTAAACGGGAAGAAGAATTGTTCTGCTTTTTCTCTGTCCCCCCCCTTGTATTTCTTCCTGTTTCTCAGTGATGGTGCAATTTGAATCGGATACATGCACGTGGTTTAAGGATCTGTTGCGATTAAATTATGATAACCCAAAATTTTCCTAATTAATTAAATTCTACTGTTTTTCACCACAATGTCTGTGATCGAGTGCATGATCTGTTGCCACCTGGAGGGCATGATCTGTTGCCCTCCAATGCAAGAGCATCTACATTGTTAATGTATAAATATGGGATCCGCAAATAAAAAATATTAATGTTAAAATGAATCTTACAATGTTAATAAAAGAGAGATATTAATATAATAGGTATCGGATACGTGACATGATATTTGAAGATCAATGTGAATGTCCTAATTCACATGGCACTTGAATGATAGATTTAAATTGCAAGAGAAAAATTCGAATTTGATAGGGATGAGTAATCGTGGAGGACACGTGGCACAAAAAAACTATATGACAATGCCAACTATGCTAGAGACCCAAGGTCAGACCGGGAGCTCGAACTCTCAAGACTAATTCGGGAGAATGAAGGAGGGCCTAGAGGTCAGAACAGGAGCTTGGTTTCCGATACTATCTCGGGAGAATGGAGGAAGGCCCCCGAGGCCAGATTGGGAGCTCGAGCTCTCGTGACTATCTCGGGGGAATGAGGAAGGTCCCCGAACTCAGTCCGGGACATAAAACTTCGAGATTAACTCGAGAGAGTGGAGCCCAAAGAGCAGCTTAGGGATAAGGAAATAAAGTTTCAAGTACCCTCTCCTCCTTCCAGAACAGGAAATTCAGTAGGTAATTATTGTTTGTAACGCATGGTAATGATGGTCTTAATAGTCACGGTGGTCGTTACTGTTAGTGCAATCGACTCAAGGTTGATCGGGTAGATCATGAGTTTTGATGTGTGTGTCAATATGGTTAAGTTAAGTTTTCATGTTGATTTGATATGTGTGCTTGAGTCGTACAGGACTTAGAGAATCTCACATGGGGAGTAATGGAGTGTAGTATCCGAGGGACGAGAGCAAAGGAAGAGGACTTCAAGGGCAAGCCGAAGAAGTAAACTTCAAAGCATACTCGAAGGATGGCATGGAGGTAAGCCGCAGGCTTGTGTGCACATCCGAGGGACGAGAGCCGAAGGAAGAGAACTTCAAGGAGAAAGCCGAGGAAGTAGACTTCAAGACATACGCGAAAGATGGACATCGGAGTGAGTTTGAGTGAACTTGTAAGCTGGGCAGTCGACTGGCAAAGGAAGCAGTCGACTGCCAGCATCGAGTGGAAACTCACAGAAAGATCAGTCAACTGGTCTAGGCACCAGTCGACTGGTCTGCTAAAAAATAAAGTCGTTAGCTGGGCATTAGTCAACTGACCCTAGGGGCAGTCGACTGGTGTCGGAACTGAGCTGTTTGGATAACAACTCTCACCTCTATTTAAGAGGAAGTTTTGGGGCATGAATAGGTTACGGTTCTTGATTGCTCAATCCTCTTCTAAGTGCCCAAGGCTTCTATAGCTTATTCTCTTTCTCATACTCTAAATCTCATCTTGTAAAAGAGGAAGAGAGCATCTTGTGAGGGTTTCTCCACCTTCAAGGAGAAGATCATAGTGAAGCTTGATTGTGTGGTGTGGATCCTTGGATTAGTCACCTCTAGGAGATGGATACTAAATAAATCAAAGGAGTTAGCATTGCTTTCATTGTTAATTGATTTTATCTATTATTGTTTTTGTGCGTTAGCTAACATTCTTGTAGACAAAATCAAAGAGAAGCTATTCACCCCCCTCTCTCTAGTCAAACGTCAAGGTCCTAACAGTTGCCAGTCATCATAGAGTGGAGAACAACTGTCAAATAACCGATGATAATGAAACGGTAGGGGAAAGGTGGAGATACGTGGGGGGGGGGGGGTGGGGGGGAGGCGTTAGGTATATAAGATGCTTTGGCACCCAGGTAAAAGGGGTAAGATTTTAGAACTAGAATACTTTGGTTTCTCATTTTCTTCCCTAGAAGAAAGATTTTTTGACTTGAGCGTCGGAGAGGGCTCCACCAGAACTTCTTCTAGTGCATCCCCTTTATGCTCGTGTTAATTTCGTAGGCACTGACATCTTCTGCTCGTCATTGTCATCTTGGGCTGCACTTTGGTAATTCGTCATCACCGTCATTCACTTCAAGAACAAGTTCTTGGCGCCGTCTGTGGGAAACCCTGGGCGAGGGAGGAAGGGAGCTAGCAAACCTCCCTGACAGACGACTCAGTCTCACCTTCGGGCTCCGTCACGGCAGGTGCCGCCCTCCGGTAACATTTGGAAAGGGGAATAGCATCCTCCACTTCCTCAAGAGCCTAGGCTGAATGGGCTCTCCTCCTTGGGGGCGGGAGGAGCCAAATGCCTCTGATGGGAGGTTTGCATCTCGTTCTCTTCCTCTTCCTCATCGGGCAGGATGAGTCGTCTTTGTTCGGTAGGGAGAGGGTCCGCTTTCTTGGTTGGCGCTGTCGCCGACCTACGATCCCGAGCCGGTGGTTCCCCATCACCTCCTGCTTCAGCGGAGGCAAAAGAAGGATTGACCCTTGAAGCATCGGGTAGCTTGGGGGCAAGAGTCTCTTGGCTTTGAGTTCGCTCAGAGCCTACGGAAGGCTCGACCGTTGAGGTCGTAGGAGTGGTGGGGGAACCAAAGCCCTCTCATCTACAAGCTCCCACTTGAGCATCTTGTTCATCGCCCGAGCAAGCATGATGACTTCTGCAACATACAAACAATAGAACATCAGTTAGAATTGATAAATATTTAATAAAACAGTAAACTGGCAGAGATCGTGACTAAGGTTGGTGACTTTGGGTTTAATCCCAACCCGATACAGGAGCACTTCACATTGAACCAGATTAGGGTCGTGGAACTCCATTCCAGCTAAGATGCTTCTGGCCCGCTAATACCCCTGATCTTGGTGGAAGTCGCCCAAATTTGGAGGAGAGAGTAAATCATCTCGCCAGCGAATCAGACAGAAAGGACGCTCAAAAAGCTGAATAAAAAAAACGCTCCTTCCACCCCTTTTGGGAAGAAGGGAGGCCACCGATAAGTTTATGGCTGGGACGTGCCGTAAAACTAAAGGCTTCCCTAGACGCCATGTTGGAGATGAAGAAGTAATGAAAGGAACGGAGAGTCAAGGGTATGCCGAACAGTTTAAATAGGATAAACGCCCCGCTCATCTGAGCGAAGGCGTTTGGAGTCATTCGATGTAAGGGAACGTCAAAATACTTAGAGATGACCATAAAAAAAGGATAGATTGGAAAACGGAGGTCTCTACCTGCCCTAGGACGAAAGTGTAAAACCCCAAGGGGGGTTCTACAGGAGACTAGTCGATCCTAAGAACCCTGACTTCTAAATCCATTGGGATGATATAGGTCTCTCAAGCGGCTCTCAGGGTATTAGGTTTAACCTTTGACGAAGTGGCTTCATACCACTCCGGATGATAAGTCCCCTCCTCTTCAAGTGTCTCTTTCTTGCCCTGACCTTTCTTTCCCTTTCCTTCCTTGCCCATGACCTTGAAGAAAAGAAGAAGATGGAGGCAGATAGGACTTACACGAGAAAGAGGAGCTCTAACAGGCAAAGGCAGGAGGCGCAAGTTCTGATAGTCGGCGGTGCAAGAAGATGGAAGGTCGCCTCCGCCTTCCCTTTTTATAGGGAAGGAGCAGCTATAGTGCGAAGGAATAGATGCACGACGCGTGGATGGTGAGAGCGACAAATCTCGAGGCATCGCGGTCCATTATAGTCGTCGGTTGGTATGACCCGACTAAACGTATCAGAGGGAAATCACGTAGAAAAAACACTGCCACGTGGCAACAATCCGTTTGCAGGAAAACTCTCTTGTCATTAATATACCCCATGCGCCCTTAATGGGTGATGGGCAACCATCGCTACAGGGTCTCGGAACTCGTAAAGACTCTTAGATTGACTCAAATGACCGCTTTGGGACAAGGGAAGAATGTTTCGATTCTTAGGGCCCGACAAGTCGTTAAGGAAGAAGGAATCGTAATATGGGTCTCGTATATACTGCGCTTCCTCTCATCGTGCTACTAGCCTAATCAGTCAGCCTCATTTCCTTGGATTAGACTTGAAGGGGGGATTTGTGGTAGGAATGAGTAATCGGGGAGGACACGTGGCACGGGATAGCTACGTGGCAATGCCAACCAAGCTAGAGACCCGAGGTCAGACCGGGAGCTCGAGCTCCCGAGACTATCTCGGGAGAATGGAGGAGGATCCAGAGGCCAGACTGAGAGCTTGGTTCCCGAGACTATCTCGGGAGAATGGAGGAAGACCCCCGAGGCCAGACTAGGAGCTCGAGCTCCCAAGACTATCTCGGGGGGAATGAGGAAGGTCCCCGAACTCAGTCCGGGAGATAAGGCTCCGAGACTAACTCAAAAGAGTGGAGCCCAAAGAGCAGCTTAGGGATAAGAGAACAAAGCTTCAAGTACCATCCCCTCCTTTCAGAATAGGATATTCAACAGATAATTATTACTTGTAACGCATGGTAATAATGACCTTAATAGTCACGGTAGCCGTTACCAGTCATTTGGAGAGAGGAAGTGTCGGGTATATAAGATGCTTCGGCACCCAAATAAAAGGGGGTAAGATTTTAGAACTAGAATATTTTAGTTTCTCGTTTTCCTCCCTAGAAGAAAGTTTTTTAACTTGAGCATCGGAGAGAGCTCACCGGAATTTCTTTTGGTGCATCCTCTTTATGTTAATGTTAATTTCGTAGGCATTGACATTTTCTCCTCATCATCGTTATCTTGGGTTGCGTTTTGATGCGTCATAGCTGGGAATCGAATCGTGGATTCCTGAGATAACGATTAGTCGCCTTACCGCTATATCATAGCCCCAAAGGCCTTAAGATGCTTTTTATGATCTTACATCACAGAGTATTTGATGTGTTTTTACCTCATCAATATTTTGTCGCTTTTTATCATCAAACTTGTGATTAGGGTGAGTAAAAACTTAATTAAATCGAATTAATCGATTGAATTAAAAATTAATTCGATTAATATATATATATATATATATATATATATATAGGGGGATCGCCTGCGGGAGATCCCTGCGCGCCTTGTGCGCGACATCCTCATCGGCACGACGGCGTGGTGTTTTTTAGTATTTTTTTTTAATTCAACATTTTCTCTCCCTCTCATTAATTCATTTTCGTCAGTAATCTCTGATCGATCAAGGTGACCGATCAGGCAAGTGCCTGACCGATCAGGATCCATCCTGATCGGTCCAGGTCTGTTCTGATCGGTCGCACTGACCGATCAGAGATTCTTGTGATCGATCCATTGATCGCTCACAATCTTTCTGTGACCACACAGAATATTTTCTGATCGGTCACCAGACCGTTCAGAAAACCTTCTGTTTCCTCAGAAGGTTTCTGGATCGGTCAGCAGACCGATCAGACATCCTGGATCGGTCTTGTGACCGATCTACTATCAAGAGAGTTTGTGTCAACTCCCTGATCAATAACTCATAAACTAGTCTACCAATGCATACTCAACTAGCATAACACTCAGAGAGCATATCCCATTGAATACGTTATGTTCATTTAGTAAATTTCTCCTTGTAGATTACTGGCAAACATATTTGGTGTACCACAATATAGTCTGGGATATTATTTCTTGGTTTCAAATGTATGTCATATGCTGCATGATTTTCTCATGTTATGATTCTTTTCTTTTGTTCAGGAACTCCAATAGTCTCTAAGTACTATGCTGCTCCAAAAATTGAATCCCTAATGGCACCACCACCTATAGAAGTGTCTGCACTATTATTACATGAACTAAAAGAAAAAACTGATAATTTGAAACATATTTTTCAGCCTTATTAACAACTCATATAGGTCCTTACCAAAACCATTGGAAACACATAATTTGAACCTGAGACCTTATTGAACGCAGATTGTTCAGTTGCTATGGTGCAAACAAAGAAGCTGATAAGAAATATCTCTAAATCCAACTGACAAATTGAATGTACATGGATCACAATCAACAAATGAAGTATTGCAATCACACTCACAGGTGCAACAATCTAAACAAGAAGCTAGCCCAAATTCTCCAAGATTAAACAGTGAGTTCACATCGCCAAGATTAAACAACAATCTAAACAGTGAGTTCTCCAAGATTAAACAACAATTTAAACAGTGAGCAATCTAAATAGTGAGTTCTCCAAGATAAAACAACAATCTAAACAGTGAGCTCACATAGTCAAGATTAAATACAAAGGAAAATTAATACATCAACAGTGGGTTCAAATATCTCTCCAAGATTAAATACTTAGAAGCTTGAACATGTTCTAATATCTCTCCAATCACTAGATCTGGATTGTCAGTCTTCTTCACCCTTCAGTGTTGCAGGTTCAAACTAAGCACAAATTAAACATATTCTTCTCCACCTATAAGGTCAAATGTTAATAAGAACATTCATAAGGACAAATTAAACATAGCAACAATCATTTAAGAGGGCATACCCTTTTGTTCATCCCTTTGATCTCTCTCAAAGTTTCTAATATCTCTTTCTAAACAACCTATTCGCTCGGGCCCTCCATACTCTATCTCCAATAAGCACATTTGTTGGCAAGTTGGCACATTGGCCTCTGAAAACTGTTGAGTCAATGCTTTTTTTGCTGTTGAAACTTTACGATGTGATCGTAGCAAATGCACTTTTGAAGGAGTCGAGAGTGCATGATTGTGACCTTCCATGAACTTAGTGACAATCCAATAGGTCCAGTTTGTTTCTTGACAAGTGAAATCTTTGATTTACAACCAGTTCGAACTTCGCCGCGTACTCTTTCTTTTATCCGGTGACCACCTTTTGCTTGTTTATTCCGTTGATCATCTGTTTGTCCTTCTTTAAAGCATACAAATGTTTTCCAGACTACTTCATTTGTCATCTTATTTTTCTTGCTACTATGTATTCTTGCACTAAATCCGGATTCACGTGCATATTGAATATAGAATGAAAATGTCTCATCTATTGATAAGAATTCCATCCCATGTTTTGGCTTTAGATCATCAGCAACTTGAGGAATAAATAGTTGATCATCATTGCAATTTTCATCCATTACTGGAAAACTGTACATATTATCATCATAGGGCAAGAAATAATTTTCTAAATCAAATAGTAATTTCAAAACAAAACAAGATGTTGTTAAAAACTAGGAAATAAATTGGATTCTCAACACTTTCTAAATCACTGTATTTTCTATGTGATTGTAAAAATCAAACATTAATGATATTAACAGTAGATGGGAGCTGAAATCTAACCACTGCAACATTGCACATAATTAAATTAAATCACTTAGGCTTAGGCAAACATTAATGCTCGCAAATAATTGAAGATCATGTTATTATGTTTCGGCCAAAAAACCAGCACATTGGCAAAATTAGACAATAGCACAGTATTAGAGTACTTTCGAGTTCAAGTCAGGGAGATCAAGAGGTCAAAGCTAATAAACCGAGGGAATAATAAAGATAATAATGAAATACCTTTAAATTACCGCTTAGACTAGAGGGAATGAAGCCCTAACCGACGAGAGCAACGACTTCGGATAATCCGACGAGAGCAAGAGGGAATGAAGCCCTAACCGACGAGAGCAACGGCTTCGGATGATCCGACGAGAGCAAGAGGGAATGAAGCCCTAACTTGGAGATGGCTCGTCGGCGAAGAGATGGAGCGCAGACAGATGAAGCGTGGCGGCGGCGAAGAGTTTCGCCCTAGCTTTCGCCGACGCGATGGATGCAGAGCTTGGAGGAGGGCTCAACGACGTCGGATGATCCAACGAGAGCAAGAGGGAATGAAGCCCTAACCTAGAGGAGGGCACTTGGATTTGGAGAGAGAGATGGGTCGTCGGCGAAGAGATGTAGCGCGGAGAGATGAAGCCCGACGGCGGCGAAGAGTTTCGCCCTAATCGTCGATGCGCAGGGAAGAGATCGTGTTTAAGAAATTACTGACAAAAATGAATTAATGAGAGGAAGAGAAAATGTTGAATTAAAAAAAAACAAACACTAACAGACGCCACGTCGACGTGCCGATGTGGATGTTGCGCACAAGGCTATATATATATATATATATATATATATATATATATATATATATATAGAGAGAGAGAGAGAGAGAGAGAGAGAGAGAGAGAGAAATGATCTCCTGCGGACCACGTGCGGACCGGCGGCAAACCGATCAGGGAGTTCCCTGATCGGTCTGAGGCGCTGCGCTCCCGTGTCCCAACTGTTGGGACCGGGTGCATGTTGACATGGATGCGAGTTCGTAATTTTTAAATTTAATTACGTGCAGCGGAAGATTTAGCATAAATAATTTCTCAAATTATTTAACTACGCATCTAGCATGCAACCTTATGTTGTGTAGACATGATCATATAATTAAAATTTTGCAGAAACGTAAACTAATTTACTTGTTACCTCGCGTAACTCGAAGAAAGGGACGAGATCCAACCGTAGCGTCCCTTGGAAGCTCCGCCTCTATCCGCGTCCACGCCGAGTTTTCTTCGGGATGACTTCGCAAAGCCACGAATTTCGTGCCGACAAGAACTACTAGATTCTCCAAAGGCACGACAAGAATACCAAGAGAGAGATGGAAAGACTAACCACCAAACGAAGAACGGAATCAAGATTACGAGAAGAAGGAAGGAGTTGCGCCCGCTTCTTCTTCTTCTTGCGGCGGCTTCTTGGTGGCCAAAGGTGGCTGATCGCCGGAGCTTGGACGCCGGAGAAGGAGGCCGGTGGTGGTTGTGGCTCACGGCAACAAGGGCCTCTAGGGCCGGCGACACTAGAGAAGGGAGAGGGAGAAAATGAGAGAGAGAGAGGGCTTATTCCTTGATCTCTTGGATTGAGAACCAAGCCTTGCCTTGGTTCCTTTATATAGTGGCCTCTCAACCGCCAAGTCTCCTTTTTATGGAATAAATTTTTCATAAGAAATTTATCATATAAATTTTTCTATGAATTATTCCATCATGCCAAGTTTTTATCATAATTTAATTTATAATAAAAATAACCATGTCTCCCTTTTCTTTATGGAATAAAATTTCATAAGAAATTTATTATATAAATTTTTCTTATCATAAAAAATCAATTCATAATTGATTTTATAAAATAAAATAAACTATTCAAGTTTATTTTAATTTCCATGAAAATAATAAACCAAAACCTTGGTTTATAAAATTTATATATTATCCATAATTTTATAAAACAAACCACGTTTGGTTTATTTTATAACATGAACCAAACAATTTGGTTCTCCCTTTTGATGTGGTCGGCCAAACAAAGAGGGTGGGGACCCTCTTTGGCCGGCCAAACCCAAGCCAAGACCATATGAATTAAACTCATTTAATTCGTCCAATAAGTCTTCAAAAGACTTAGCTATTTTATGCTTCCGATGCGTCTCTGAAAAATTCAGATTCGACTTATCTCTCTTGATCGGAAAATCTAATTTTCAACTCGTTTTAAATCCCTCGGATTACTCGTAGTGTGTGTGACTAAATAGGCTTTCGATTTATGTTGGCCGTCTATAATTAACCAATTATAGAACGATCATGAGTGACACCTAGTAGTACATCATGATCCCCAATTAATCGAAAGATCAACGGTTGACCTCAGAAATAATTCTGAAACCCTTCAGCAGCTACAATGAATCGTGCCTCATTCCCTTCACCATCTTATACCCACTTGGTTCAGGACATGGTCTATGTGTGTCAGTCCCCACTAGGCTGACTACGTCACACCTAGCCCAAGTAACGTTTCCTCGTCCTATGGATTCTAATTACTCTCATGTATTTAAGAGATTCATATTCTGAACATGTCATGCTCTGGCCAGAGGCTTCGAGTAACAATCCGACGATAGGCCTCGGGTATACATCTCCTCGCAAGGAGTGGTGAATCCTTTGTAGGCTGTTCAAACATCTTCGGGCACTTCGGCTTATACCCAATCATCCTGGGTCCACACCTCCTTGGAGATGCTTGTTTAAGATGTCAAAGTATAAGTCTCCATGACCAAGATGACTTGAACACCGCAAGTCAAAGGAACATTGCACTTAAGCTGCAGTAAGAACTTCACTGACATGTCTATATGTAGACTACCATATGAAGTTTTACAGCTAGTCACTCCAATGAACTAGTTTCCTTAACTAACATTCATGTTTATCTCCGGACATCCGAATGTCACCAGCCAGTGAGAATCGGCTGATTAGAGAATAACCCATGCTAGTCTCAACAGAATTGACAGTGTCCATATCTATCAATTCATCGACTAGGGACAATTTCAATACTTCACAATCGCACATGTAGAGATAATCACTAGTTGTGAATTCATCACAAATTCTCTCATGCTGTGAATTGTATTGCGGACATTCAGTAAATAAGTTTAAGATCTCAATCAAATACACAGACATGTATACTCAAATAGTGAATATTCATTTATTAAAATAAATGATTACAATCATAAGGCGATTGCCTTAGGACACTTCTCTCATATTACTAACACCAACTCGTCGGCGCCTCTAATCGTCGATCGGACACCAGCGGCGACCGCAGCCCCCGAACAAAACTATAACCCAAAGGGGTGCGATGAACCCTAGGGGTAGCGGTGAACCCGTCGACGACGGTGAACCCAGTGGTAGCGGTGAACCCGTCGGCGACTGAACAGTCAAGGGGACCGATCAGGCAACGCGGTCTGCACGCAATCCGCAGGGCACGGTCCGCACCTGATCAAAATCATATATATATATAGAGAGAGAGAGAGAGAGAAATGATCTCCTGCGGACCGCGTGCGGACCGGCGCCAGACCGACCAGCGGTGGCCGAAAGCCCTCGAACAAAACTATAACCCAGGGGGTGCGATGAACCCTAGGGGTAACGGTGAACCTGTCGGCGCCGGTGAACCCAGTGGTACCGGTGTACCCGTCGGCAACTGAACGGTCAAGGGGACCGATCAGTCAACGTGGTCCGCAGGGCGCGGTCCGTACCGGATCAAAATCATATATATATATATATATTCCATTTACTCGATTCAATTTTAATTTTAAATTTTATAAATTGATTAAATCTAAATATTATAAATCAATTTGATATATCTCAATTAAATATAATTTTGATTGATAAATCGAGGGAAAATTTGAGAAAACTCCCCAACATCAAACTCGGCTATGCATGCACTCCCCAACCGAAAATTTCTTTGCATGTACTCCCCGATGGGATTGACAAGATAATTTTGTATGTTATTTTTTTTATCAGTATAAAAGAGTAAAAATTCAGTATAAATTGTAAATATTTGAGTATAAATTGTTTGAGATTGAGTACTAATTTAAGAAATTTGAGTATTATTTGAAAAAATTTGAGTATATATTATTTCAGTATATAGTAAAAATTTCATTATACATTATCAAAATTTAAGTATGAATTGATTTAGATTGAGTATTATTTGAAAAATTTTGAGTATAAAATTTAGAAATTTGAGTATGTGAGGTTGCATCCACCACATCAAGATTTTCACATGAGGGGTCATCGAAATTTTATACTTAAATTTCTTAAATTAGTACTAAATTTCAAACAATTTATACTCAAATCTTTATAATATATACTGAAATTTCACTCTTTTATACTCACCAAATCAAGATTTTCACATGAGGGGTCACCGAAACTTTGTACTCAAATTTTTTAAATTAATACTCAATCTTAAACAATTTATACTCAAATCTTTATAATGTATACTGAGTTTTCACTCTTTTATACTCGATCAATCAGGGAGTGAATGTAAAGAATTTATAAGTGGAGAGTGCATGTAAAGGCTAATTTGAGATTGTGGAGTTTTCTCCAATTAACACATAAATCAATCTGATTCAGCTAATTGATGACATAAAATGGTGAAGTTATCACTTTAACAGTCTTCATAGGACGATATCTGATACTTTAGACGGGAATAAATCATGATAATTCAATCTTAGCCAAACTACTTTTTAAATGAGAGATATGAAATACTCAACTCTATCTACATAGACTAAATGAGTTATCCTGACGATTAGTGAAAAATTTTCATGAGGTCGGATCGATAGCTCGAGATTGAAAAAATCTCGTTAATTTTTTTTTTTTTACATAGACTTATTCATAATGTTATCAAATTTACATATTATAGACGAAAATAAATCATGAAAATTTATTCAGTCTTGGCCAAACCACTTCTTAAACGGAGGTACAAAATAATCTAAAATAATATTTAAAATCAAATCATACCTCATTGATGATAAACTTTATCCAAATGTCTATATCTACATAGACTAATTGATGATGTCATCGAATTTATATCCCTTAGATTTATTTGATTTTATTGATAAAATTAAAGAGATTTGATTTATCAAAAAACAAAAATAAATTTAATGGATTTCGATTTATTTAATTTTGTTTTAAATCCATTGCTCACCACTACTGCTATGCTTGTAAGCACAAAGACAACTCGATCTACAATTACGCCTAGATTCAGGAATCCATGTGCCCAAATAGAATGAGACCAATCATTTGCGTATCTTCAGCAGCTGGTTGACTTTGTGCATCCCAGCCGTATGATAAATTTAATGAAAAATGAAATAAAAGAATGCAGCATTTCGCTGATCAGTAAAACATCTCCATCCCTTTCGAATGAAATGAATATTTTAAAAGTTTTGAATGTGCTACAAATTTATTATAAATCAATCAACCACCTCTCAATTATAACAACTGATCCCGCCCCATCCTTGGCACCGTACGGATCGCCATCGTGGCAAACGGCCTGGCCCACTTCAGGATCCACGCCAATGTACGGGCAGCCAACTCGTCAAACATCTTGACCGGTCCCAGGGTCTCCGTCGGCCGGTCAAACCCGGCCGGCCACATTAAGGCTTACACGCCTCATCCGGCCGGTCAAACCCGGCCGGCCGACCGCATTAAGGCTTACACGCCTCATCCGGCCGGTCAAACCCGGCCGACCGCATTAAGGCTCACACACCTCGTTTATCCGAAGTGCATCCGCCCGGCAGACCTTTACACCCAGACTTAATATCCGGTCGGGCGTGCTGTCCCTGTGTCCGCTCGGACACTCTCTCGGGATCACCCAGAGATAACCACAGAATACACCTGAACCCGCTGCAGATAACAGGCTATCACCATTCGTGTGAACTGACTCTCTTTGATTAACAGAAACCCGTCTTTGTCCTCACACAAGACGAGCGGTATACGACAAAGAAGGTTGGTTACAAATCGGCATAACCATACCATATCCTCTGACCCTGTCAGAGGATCCTGACACAGGTCATACTCAGCACAACCTCACCATACCACATCCGCTGATCCTGTCAGAGGATCCTGACACAGGTCATACCCAAATCGACCTCACCATACCATATTCTCTGACCTTGTCAGAAGGTCCTGACACATGTCAGATTTGGTCCTTTTCCCCGGCTATATAAGCCACTCCTCTCCTCATTCGCAGGCACGCACAGATACGCGCGAAACCTCTTGTCTTCAGTGCTTCCTTATTTTTCTTGTTCATCGGAGTGCTGACTTGACCGTCGGAGTGCCTTGCCGGGACGTCTCCCGGCTAGGTTGCTAACGGTCATCTTCCTCCCCAGGTCAATCCCCATCAGGTCGAGGGTTCATCCGGCGGCACCTGCTCCATACCATTCGAAGGACGCCACACGCCCGCTGTCATTCTGCGCGAGGACATCCAGTCATCATCCACGTCACGCCTCCACACCGTCATCCGGTTGCGGCTCCATCGCGCTCGGCGACAGGATCACTTTGGCGCTAGAAGGAGGGCTTTGCTGCCTGATCGAGAGCGAAGAATGGAAAACCCCAATCCACTGACGGTCACTCTTTCGCCCGAGGAATACGAAATGCTGATGGCTGTCCGGACACAGAAAGCACAGCAATCGCATCCGCCAACTGGTAGTCAGGGAGCCCGGCCTCCTGGGCCCTCTATACGGGGAAATGCGGAAGGTATGGTTGTTCAGCCCGACCCCTTCATTCCTACGTTTCCCCAAGCACTTTTTAGGAACGAGGCTCAATCGGCCCCGACCGAAGCTTCAGCGTCCAGCCGGGCACATCAGGCGCGCCCCGATAAAGGGAAGGGATTGGCCGACCCCGTGGCGGCCCGCCTGACTCACAGTCCTTTCTCTTCACAAATTCTTGGGGACCTCGTTCCCAAGCACCTGCGATTCTTCACCATGCCAGAGTATTCGGGGGTCAGCGACCCCGAGGAACACGTCATGAAGTTCGAGAGCTCCGCCCGGCTGCACCAATACCCGGAGGGCGTCAAATGCCGCGCTTTCCTGACAACCCTCTCCGGGCAGGCTCAACGATGGTTCGATAGACTCCCGAGCGGATCAGTCGGGAGTTTCGCAGAAGTTAAGCGGCTGTTTCTGCAACATTTCGCAAGCAGTCGGAGGCATCATAAGACCAGCCTCAACTTGTTCTCGCTGAAGCAAGGTCCGAAAGAATCACTCTGGGCCTATATTCAGAGGTTCAATGGAGTAGCTATTGAGGTGCCCAACACCACGCCCGAAGTGCTGATCGCCGCCTTCTCGCAAGGGCTCCAGGAGGGAGATTTCTTCCGATCCCTGATCAGGAAGCCACCAAGGGATTTTGACAGCCTACTCGGGAAGGCTGTTAAGTATATCAACGTAGAGGAAGCACAAGCCGCCCGGAGGAAGGAAGTGATAGTTGGCCCACAAGCCACCCAACACCACCGATCGCCAGGACCGATTCGCAGTCCCCGACCGGCCGATCGGCCGGGAATCAGACCCCAGCAAGTGCAGGTGGCACAGGGGAAATGGCCCAACCGATGGGCACCATATTGTGCATATCACCAGTGCAACACGCACAGCACGGAAGACTGCCGAGCGGGTGGCAGAGCTCGGACCCCACTCGGCAGGGGCCAAGGACGACAAACCCCGCAGGGGCGTGGGCGTGGGCGTGGTCAGGGAGACACAGCCCAGCAAAGACAAAGGCAGGATACCCCCGTCGCTCGGCAATTGTTTCCTCAGCCCGAGCAGGAAGAGGAGGAGCTTGACGAAGATCAAGCAAATCACCAGAACGCCGTCCGAGGAGGCGTCAATGTTATTTCTGGCGGCCCGACCGGAGGCGACTCCAACCGAGCCAGGAAGACGCAGGTGCGCCGACTGGAAATTCACCAAGTCGGAGTCAGCACCTCTCAAGCCCAGGGGCCCCAAATCAGCTGGGGGCCGCAGGATTTACAAGGACTGGAGGTTCCGCATGACGACCCACTGGTCATCACGGCTGTCATTGCCAACTACGAAGTCCATCGCACCATCGTGGACACCGGCAGCTCGGTAAACATTCTATATAAACGAGCTTTTGATCAACTGCAAATTGAATTATCGCAGCTAGAGATGGTGGCTACTCCTCTGTTCGGATTCACGGGGAACGAAGTGCAACCTATCGGACAGATACGACTAGCCGTATCACTTGGAGAAGAGCCACTCAAAAGAACCCAATGGACCACGTTCCTGGTCGTGGATGCGCCAGCTGCCTACAACGCCATTCTGGGTCGACCGGCTCTTAACGAATTCAAAGCGGTAGCGTCCACCTACTACCTCAAGGTGAAGTTCCCGGTCGGCGACAAGGTCGGCGAAGTGAAGGGCAATCAGACCGTGGCCCGGCGCTGCTACGCTGATGATGTCCGGTCGGGAGGTCAGAAAGCAAGGCGGGCAAGTATCAGCTGCAACATGGTGCAAGCCTCCCCTTGGGCAGAATTGAGAGAGGATAAAGAAGAGGTACAACTTCTGCCCGGGCGGGAGGATACCAAGATACAAGTTGCTGCAGGACTTTCCGAGGAGCTGAAGCAATCCCTAATAGACTGCCTCGCTCGGAATCAAGACGTATTTGCCTGGTCGGCGAAAGACTTAAAGGGAGTCCGGCCGGAAGTAGCAGAGCATCAATTGCACGTGCATCCGGGGCGCGGCCAGTAAAGCAGCGGAAGAGGGACCACAGCGCCGCTCAGAATAAAGTCATCCGGGCGGAAGTTGAAAGACTATTGGAGGCAGGACACATCAGGGAAGTCCAGTTCCCTGCCTGGCTAGCCAATGTGGTGCTGGTATCCAAACCCAACGACAAGTGGCGGGTATGCATTGATTTCCGAGACCTTAATCGTGCCTGCCCGAAAGATTGCTACCCGCTCCCGCGAATTGATCAAATGGTAGACTCGACGGCCGGAAGTGGAGTACATATCAATGCTGGACGCGTACCAGGGATACCACCAAGTCCCGCTGGCCGCTGATGATCAGGAGAAGGTCAGCTTCGTCACGGCTGACGGCACCTACTGCTACACCGTCATGCCATTCGGCCTCAAGAATGCGGGGGCCACCTACCAGAGAATGATGAACAAGGTGTTCCGATCACAGATGGGGCGGAACGTCGAAGTATACGTCGACGACATTCTGATCAAGACTGCCCGGGCAGAAGAACTAATCCCCGACGTTGAAGAAACTTGCCAGACTATACGACGGTTTGGCCTGAAGCTTAACCCGGCCAAATGTTTATTCGGGGCTCGAGGCGGGAAGTTCCTCGGCTATATAGTGACCGAGCGGGGAATCGAAGCGAATCCGGGCAAAGTAAAGGCCATCATGGAGATGCCTCCTCCAAGGAATCTTAGAGAAGCACAAAGGCTGATGGGGCGGATAACGGCCTTGTCAAGGTTCATTTCCCGGTCAGCCGAACGGGGCCTGCCATTCTTCAAGACCTTACGCCGGGCCACCAAGTTTCAATGGGATGCAGAATGTGACCGGGCTTCGAGGAGCTGAAAGCTTACCTGTCTGCGCTACCGACTCTCTCCCGGCCGGAGCCGGAGGAAAATTTATATGTATACTTAGCGGCTTCCTCCGACTCGGGAAGCATGGTCCTAGCTCGGCAAGAAAAAACTGAGCAGAAGCCGGTGTACTTCTTCGCCCACTTATTCAAAGGAGCCGAGTGTCGGTACACGACACTCGAAAAATTGGGCTACATACTATTCTTGGCCGCCCGGCGGCTCAGACCATACTTCTTATCACACCCAATTATTGTATTGACTAACAGTAGCTTGGGTCGGGTGCTCACAAACCCGGATGCTTCCGGCCGACTAGTCAAATGGACGACTGAGCTAAGTGAGTACGACATCCAATATCAACCCCGACCGGCTATTAAGGCTCAAGCCTT
Source organism: Boesenbergia rotunda (assembly GCA_024364735.1). Classification (NCBI taxonomy): domain Eukaryota; kingdom Viridiplantae; phylum Streptophyta; class Magnoliopsida; order Zingiberales; family Zingiberaceae; genus Boesenbergia; species Boesenbergia rotunda. Next base: position 316,546 of record JAGFNQ010002026.1, on the reverse strand, counting down.
AGCCGATTTCCTCACGGAATGGCATCCTGACGAAGCTGAGAGTATATGGAAGGTATACGTAGATGGGGCATCTTCTCGTCAAGGAAGCGGAATCGGCATTCTCATGATTTCACCCGAGGAAGAGCGGCTACACCTCTCCGTGCGGCTAGAACACAAGGCGACTAATAATGAAGCTGAATATGAAGCACTTCTAGCCGGTCTGCAAGCTGCCCGGCATATCGGCGCCACTCGGGTGTGGCTATACTCAGATTCACAACTGGCTATACAGCAATTGGCCGGTAATTTCGAAGTCAACAGCAGCCGTCTGCAAGAGTACATCGATGCTTATGAACAGCTGAAGGTGGGTTTCAGGGAAGTACTCTTACAGAAGATCCCTCGGGAAAGCAACCTGAAAGCAGATGAGCTAGCCAAACTAGCTAGCGCAGTCGGAGCTTGGGTGGTCCCTCGGCCAGCTTGCCATGCATTATCGTCATGCATATCGGGCAGCGAGCAGAGATCGAATTGGAAACCGATTGGGAGAGCTCCACTGATTGCATTCTTGACCAAAGGAGAAGTACCATCCAACCGAGAAGAGGCTCGGATGCTCAGAAAGAGAGCCGTGCAATATACTATGGTCGGAGATGTCCTCTATAAACGGGCTCACGCCCGGCCATTACTCAAATGCCTTGGCAGTGAAGACGCAGATTATGTGCTCCGCGAGGTTCATATGGGAGTATGCAGTACTCATTCGGGCGGTAGAGCCACGCCCGG